>JADRCH010007331.1:217030-306585 GCA_019843965.1 Rhynchomys soricoides
ACTCGTCCCGCTATCACAATTCATAGCAATGTTCTTTTGGGGAAACGCACAAACCGGAAAAACCGGCTCAAATCATAACTTCTGTGTATTGTGTATTGTAGCGGGTGACGCGCTGTTTCCAGGGGTCATAGGTCACGGGGCCTCAGTACTTTTTTCTTATTGGAGAAAAATTTGCCGCTCTTACCGTAGCAACCAGAACGGACCCGCGCAGTTGATGGGCGGGACTGACGGTTGCTTTGACCAACCACCTTCCAGTTAATCCAGCCTGATCTTGGCCGGACCAATCAAAAACATCGAATGAAGTAGTCTTCCTGAGATCAAAGGATCACGTAGGCCAGCCCGTCCTTTCCGGTTTTTTTCAACTTCCGGTAGGCTCTGGTTGGGTCAGGGAGCACGGCAAGTCACTAGTGTTTCCGGGCCATGGAGCCAGGGTGGGCTGGGCTGCTGCCTGAAGCGGGTGCAAGCAGCTCTTCCGCTGTCATGTCAGACACAGATAGCGATGAAGATTCAGCTGGTGGAGGCCCATTTTCTTTAACTGGGTTCCTGTTCGGCAACATTAATGGAGCAGGGCAGCTGGAGGGCGAAAGCGTCTTGGATGATGTGAGGCATGGGCCTGGGACGGTGGGTGGTGTGGCTAGGGAGAACCAGTGACAGAGTGGAGGCCGTTTAGGAGCCGGTAATGGAGGGCGTTGTAGCTCATTCCGGGGGCACAGAGACACCCTCCTCTTGAGTTTGGGGAATAGTGGAGAACGAGAGGGCTCAACTTTGAGGAAGAATGAAGAGTAGAGGAAAATGGTGAAGTGCCAGTCACTGATGCAGAGGTGTTTGGTTTGAAGGTGTTTGAAGTAACATTCTCCTTACCGGTAGGAAAAATAATAGTTAACTCTCATAAGGTTATCAGAACCACTACTGTGTAAAACCTTCTTAAAGATTCTTGGAACTCTGCTTTTCTGGTTTTTGCTGATCCAAATCACTCCAAAGCCAGGATATGGATGGAACGTGTGTTGTTTGGATATGATCTGTATGGAGTTTAGTAGATTTCCTATATAGTTCTTGAATGTGATGTTTCTTTGAGCATATCATGGAATTTCTCCGATGGATTTGTGACTTTGTTATGAGCAAGGAAAATAAACCTTGTGTAGGACCTTTAGGTTTAGTTGTTACTTTCGACTCTCATGCTGTCCCTTTTTCAGGAGTGCAAGAAGCATCTTGCAGGCTTGGGAGCTTTGGGTCTTGGCAGCCTGATCACTGAACTCACTGCAAATGAAGAATTGACTGGGACTGATGGTGCCCTGGTAAATGATGAAGGTGAATTTTGGGCCATGGAGGGGACTGTGTGGGTCGGGGGAGGAGATTACCTATTGTACACCTACTTTTAGGTGGGGATTATCTAAGGAAGTAATAATTACTTGCTTTCTTTTGAGACCTCTCCCTTTTTATCCACAGGATGGATTAGGAGTAGAGAAGATGCTGTAGACTATTCAGATATCAACGAGGTGGCAGAAGATGAAAGTCGAAGATATCAGCAGACAATGGGGAGCTTGCAACCCCTTTGCCACACAGGTGATTCTCTTTCTTGTTTCCTAGCAATGGGGTCTCTCAACATAGCCCCAACTGTCCTGGAACTCACTATGCATGCCAGATGGTCTCAAACTCATAGAGATCTACCTGCCTCTGTTTTCCAAGTGCTGGGATTAGACATGTTCCCCACTATACCCGGAATTTTTTAATGTTGTAAAATTGGTAGTGTAGTAGTGTAGTGCATTTTCTTCCCGAGTAAGTCTGTTTTGGGCTCTGGCTTCTATATTTGACTTCTGCTATTGTTCTTGTCTGCCTATGCATTTGCTCTGTATACTATTTCCATTGTCAATTCAGTACCAAATAGTAGGTTTCCTCTTACCAAATTCAGGCTTTTATTCTTAGAATGGTCAGTCTCCAATTGTTGATTAATGACAAGGGTGATAATGATTTCTTGTCATCTTACATATTTAAGTACCTGTAGGTTTGAGATAACTATTCTTAGATGCTCTTCAAAGTTAGAGATTAAAACAAACCTGGTCTTTGCCCTTAAGATTTTAAGATTAAGAAGGATTAAGTTTATAATCTCATGTCAATGAGCATATGTATTTTGGCTCAAATCATTCCCCTATTATACTTCTTCTTGTTCAAAATATAAGTGTTTTTCCTGCTGTATTTTAGAATAATAATCTCAGAATTAGAAGAGGTTGTGTTTGGCCTCTGCCTCTAGAGTGTTGTGATTAAAGTCTTGTACCACCACACTCTGCTTTTATTTTTATATTTTTGAACCATTTAGGCCTCAAAATTGATTATGTAGCTGAGGTTAGTTTTGAACTCCTGATAGTCCTGTCTCTACCTATCAAGTTTTGGGATTATAGGCATGTACCACCATACTTAACTTGGAAGACATTTTATTATTTCTTTTTTGGTTTGTCTTTTGTTTCATATTTATAATTTTTATTAGTTTAGTGTTTTTAAAACAATAGTAGCATGTAGTAGGAATGCTCAAAGTTGTGTGTAAGAAGAAATAAACTTTTATTAAGGAAAGTATTAGATGGACATTCAGGTTGCAGTGCTGGGTGAAAGTTGAGCATTTCAAATGCTGTGTGAGGTTATCCAATTTGGAAAACCATTTCTTGCAGTACATACTCTGGTAGGGGCACTCCCCAGTGTGCTTCTCCCTGTGTCTGACAAGCATATCTAAAGGGTGAAATTTCCATTTGAATCCCAGCTCACTGCACATATAGGGCTTCTCCCCAGTGTGTGTTCTCAGATGGTCTCTGAGGAAAAACAAGGCTTTATGAAAGATTTCTCACAATAACCATATATACAGAAATAGGGCATCAAATTGTATTTCTGGAGAACATGGCTCTGGGTCTTGAGGTCTGAATTGTCTAGAGGAACCTGGATAAAAGCAGAAACTGAAACAGTTTCTGGAGGTTGTCTTGGGGGACAAAGGACAAGGTGAATGATCTGAGAATTCACCTCCACTATAGGAAATCACCTGAGGATGGAGGATTTCTTCCCCACTGGATGCTGTCCTCTGAACCCCCGCAGACATTCTAGCCATGGGAGGATATCAGCTGGCCATAGTGGCTTATTTGGACACTACTGGGAATGTTTTTTTTGTTTTCTAAGATAGTTTCTTTGTGTTGCCTTGACTGTCCAAGAACTAGGTCTGTAGACCAGGCTGGCCTCACACTTACAGAGATCTGCCTGCCTCTGCTTCCCGAGTGCTGGGATTAAAGGCATGTACCACTACTGCCTGGCTAGATTTTATTATTTCTTAACCCTCTATTAGATAAGGAAAACTTGAATTCTGGAGAACTTTAAAAATGTGTAGAACTTTTAAATGGTCTGCACTTAGCACAACTTGACTGATTTAATAAGTCAGTTCATTAGACACTGATGGGACATTTGGCATATGTGATAAACTTTGATATGCAGTTTAATGCAGTTTAGTGCCATAAGGTAAAGTCTATTTTCTGAATTTTAGAGTTTGTTATCTGGAACCTCTAGCTGTTGGTTATGGTTTAGTCTTTGAATTGCCATGTGGAACTTAACTGCTCAAAACTTAGATGATGATATTCATTGTTTACCTCTTCAAATTAGATTTTAGGCTGCTGAGTTTTAGATTAAAGACCATCATAAATACTTAATTAGCCCAGGGAATGGTAATCTAGGCTGGTAATCATAGCACTTGGGAGTTGGAGGCAGGAGAATGAAATATTGGGTCTTCAAGCTGTGAGTTCAAGATCATTTTGAGCTCTCTGTCTCAAAAATCTCAAAAACAAACCAAATAACCCCCCCCCCCAACTTTTGATCTTAGCTTATGAGGACCAGTTAATGGATTTGAGTGTTACCTCCTTCCTTATTCTTCCTCCAACCCTTTTTTGGAGATGAAGTCTCACTGTGTTGCTCAACCATCTCCACCTCAGGTTTCTGAGTTGCTGACAAAGGTGCCATTTCTTCTGGTAAATGCTTCTTCAATTCCAACAAGGCCACACTTCCTAATACTACCACTCCCTGGTCCAAGCAATATACAAACCATCACAGACCTGGCCTCAAAAAAAAGATTAATATGGGTGTCTTAGTCAGGGTTTCTATTCCTGCACAAACAATTGTACTGGCTGGTTCTGTGTCAACTTGACACAAGCTGGAGTTATCACAGAGAAAGGAGCTTCAGTTGAGAAATGCCTCCATGAGATCCAGCGGTAAGGCATTTTCTCAATTAGTGATCAAGGGGGGAGGGCCCTTGTGGGTAGTACCATCTGTGGGCTGGTAGTCTTGGGTTCTATAAGAAAGCAGGCTGAGCAAGCCAGGAGAAGCAAGCAAGCCAGTAAGCAGCATCCCTCCATGGCCTCTGCATCAGCTCCTGCTTCCTGACCTGCTTGAGTTCCAGTCCCGACTTCCTTTGGTGATGAACAGCACATGGAAGTGTAAGCTCAGTAAACCCTTTCCTCTCCAACTTGCATCTTGGTCATGATATTTGTGCACAAATAGAAACTCTGACTAAGACAATGGGTAATATTATTTTGTGTGTGCATCACCACATAACCGTAGAGGTCAGAGGACAACTTTGTGGAGTTTGTTGTTTCCTTCAATTTCTACTTGGATTCTAGGGATTGAACTCACTCAAGTGGCCAAGCTTGTGTGTAGCTAACTTGTTTATCTAATAAGCTGTCTCATTGGCCCTTGGGGACTTTTTGTTTAGATTTATTTTATTTTATGTGTAATAGTATTTCTGCCTGCCTATGTGTCTGCATTGTCCACAGATGCCAATTGGGCATGCTAGAACTGAAGCTACAGATGGTTGTGAGCCACCATGTAGCTACTGGAAATCAAATTCAGGTTGTCTGGAAGAGTAAGCCAGTACTTTTAATGACTGAGCCATCTCTCAAATCCACTGCCTTTTAAAATAGTTGTGTCTTCATCATATTTTGAAAAGATGTATTTATTTGTGTGGGTGCGGATGTTTTGCCTGTATGTATGTATGTATGTATGTATGTATACCACGTGTGTGCCTGGTTCTTTAGGAAGTCAGATGAACATGTCATATCCTCTAGAAGTGGAGTTATGGAAGATTGTGAGCTGCTTCCAGTCTTCCATAGGAACAAGAGTTGCTTTTCTGCTGAGTCATTGGTCCAGCCTCTATTTTTGTTTATTTTTAAAATTACATTTATTGTTTTGTATGTGGAAGCATATGCCCCAACCACACAGGTCAGAGGATAGCTTGAAGGAGTCAGTATTTTTCTTCTACCATGTGGGTTCTGAGGATCAAACGAAAGTTGTTAGGATTGGTAGTAGGTGTCTGTATCTACTGGGCTATCTTGCCAGATCCCTTGAGGGCTTATTTTTGTTGTTATGTTGAAGCAGCATAATCCAGACCAGCCTTGAACTTGATATGTTAGTTAATCATCCAGCCTGACTCCAGGTGTTGGGATTACAAACATGTTCCATTATACTGGCTGGTAAGGGTGATTGTTGAAAAAAGGAAATATGTAGAACAAAAGAATATTTGGGCAGGGAAAGTAGTGCATGCCTGTAATCCCAGTACTTAGGTTGCATGAGATTTTGTGTCAAAACATTGAAAGTAAAATATGGGGGGGGGGGGGGCTGGAGAGATGACTCAGTAGTTAAGAAATCCTAAGTCGGGCTGGAGAGATGACTCAGTAGTTAAGAAATCCTAAGTCGGGCTGGAGAGATGGCTCAGCCGTTAAAGAAAGGCTAGGCTCACAACCAAAAATATAAGAAATCCTAAGTCCTAAATTTTATTTCTAGCAACCACATGGTGATTTATAACCATCTATATTGTGATCTAATGCCATCTTACGGTGTACAGATGTACATACAGACAAAGTGCCAATACACATAAAGTACATAACAGACCTTTAGCCTGGTGGGGTGGTGCTTACCTTTAATCTGAGCACTTGGGAGGCAAGTGGATCTTTTGAGTTCCAGGCCATCCTCATGTACACACAGCAAGTTTCAGGACAGCCAGGACTACACAGAAACCTTGTCTTGAAAAACCAACCCAACCCAAAATACATTGTTCAGAACTGATTATTGAGTGTTGCCAATAGTTAAAAAGCACTGAAAAGAATGACCAACTACTAAAATATAGACAGAAAAAGTGTATCTAGGACTTGGGAACTGTAAAGAAAATTTAGTTTAGGTTTTTTTTTTTTTTTTAAATTTTGGAAACTGGGGAAGAATATTCAATTAGGAGATTGAACAAAGTGGAAAACAAAACCCAGTATGATAAGGGAAAAGATTCAAACAGTTCCCGGAAGCTCTCCTACTCCATGTGAGAAATGAACATTTGGCTATACTATAGCTTTCTGAAAGCAGAAGCTACATTTTCTATGTATTTTTATGTTTGTTTTTTTGAGATAGGTTCTTACTACGTAGTCCTGGTTGTCCTCAAACTCAGAGATCTACCTGCTTCTGCCTCCTGAGTGTTGAGATTAAAGACATATGACACACACACACACAGAAGACTCTCCTGTGTTTTCTTTTTTTTAATTGGATATTTTCTTTATTTACATTTCAAATGTTTTCTCCTTTCCAGGTCTTCCCTTTGAACCCCCTATCCCATCCTCCCTCCCCTTCTTCTGTGTATTCTTAGAGAATATACAGTACTTCTGTGGTGCTTTAAATTCTTGAGATTTGAAGGAAGCTCAAGGGTATTGTATAGCATTCTTCATATTAAGGAAGTCATTTTGGTTTTACCAGATTATGATGAAGATGACTATGATGCTGATTGTGAGGATATTGATTGCAAATTGATGCCTCCTCCACCTCCACCCCCAGGACCAGTGAAGAAAGAAAAGGACCAAGATGATATTACTGGTGGTAAGTAAAAAAGGTCTATTTCCTTTTAGGAATGAGTTTCTACTCATAAAACCAGGCTTTTGGCATGCGTAAGAGGCTTTTAAAAATTACCTGTGAGAGAGCTGGAGAAATGGCTCAGTGGTTAAGAGCAGTGGTTACTCTTCCAGAGGGCCTGGATTCAATTTCCAGCACCCACATGACAGCTCACTACTATCCGTTACTCCAGTTCCAAGAATATAATGCCCTCAGACAGACATACATGCAGACAAAACACTAATGCACATAAACGTAAATCTGAAAAAAAAAATGTTAGAAAAGGATTGCTTGTCTTAAAAAATTATATAAGTGATATTTTCCTTATAAAATGTTCAGTAACACACAGTTAAGAAATAGTAATTTGATTTAATGCTCCCTCCTCAAATTAGGTTGCCATTATAGTTACTGGAGTGTTTGATTCAGAAGAGTTTCCCAAGAACATTTTTTTTTTTTTTGAGATAGGAGTCTTACTATGAAGCACCTCACTAGAATTTTCTATAATGGGCCAGACTGCCTTTTAAACCTGTAGCAATCCTTCTGCTTCTGCCTTCTTAGTGCTTTTTTTGTTTTTTTTTTTTTTTTGAGACAGGGTTTCTCTGTGTAGCCCTGGCTGTCTTGGAACTCACTCTGTAGACCAGGCTGGCCTCGAACTCAGAAATCCACCTGCCTCTGCCTCTCAAGTGCTGGGATTAAAGGCATGCACCACCACTGCCTGCTCCCCTCCCTCCAAGACTTTCTGATCTAACTAATTTATATACTCATATCTAGAACTTATCTGTTCAAAAAATCCCTTTTAATCTGGTCTTGGTAGCATATGACTGTATTTCCAGTACTCTGAAGACAGGAGGATGACTGCTAGATTGAGGCTAGCTATGCTTATGTAACAAAGAACTGTCAAAAATCAAACAACTTTCTGAAATGGAGCATCACTCATATTGAGTTGTTATCTCACCATTTGTAACCCTGTAACAGTAATAATCCTGCCATAGGTTAGATGAAGAACAGCATCTGTCTTCTTTTTGAAGCAGGGCTTCACTATGTATCTCTGGCTGGCCTGGAACTCTATTTAGACACTATTTAATCTCATAGAGATTTGCTTGCCTCTGCTTGCTGAGTGCTCGGATCAAAGGTGTATACTACCATGCCTTGCCCTGGTCTTTTATATTTTGAGACTGTGTTAACCTAAATTTCTTCAGTTGGTACTTTGAGCCATTTTCTTTAGTTTACAGGGTAAATGTTATTTGACTTTGTGTACAGGATTTATTTTTTGTTATTCTGTGGGCTTTAACAATTTTCCATCTTATAGATCTCCAAACTGAACATAACAGGGTCTGATTAATGTGAAGTATTAATATAATTTTGTTGTTAATCACAATATTGGGCACAATATTTGTTATTTATGGAAAGTAGTAAATGTAGTAATAGTGTTTATTTTCTCTTATCACAACCCTAGGGTACCAGGTCCAAGGTGAGTTTGGGGATGGTGGGAAATTATAAATTGGATGAGTTTTCTGGCCTGCATACTAGTAACCTGGGTGCTTGGGACTATATCTCCTGCCACAGAACCATGCATATTAGCTTAGAAGGGGGTGTCGGCTGAATCTGAGGAAATATGTTCATAGTTACATGCCAAAGGGCTTTCTTTTCCTTGTTGCAGTGTCTGAAGATGGAGAAGGCATCATCTTGCCCTCCATCATTGCCCCTTCCTCTTTGGCCTCAGAGAAAGTGGACTTCAGTAGTTCCTCTGACTCAGAATCTGAGATGGGACCCCAGGAAGCAACACAATCAGAATCTAAGGATGGAAAGCTGACTCTACCATTGGCTGGGATTATGCAGCATGATGCCACCAAGATGTTGCCAAGTGTCACAGAACTTTTTCCAGAATTTAGGCCTGGAAAGGTACTTTGTATGGATAATGTCTATAATGAAAACTGACTTTTTCCAGATTCCAAGTTCTGTTGTTATAATGCTAAATATACAGTTATGAGTCATGAATCTTATCACTGACATGAATATAAGTCATGAGTTTTAATGGTGTTCTTATTCAGTGGCAAATGATTGTTTATATAGGAACTTTTTATGCTGTATTAGGTAATTTTTTTGAAGTTGCCTGTAGAAAATGTCTATCTGGTTGCGAAGTGTGAGTATGCATGCCTTTAATCCTAGCACTTGAAAGGTAGAGGCAGGTGGGTCTCAGTGAGTTTGAGGCCAGATTGGTCTACATAGTGAGTTCTAGGACAGCCAAGGCTATGTAGTGAGACCTGCCTCAAACAATAACAGCAACAAAGTTGTCCTGTTGGTGGCTGGTGAGATGGTACATTGGGTAGAGGCACTTGCATGCATGTCTGAGGATCTTAGTTTGCTCTGCAGATCCCACAAATTGGTCAGACAGAACCAACTCCTGAGATTTGTCCTCTGACCTCCACCCACGTATTATGGCATGTACACCTGCATACACACACATAATAAACACATGGCTAAATAAAATAAATTTCCTGTTAGAATAAAAAGTAAACCAAGTATCTTAGTTATTGTTCTATTGCTATAAAGAGACACCATGACCCATGCAACTTATAAAGGAAGGCATTTAATTGGATGCTTGCTTACAGTTTCAGAGGGTTAATCAATCCATGGACATTGTGGCAAGGAGCACAGTGGCAGGCATGGTACCTAAGCAGTAGCTGAAAGCTTATATCTGGATCTTCAGGCAGAGAGAGAGTGAGACTGGGTCTGGCCTGAGCTTTTGAAACTCAAAGCCACACCTTCAGTAAGGCCAGATCCTTCTCAAGCCGTTCTATTATCTGGGAACACAACATTCAAATATATGAGTCTATGGATCAAACCTAGTACTTATAGATAGACCTTTGATCCCAGCTACTTAGGAGACTAAGGCATGGGGAATCATAAGTTCAAGGCTTTCTGGGCTTCAGAGTGAGTTGAAGAACAACCTGGGCAGCTTAATGAGACCTTGACTCAAGAAGCTAAAGACTAGCCAGGTATGGTGTTGCTTGCCTTTAAACCCTGGCAGAGGCAAGTGGATCTCTGAGTTTGAGGCCAGCCTATTCTACATAGAGAGTTCCAGGCCACGCCTACATAGTGAGACCCTGTCTCAGAAAACAAAAATAAAACAAAGCTAAGAATTGGGAGTGTAGCTCGTTGATATAGTGCAAGTCCCTAAGTTCAAATCTCAGTACCACACCAAAAAGAAAGAAGAAGAAATAATTGACCTATTCAGAGATAATACTTTTTTGGTCTGAACTTAACACACTTTCATTTTTTTCCCTGCAATTGAATAGATACTTGAGAGTTTTTCAGACACTGAATCTCTGACATAATACAATGTTCTGTGTTCTAGGTGTTACGCTTTTTACGACTTTTTGGACCAGGAAAGAATGTCCCATCTGTTTGGAGAAGTGCTCGGAGAAAAAGGAAAAAGAAGCACCGTGAACTTATACAGGAAGAGCAGGTCCAGGAAGAGGAGTGCTCAGCAGAATTAGAAGTCAACCAGAAATCTCTGTGGAACTATGACTATGCTCCACCACCACTTCCAGAGCAGTGTCTCTCTGATGATGAAGTAGGCAAAGTAGACATGAGATTAAAGTTTACAAGGGGACATATAGAAAGCTCTTTAGCTTATGTCCAAGTTGTAACTAACACTTTAGCATTAAGAGTTCTTTGTAATTATCAGTGACTAATAATGAGCTAAATCCAATGGTCTCACTTTTCCTGTTGTAACAAAAAATATTTGATGGGGCAAGGCAGGGTAGATGGTGATACATTGCTAAATATAAAGCTATTACTCATGGACAGAGCATGTTATGTTATATCCAGGTAAAAATTCCTGTTCAGTAATTATCCTTGTGGTTCCTCAAAGTCACCTTATAATTGTTAAATCTCTGTTGCCTTAGGTCATTTGGAATAGGGAACCCCTCCTCCCCACTTCTACATCTCTGACTTTGTTACAGATCACAATGATGGCTCCTGTGGAATCCAAGTTTTCCCAGTCACCTGGAGATACAGATAAAGTAATGGATACCAAACCAAGAGTGGCAGAATGGCGTTATGGACCTGCTCGGCTGTGGTATGATATGCTAGGCGTTCCTGAAGATGGCAGTGGGTTTGACTATGGCTTCAAAATGAAGAAGACTGGACACGAACCTACAGTAAAATGCAACATAATGAAGGTAAGCAACTCTGGTATATGAGAGAGGAATCATCAGTGTGCATAGGGTTCTATCATTTTTACTACTCAGCTGGGGATTTCTTGAGTAGAATCTTTAGTAGGAGATTTGCATAGTAGGGCCTCATATAAACTAGGCCCTATTCTAATGATTCTGTTTATGCTGTTGGAGTGGGAGAGGAGGCAGATTTTTTTTTCATCATCCAGTCATTTGCACAAGTAAAAACATGACTTTTGTTTTCTGTGCTGGAGAGTGATTCCAAGATCTTGCACATGCTGGGGAAGCACTCTTACCACTGAGCTACATTCCCAATCCTTGGCTTTTGAAACAGAGTCACACTTTGTATCCTGGGCTGACCTCAAACTTGGAATTCTCCTTTCAGTCTCCCAAGTGCTAGGATTGCAGGTATTTGACACTTAAACCTGCCAAAGCACCACTTCATGAATCATTTAGGATCTGGATTGGGAACTTTGACTAGTGACTGCTGATTGATTTATTATTCTTTCTACTTATACAGAAGTTAAGGAAACTTGAGGAAAACAATGGCGTTGATCTTCTGGCAGATGAAAACTTCCTAATGGTGACACAACTGCATTGGGAAGATGATATCATCTGGGATGGGGAGGATGTCAAACACAAAGGAACAAAACCTCAGCGTGCAAGTTTGGCAGGCTGGCTTCCTTCCAGCATGACTAGGAATGCTATGGCCTACAATGTTCAGCAAGGTGTGCTTCTATACCAATAATATCGAACACTCAGATTTTAATATCAGTCATTATAAGTAATCCTACTTGTGGTCTTTCAAGCATCTGAGGGATAGTGAAATGCTTCAAATCTAATCTCTGTTTTTTTTTCATTTTTTGTTCATAAAGGTACTTTATCATTTATAATTTTTTTCTCAACCAGGTTAAAATAAAGAATACTGTGCTTAGCCAGGCAGTGACGGTGCATGCCTCTGATTCCAGCACTCAGGAGGCAGAGGCAGGCTGATCTCTAAGAGTTCGAGATCAGCTTAACCTACAGAATGAGTTCTGGGACAGCCAGGGCTACAGAGAGACCCTGTATCAAAAAAACAAACAAACAAAACAAAACACAAATATACAAAACTGTGCTTAACTGTATGAAAACAATGTCAAAAAGTAAAATTCTGATATTCTAAAGATTATCAATTATTAACTTTTTTGATATTTTGTTTTCTGCAGGTATATGGTTAAGCTTAATTAATGTTGAAACAAGGTCTTGCTCTGTACCTGAAGCTAACCTGGAACTCACTGTTTAGCTCAGGTTGTCCTTAAACTCACCATCTTCCTAATTCAGGCTTCCTAAGTACTGCAGTACAGGTGTTTGTTGCCATTCTGCTTGAGTTCAGTGCTACAATGCTGTTTTTGTTTTGTTTGTTTGTTTTTTAAGATAGGTTTCTATGTAGAGTAAGCTGGCCTCAAACTCACAAAGATCCTGACTCTGTCTCCTGAGTGCTATGGTGGCAGTGTTTTCGGAGATAGAGTCTTGTTTATCTGTATCTCAGGTTGGCATCAGATTTACTGCAATCTTCCTACCTTGGTCTCACAAGTGCTGGGATTACATGTGTAAGCCATTATACCTTTCTATACTGTGGTTTTTCTCTTGCTTTTTTAAATTTGTTTTTGTTTTTTAGACAAGTTCTCACTTTATAGTCCTGGCTGTGTGTAGACCAGGCTAGGCTGAAACTTATAGAGATCTGCCTGCCACTGCCTCCCAAGTGCTGGAATTAAAGGTATTTGCCACTGTGCCTTGTTAATTTTCTTTTTTTCCTTTTTTATGAAGATTTTATTTATTTATCTATATGAGTACACCATAAAGATTTTATTTATTTTATCTATATGAGTACACTGTAGTTGTCTTCAGACACACCAGAAGAGGGCATCAGATCCTATTACAGGTGCTTGCGAGCCACCATGTGGTTGCTGGGAATTGAACTCAAGACCTCTGGAAGAGCAGTCAGTGCTCTTAACCCCTGAGCCACCTCCCCAGTCCGTTAATTTTCTCTTAAAACGTAATTTTATATGTAAGTTTTCAAAGTTATGTATATAAATGTTAATGACACGGGAAACATTCATTGTTTATGAATTTTTAGAAGAAAAATGGTTTTAAGCATTTCCATCTTATCTATTTATATGAGAGCCATCAGTCAACCTTGAAAAGCACTTTTAAACAAGTCCTTGGCAATCTCTAAATTATTCTTGGTGATCTTGATAACTCTTTGACCAACACTGAGGTCATAGGGGCATATTTAAAAGTCACCTTGATTTATTGGATTTTTGAGACAGGATTTCACTCTGTATCCCTTGCTGGTCTAGTACTTGCCATGTATGTAGTTCAGGCTTGAAGTAATCCTTCTAACTTAGCCTCTTGAGTACTGTGATTATAAGTAAATGCCAGGAAATTTTTTAAATGGAAAGAAAAGGATATATGAAACAGCATATTTGGTATTCCATTTGTAAAAATGAAAAACACAGAACTGTATAAATGAATATCTGACAAAAATATATTAAAGTATCTACAGTGGTTATTTTAGTTTATTCAGTTTTCTTTATACCATTCTGTATTCTCCACATTCTCTCAGTTACCCTGGATTCATTTTACAATTCAGGCAACACACCACTGCCACCCTGCCATTGATTTTTTTTTTTTATTTGAGCCAGTCTTACTATATATAACTCAGGTTGTCCTTGGGTCAACCTCAGCCCCTACCTGTTGAGTGTTGGGATTATACATATTCCACACCCAGCTCAAAAAAAAAAGCCTTAATTTTGTTTTTCAAGACAGGGTTTCTCTGTGTGTAGTCATGGCTGTCTTTGAACGTTCTGTAGACCAGCCTGGCCTCAAAACTCAGAGATTCACCTGCTTCTCGAGTTCTGGGATTAAAAGTGTATGCCATCACCACCTGGCTTAAAATGCCTTAATTTTAAAAATCGTTTGAAAAGATTTTTCTCTTTAGTTTTAGTTAAATACTCTATTGGTTGCATAGTTTCTCTTTTAAATTTTTGGTTTTTTGAGTCAAAGTCTTGCTGTGCATCTCTGACTGGCGTCTTCCTATCTCTGCTTCTCACATTCTAGGATTAATAGAGAGTGCTACCATGTCCAACTCAGTAACATAGTATTTTGATACAAGATCTTGGTGTGTAGCCATCTAGTCAGGCCTCAGGCTCATAATCCTTCTTTCTGTCTCCTGAATGCTTAGTATTCTTAATTAATTATTCTTATTTTATGCATAATATTCTTAGAAGCACATTTTCCTTACCAATAATTGCTTTATTTGCTAATACAGTTTAAACTTAATCAACTTAATTTTTAAAATGATTTACTTATTTTATTTTATGTGCATTGGAGTTTTACCTGCATGTTTGTCTCTGTCAGTGTGTCAGATCTCCCGAAACTGGAGTTACAGTTGTAAGCTACCATGTGGGTGCTGGGAATTGAACCTAGGTTCTCTGGAAAAGCAACCAGTGCTCTTAACTGCTGAGCCATTCCTCCAGCCCCTCACCAAAATTATTTAGCTAGCCCCTTAATAAGTAGGCTGTTTAAGTTTTAACTATTATAAACAATATTGCAATGAACATTTTGTTAGCATTGGTTGCTGTCAAAGTGAGATATATGTGATATCTAGTAGGTTTCTTTTGAATAGTTATATGAGTACCTACACTAATGTTTTTTTTTTTCTCTTTGCTAGGATCATAACTGAAAGGAGCATTAATGTTTTGTTTGTTACTGTTTTGTCTTCTTGTTTTGGTCAGGTTTTACAGCTACACTGGATGATGATAAACCTTGGTATTCCATTTTCCCGATTGATAATGAAGATCTGGTATATGGACGTTGGGAGGACAATATCATTTGGGATGCTCAGAACATGCCTAGGATTTTGGAGCCTCCTGTTTTGACACTTGATCCCAATGATGAGAACTTGATTTTGGGTATGTTGATGGCAGAAATCAATGTTCTTTATCTTTGACATCTTATTATTAATGTCAAAAGGCAAGAGGATATAAGAATGTTAGAGAAGGCAAAAACTAGAAACTTTTAGGTGATGCTTTTTTAAAAGCAGAGTTGTATCTGCCATTTTTAGTGTGTGACTATTGTTTAGGAAAAACTCATGTAGGAATGTTTAAAATTGTATCTTCAAGACATCATTAGACATGGCTTGGGCAGTGGTGGTAAACACCTTAGGAGGCAGAGGCAGGCAGATCTCTGAGTTCGAGGTCAGCCTGTTGTACAAAGGTCCAGGACAGCCAGAACTTCACAGAAACTCTTGAAACAAACAAACAAAAGATATCAGATATAGTTTAGCTGGAGAGAATTATCAACTAAAAGTAGTCTGTAAGTGGAGTGAGAGATCTACTTAGAAACTCCAAAAATATCAGTGGAAAGGTGAATTTTAGCTGGACCTGGTAGTATGGATCCCAGCTACATAGGAGGCCAAGGCAAGAAGACAATAATAAGTTCAAGGCCTGTCTAGGCTACCAAGTGTGTTCCAGGACAGCTTTGGCAATTTAGTGATATTGTATCTAAAAGTAATGCAAAAAAGAGGTCAGAGGGCTAACGAATCAGTGGTAGAATCCTTACCTAGCCTGTGTAAGACCTTAGTTTCAATCCTTAGGTATTGTATAGAGGGGTGGGGAAGAGGGTAGGAGAAAGGGAAGAAGAAGAGGAGAAAACAGGTGGAAAGAACAAAATTGAGCATTTAGGGATAGCAATTTCAAAGTCATTTCTTGTTATATCCTCAGAGATCCCTGATGAAAAGGAAGAAGCTACTTCTAATTCCCCTTCTAAGGAGAATAAGAAAGAATCATCTCTGAAGAAGAGTCGAATTCTCTTAGGAAAAACAGGAGTCATCAAGGAAGAGCCACAGCAGGTTTGTGAAAAGGAATAGACTTGGTATTTAGAAGAACAAAGAAAGGTATTAGGAAAGGATAGTCTGACCAATACTTTTTTGATCTATCTTTAGAACATGTCTCAACCAGAAGTGAAAGATCCATGGAATCTCTCCAATGATGAGTATTACTATCCCAAGCAACAGGGTCTTCGAGGTACTTTTGGAGGGAATATTATCCAGGTACAAATAGCTACTTTTGTTTTGACAGAGGGTATGGGTAAATATTGCCTGGGAAGGAGTTAGTATTTACTTTTAACTCTTCTGTTTCTGTTTAGCACTCAATTCCAGCTGTAGAATTACGGCAGCCGTTCTTTCCCACCCACATGGGACCCATCAAACTCCGGCAGTTCCATCGCCCACCTCTAAAAAAGTACTCCTTTGGGGCACTATCTCAGCCAGGCCCACACTCAGTCCAGCCTTTGCTGAAGCATATCAAAAAGAAGGCAAAGGTATAAATGAATCCTTGTTACAAAAAATGTTCTGTAAGATAATTGGGGTACAAATTGGGGGGTTATACTGGATATTAGATTACATTAGGGAATTATTTATTTTCTCAGATGTGATACAATTTTATTTTGGTTATTCAGAAGAATGTCCTTATTTTTTTTTTTTAGGAGCTGAGGATTGAACCTCAGAGCCTTGAGCTTGCTAGGCAAGTGCTCTACCACTGAGCTAAATCCCTAAACTCTAGAAAATGTATACGAATATACCTAAGGCTAAAATATTGCAGTTTTCAAAATTGGTTTACTAAAATCTATAGAAAATTTACAGATTAAATAGGGAAAATGCTTAAATAGTGAGAGAAAAGATGTTCAGAATACTATTCTTTCAATTTTAAAGGTATGTTTGAAAGTTTTCACAATATAATTGAATAAATAACATGTAAAAAATTTTTGGTATTGTCTCAGATTAGATGTTATGAGTGTGTGTGTAGTTTATCTTCCTGTTGGGAATAGGCTATATTTATTGTCTTCATTTTGGACAGATGAGAGAACAAGAGAGGCAAGCCTCCGGTGGTGGAGAGATGTTTTTTATGCGCACACCTCAGGATCTCACAGGCAAAGATGGAGACCTTATTCTTGCTGAATACAGTGAGGAAAATGGACCATTAATGATGCAAATTGGCATGGCAACCAAGATAAAAAACTACTATAAACGGGTAAGACTGTACTCAAATAATTTTTATGTTTTTTTTGTATGTGTATATATGAGTATTTTGCTGTATGTATATATGTATGCATACCACATACATGTGCCTGAGGAGGCCAGAAGAGTGTATCATATCTCCTGGAATGGTTGTATGGATGGCTGTAAGCCACCATATAAGTGCTGAGAAACAAACCTGGGTCCTCTGTAAAAACAACAAATGTTCTTAGCCATGGAGCCATGTCTCCAGGCCCTGAAATTTTTCTTATCGCTATAACTAATTAGGTATGTAGTGATAGTCTGTGAACATGTATTTTACCAAATACATTTCTTGGAAGAAAGGAGTAGTATCTCTTGTTAATAGCAAAAACTATGCTTATGGAAGATTACATGTATGTTTATTGGTTTTATTCTGTGAGTCTGAGTTTGCTATTTTTCTTCTAGAAACCTGGAAAAGATCCTGGAGCCCCAGATTGCAAATATGGAGAAACTGTTTATTGCCATACATCGCCTTTCCTGGGTTCTCTTCATCCTGGCCAGTTACTGCAGGTGAAGAATTCTTTCCTGTCTTTATTCTCTTCTAAGGAAATTGACAGATAAAGATCAAGTTTGCCCAGAAAGGAACAATTTTGGTTGATTGAGGTGTTCATGTATTAGGTAGAAGGTAGTACAATCCACTGGGAGTAATTGTGGGTGAGGTGGTGTACACCATTAATCTCAGCACTTGGGTGGGAGGCAGAATTTGAGACCAGCTTGGTCTACATATTGAGTTCCAGGTCATCCAGGGCTATGTAGTAAGACCCTATGTCAAAAAGAGGAGGGGTCTGGAGAGATGGCTCAGCAACTAAGAACACTGGCTGCTCTTCTAGAGGACTGAATTTGATTTCTCAGCAACTACATGGCAGCTCACAAACATCTGTAACTCTAGTTTCAGGGCATCTGAACCCTTTTCTAGTATCCTTGAGCACTTTATCCATGTGGTGCACAGACATAGATAAAGGCAAAACACTCATATATATTTTAAAAAATAAAAAAGGAAGAATTAAAAATAAAAGCTTAGTATAATCCACTGGATATTGAGGGCAGGAGGATCTGGAGTTCAAAGTTACCCTTAGCTATGTAGCAAGTTTCCATTCAGTTTGGTAAATAGGAGACTGTCTCAAAAAAATAAAACCAGCAAAACAAAAAGATTAGTACAGTTTAAAATTTAAGGCAAAATACTTCCTTGAAAATAATTCTCTGTTATTTTTAGATCTTTGGTCTAAATATAGAGAGTAGTTTATTGTTTGATTTGTGGAGGTGTGTGTGTGTGTGTGTGTGTGTGTGTGTGTGTGTGTAGCTAGGATCTTACTTTATAGCACTGGCTGGCTTGAAACTTACTGTTTAGCCTAGATTGGACTCAGACTTTGGGACAATCCCCAGCCTTATGAGTGCTGGGATTACAAATATGAGCATGAGCTACTATAATTTTTGAAAATACACACTGGTTGGGAGCAGGGGTAGCGATACATGCCTTTAACTCTAGAGAGGCAAAGGCAGGTAGATCTCTGTGAGTTCAAGACCAGCCTGGTTTACAGAGTGAGTTCCAAGACAGCCAGAGGTGCTGTTGGTGGTGACTGCTTATAATCCCAGTACTAGGAAGGCACAGGCAGGAAGGTCACAAGTTTGAGGTGAGCCTTGACTATAGAGCAAGACCATGTCCTAAAAATGAAAAAACAAAAACATATCAGGAAGTCTACCTAGAATTAATGTAAGTTATGAGTGTTTTAAATTCTTTGTGTGTGTGTTTTAAATTCTTCATGTGAAATTAGTATGTTTGAGGGACTAGAGATGAAGTTCAGTGGTAGAGTGCTCACCTAGCTTGTTCAAGGCCCTGGGTTTGTGTCTACCACTGCTAAAGAGTGGTACATTTTTATGATAATTTGTTGTGGCCATTATGAATACTGAACTATACTTGAATGTTATAGTCTTGCCAGACTGAAGTGTAGGCATACAATTTTTGCAACCTACTTTAATAAGGGTTCAACCTCTCCTTTAGCCCACCACTCAGCAGAGGGAGTGGAAGAGAAAAGTTGTTAGGATGTGGGGGAAGTGGACCTGTTCAGCAATAGTTCTTTGGGGGCGAGCTCCACCTTCTTGGGCGGTAGTTCAGTCCTATAGCAAGCACCAGTCCTCTAGGACAGACAGATACCACACATGAACAGGCAGCTACAGTCCAGTCCTTTCAGCAAGCAGACACCAGGCAGCTGTATGTAGTTCAATCCAGAAGAAACCGCCAGGCTCACCATCTTGCCTAAGGTGAGGCTGTGGAACACGAGCAGTTCTTGGGTGAGTTTCTCTCAATGATGGTGATCACAAGTTGAGCTCAGCAATGATATGTAAGGCAAATCAATATTTAGCGAAGAATAGCGAGGTGGAGCCAACCAAAGTTCATTGCTCATCTCCCACTGTCTGTGGGGTCATATTTATACTCCTTCAGCACAGGTCCTTTCATGTGTTTGCTTTAGCAAGACATCCTTACACCTGTGTGCCCCAGCGAAACATCATTTGACATAACTGACTTTCCAAAGAACTAGAAGTTTCCACTTCAGTAAAGTGTACTTTTTATGCTTTCTTCTGAAAGTTACAATGAGTTCCATTGGAAATAGCTTTTAAAAAAGAATTATGGAGGGTCATAAATGATGTGGGACAATCTCCAGAACTGCCTGCCTTTTTCCCATTTCATTTCTCATGCTAATCATTTCTGTTTTTTCTCTTTCTTTTTTGAGACAGGGGCTTACTCTGTAGTCTAGATGTGACCTGGAACTTGGTATATAGACAAGTCTGGCCTTGAACTTGTAGTAACCCTCCTGGCTCTGTCTCCCAAGTGCTAGGATTACAGGTGTGTGACAGTCCATAGCAATCTTAAGTATTCCTTTATACTTGCATCTTATTTCTTTCACTGTCACTATTGCTAGCTTATCTGCACCTGCAAAGTTCTGTTTTTAGTCATTTCCTTCTAGGTTTGTGGAAGTAGGTAGTGCTGGAGGATTAAACCTGGGGACTCGCATATGTAAAGGAGTATAAATATGACCCCACAGACAGTGGGAGATGAGCAATGAGCTTTGGTTCGCTCCACCTCGCTATTCTTCGCTAAATATTGATTTGCCACTGAGTCATACCTTTAGCCCCTCTCACCAAGTTCTGATTATTGTTGGCTTTCCTCTTGTAATTTTCTTTCAGGTTTCTTGTTGGTTCTAAACCAATCTATCTACGTCTTTTGTCACTATTATAGTTTCTTTTCTTCTATTAACACTGTGTGTGTGTGTGTTATGGAAGTTGGAGGACAATGTGCAGGAGTTGATTCTCATTCTACCATGTGGATCTTGGGGATTGAACTCAGATTTAGGTTTGGTGGCAAGCACTCTTACTTGCTGAGATATTTTGATGGCTCTGTTATTTTTTTTTTTTAATTCTTTCCTTTGAGATAGGAGTCTTATGTAGCACAGAGTAGTCTTGAACTCCTGATCCTCTTTCTACTAATTCCAAAGTGCAGGGATTATAGGTGTATACCACTACCACGCCCAACTTATTTTTGTCATGAGTGTTTGTACATGAGTGTGTGGATACATGTGCATGTGCATGCAGGGGTCAGCAGGATGTTTCACTTTTGTGGTTCAAAATATCACACAGATGGCTCTGATAGTCTTTGAGGGACCCCCATTTCTGTCTAGAGTGTCACAAGCCATGTCTCCATCATCTGCACTGTTCTTAGCATTATCTTCAAAGTTTCCATACAACAGCTGATTAGACTCTGAGCACTCAATGGCTTTCCCAGTTTAATTTTTCAAACTCTTTTTACAGTCCTCCAAAAACACAGTCAGGTATTTCACAGCAATATCTCATGAGCCTAGGGCCAGTTTCCATCTTAAGATTTCTATTGTAAAGTACCAGGACACACCAGGATTTACGTGGTAGAAGGAGAATTGACTCATGTAGGTTGTCTTCTTCTGTGAGTACTCCGTAACACACGTGCCCACAAATGTGCACGCGCGCGCGCGCGCGCACACACACACACACACACACTAAATAAATGAAAAATGTAATTAAACTTTTGAAAGATTATTTACTATCTTCTGTTATTCTATCTACAGTAAATGTTTAGAATTTAATTTCTCAGCCTGGAGGTGTCATGCACCTTAAGTCCCAGCATTTAAGAAGCAGAGGCAGATGGATCACTGAATTCAAGCCCACCCTGGTTTACAGAGCTAGTTCCAGGACGGCTAGGGCTACATAGAGAAACTATATCTCAACCCCCTCCCAAAGAATTTAATTTTTCCACCAGTGTAGAAGTCTCTTTTTAGTGTTCATTATTAGGGTTTTTTTAAAAAATAATTTATTGATTTTTTTTTTTTACTTTTTTCTGTGTATTGTTACATCTTTGTGAGGGTGTCAGGTTCCCTGGAACTAGAGTTATAGACAGTTGTGAGCTCCCAGTGTGTATTGGAAATTGAACTTGGGTCCTCTGGAAAATCAGCAAGTGTTCTTAACCACTGAGTCATCTCTCCAACATCCATTATTATGATTTTTAAACAATTTATTTTAAGCTGGGCAGTAGTGGCTCATGTGTTTAATCCTGGCATTTAGGAGGCAGAGGCAGGTAGATCTCTGAATTCAAGACCAGCCTGGTCTAAAATTTGTGAGTTCTAGGGCTGTTACATAGAGAACTCCTGTCTTAATAACAAAACAAACAAACAAACAAACAAAAAACCAAAAAAGTGCACACATGTGAGTTCACTTGTGGAGGCAGAAGAGGATGTGTCTGATTCTGTATCTAAAGTTACGGGAATTTGTTAGCTGTCAGATGTGGATGCTGGGATTAGAACTCCAGGCCTTAGAATAGAGCAGCAAGTGCTTTTAAACAGCTTAGCCATCTCTACCTCTCTTAGGACTTTTTGGTAGTGGTAGATACTTTTCTTTAGATTCAAAGCTTAAAATAGTTGATCCCTATCTAGCTTCTGCTTCTATCTCAAATATTTATGTCCAACTGCTCTTCTGTGTTTATTCTGTCTTAGCATTCTTTGCTTCATTGTTTTATTTTTAATTAATTAATTTATAAAAAATATTCTGAAGCCAGGTATGGTGGTAACATGCCTATAATCCTAATACTTAACAGTCTGAGTGATACAGGAGAGTTGCCTCCCTGGGTTTCTGAGACCTTATCCCTCTAAATTATTTTGTCCTCACTTCTTGTGTGTGAAACTGTAGGTTAGGAATATATTATTGTATGTATAAAGCTTTTCATAACAATCCTATGAAGTATAGACTTTTTAAATATCCTGCATTTTACAACTAAGGAAACTTAAGCTCAGAACTTTGACATCTGTGACTTCGTACGGTGACTGGCAAAGGCTATTTCTTCTGAATTTAAACTGTATAATTTTTTTCACTTCTTTTTTTGAGCCAAGGTCTCTTTTCATATATCCTCTGTTGCCTTCAAATTTGGCATGTGGCTAAGGATGGCCTTGAATTCTTGATCCTCTTGCTTCTGCTTTTCTTTCCTTCTTTCTTTCTTTCTTTCTTTCTTTCTTTTTTTTACTCTTTCACAACAGATTTTATTGGTCGAGGAGCAAAGGACACAGACATTCCAATTCCTATCACATGTACTCAATTCTTGATCCTCTTGCTTCTGCTTTTCTTTTCTTTCTTTCTTTTTTACTCTTTCACAATGGATTTTATTAGTTGAGGAGCCAAGTACACAGACATTCCAATTCTTATCACATATACTCAAAAAGAGCCATATATTGTGTTCATGTACTCAAACTCTGAAGAGTCACATTGTGTTCATGTACACAAATAAAGAGCTACGTATTTTTCTTTGAACTTATTCCAGTGATGTTCCAGCCTCAAACTTGGCAAGTTTCCCTAAGACCTCTTATAACAACCAAATGCACATAATCCTCAGTTCCACGAATTCACAAGTTTATGCCACACACAGAACATACTCAATATTTCCATCTTTCACAGCACATTATCACAACTGTTAGGAAAATGGACTGCCATGACCACAGACATCACAGTTCTGACAGGGCAAGGACCAAAGACTGGCTTTCTTACAAAATGGTTCTACTAGAAACACGGGACCAGATATAACTGAAAATATTCCAGACATGAATGCACGACTGAGACTCCAAATTGCCGCTTAGTGTGCTTTGTATTGTAGGATATAAAACTAGCCCCCTTACGGAAGCTTATGGTAACCCCCAAGACAGTCATAGCCTCTCCTGATTCAGTATCCTGCTATTTTCTAGTTGTACAAAAAAATGAACAACCAGCAAATGATTTAACCTCTTAAAAAAACCATTTACACTTAAAAAAAATGGGATGAGGTGGGATTCACCTTTTTAAAATGTTTCTAGAGCTACTAAAAATATTCTTCTGGATTGTACAAGAAGGGAGACAGGGACCACTGCCAGACATGATGGATGCTTAGTCGTACTTGGCTTCTTTCTCTTGTTCAGAGACTGGACTCTGGTATTCTGTCTCTTCATTTTCTGCAGGCAGATCTGTGGTTTGCTGGTCAGCCACTTCAGCCTGTTTGCCTTTCGTTCCCCTCTTCCCTTTATCTACACTTTTTTGTCTGATGCTTTATTCTTTCCCCTTGGCCTTTTTCGGCTTCACGTCCACCTTGGCAGGGGCGGGCTTGGCAGACAGCCTCACATAGTGGTGCTTGGGCTCCTCCTTCGCTGCTCTATCCGCCTGCTTCTGCTTTTCAAATGCTGGGATTATAGGTATGTTTTACAATACCTTTTCGTCCAATACCATTAATTAATTAGCTAGTTAATTAGTTAATTGGTTTGTTTGTATCAGTGTGTTTTATATCCATGTTTGGAAACCAGAGGTCATTGTCACTTGTCTCCCTCTATTACTTGCTACCTTATTTTTGAGATAGCATCATCTCTCATAGATCCTGGAGTGCAGTTTTGCCTAGACTAGCGGGCTAGCAGGCTTTATAGGATCTTCTTGTCCCCACTATTCCTCTCCTTGCCACCATTGGGATTATAGGCTTATACCTCTGTGCTCAGCTTTTTATGTGAATGCTAGAGATCCAGACTCATGTTCTCATGCTTGTACAACAAGCATTTTACCTGCTGAACCATCACCCAACCCAATGTTTCTTTTTTCTTTCTTTCTTTTTTTTTAGGTGGAGGGAGGGTCCTCATACAATCAGGCTGGCCTCATTCACTGTGTAGTCAAGGCTGGTCTTGAATCCTAATCTTCCTGTTTCTCCTTACAAGGGCTGAGATTACAGAATATGCCACTATGCCCAGCTTTGACTTTTTTTTTTTTGAGAGACGGTTTCCTGCCATAGCTCAGGCTGGCCTGGGACTACTGAGTAACCCAGGATGATCTTGATCTTCCTGCCTCAGCCTCTTGAATGCTGGAATTAGAAGCATACACTGCTATTCCTGGTTCTGTTTTTAAAGTTTTTTTTTTCTTTTTGTCTGTTAAGTTTTAAAAGAGTGGGTTAAAAAAACTAAAAAAAAAAAAATCTTGTTTGATAGTCCATATTTTGCTCATCTTATTATATAGACTTTAGAGCTAATGAATATAGATCAAATTAATATTCTCTCCTCTTTTAATAGTTAGCTGAATTTTCTAGGGATTCTCTGTAAATAACTTTTGTGGTTTACTTTCATTAGGCATTTGAGAACAACCTTTTTCGTGCTCCAATTTATCTTCATAAGATGCCAGAGTCTGACTTCCTGATCATTCGAACAAGGCAGGGTTACTATGTTCGAGAATTAGTGGATATTTTTGTTGTGGGCCAGCAGTGTCCCTTGTTTGAAGTTCCTGGTCCTAACTCCAAAAGGGCCAATACGCACATCCGAGACTTTCTGCAGGTAAGGTGGGAATATGGGAGTTGGCCTAAGATGCACATGCTAATAGAAAGATGGAAACACATCTGAGCTTAGTTGGAGAAGGCATCCCGGTGAGGGCTTTTATCCTTTATATAATAAAATGTATTTGGCTTGTTGGACAGGTTTTTATTTACCGGCTCTTTTGGAAGAGTAAAGATAGGCCACGGAGGATACGGATGGAAGATATAAAGAAAGCCTTTCCTTCACATTCAGAAAGCAGTATCCGGAAGAGGCTAAAGCTCTGTGCTGACTTCAAACGTACAGGTCATCAGTATGGCTTCTTGTCTTCTCTGATGTTCTCATACTCCTAAAGAATTATTACATTCAGTTAAAAGAAATCATAGCTAACAGAATAGAAATTGATGACTGTCAAAAGGAGAAGGTACCAAACCTTGTAACTAGAGACTTTAATAATTTGATGATAATTGGTTGCTAGTATAGTCCAAGTGAGCATTTCATGTCTTACATAAGATGTAAGAAACCTGACAGCAGAGGTTTTGTTGACTAGTCATAGCTATATAACAGTTAACTATACTGTTACTTTTGGGTCTTTAGAATTCAGAACAGTTTTCCCTGTATTTTTTCCAGGGATGGATTCAAACTGGTGGGTGCTGAAGTCTGATTTTCGTTTACCAACGGAAGAGGAGATCAGAGCTATGGTATCTCCAGAACAGTGCTGTGCTTATTATAGCATGATAGCAGCAGAACAGAGACTAAAGGTGAGCCTCTTCTTGTTAGGTACTGCTTGTGTCTATATTTCTTTTCAGAAAGATGGAAGAGAAAGATGGAATACTGTAGAGATTATTTCTAGTTATTCAACAATTTAAACTGTATGAGGTACTTCCTGTGTGTATGGATTCTAAGGAAAGCTACACGGTAGCTAAATGACAATGTGAGGCTCAGTGAGGAACTTAAGTCATATTTCCTTGCTTTAAAAATGATAGCATATTCGAGTGGTGACTGTTTTGTAAAAAAAGCAGGGAAAGGACTTTACAGATTCCTAGGTAGGCAGAGATGATAGCTGGAAGTATGGTTTAGAGATACACAGCATATAAGGCTGTCTTAGTTAAGGCTTCTGTTGCTGTGTAGAGACACCATGACCATGGAAACACTTATAAAGGACAACATGTAATTGGGGCTGGTTTATAGGTTCAGTAGTTTAGTCCATTGTCATCATGGAAGGAAGCATGGTAGCATGCAGGCACTAAAGAGGTAGCTTGAAGTTCTACATCTAGATTGGCAGAAAACAGGAAGAGAGAGTGACACTGGGACTGGCTTCAGCATTTGAGACCTCAAAGCCCACCCCTACTGACACATTTTCTTCAACAAGGCCACATCTTCTTCTTTATCTTTAGTTTAGATTGTTTGGTTTTAAAATGGGCCCTAAGCTATTCACACGTCCACATAAGTTCCTTGAAAACTTTTTTTGTGTGGGGTCTAGAAGCATGGTTCTGTGGTTAAGGGCACTGGCTGCTCTTCCAGAAGACTTGGGTTCAATTCCCAGCACCACATGGCAGCTCACAACTGTTTGTAATTCCTGTTCCAGGGATTCTGACACTTTCACACAGACATGCATGCAGGCAAAACACCAATGCATAAAAGATAAAAATAAATTATTTTTAAAAAGATTCTAGAAGAAAAATTTGTTTGGATCCGGGGTCATGCACATGTTAGACAAGCATTCTGCCTCTGAACGAATGTAGCAAATTTCTTGGAATTTGGCATATCTTCTAGTAGCTCAAGGATGTCAAGGGTGCTTAATAGTAATATATACATTAAAAATTGCAGAATCCATTTTCTATGCAAAATATGGTTTGTTATTTTATATTTGATATTCAATAAAAGTGTTTTTGGAAAAAAACTAATGTTTTTTTATTTGACCTTATTTATGCTTAGAATTGTCTTCTTTCAGGATGCTGGCTATGGAGAGAAGTCCTTTTTTGCTCCCGAGGAAGAAAATGAAGAAGATTTCCAGATGAAGATTGATGATGAGGTAAGATTTTACAAACTATTTTTTTTTCTGAGACAGACTATTGCTTTGTAACCCAGTCTGGCCTAGAACTTTAAATCTTCCTACCTCTGTCTCCCAAGTGTTAAAAGTACAGGCATACAAATACACCCAGCAACATTTGTTTGTATGTTTGTTTGATTGGTTGGTTGGTTTGTTTTTTGAGACAGGGTTTCTCTGTGTAGCCCTTGCTGTCTGGAACTCATTCTGTAGACCAGGCTGGCCTTGAACTCAGAGATTCTCCTACCTCTCTGCCTCCTGAGTGCTGGGATTAAAGGTGTGTACCACCACTGCCTAGCTTGTATTTTTTTTTGTCTTTAATTGTATGTGTGTCTGTGTGAGAGTATGTGCACATAATAAGTAGGTGAGCGTTGGAGCTGGAGAGATGGCTCAGTGGTTAAGAACATTGACTTCTGCTCTTCTAGAGTCCTGAGTTCAATTCCCAGCAACCAGTGGTGGCTTGTAACCATCTGTGTCAGGATTGGATGCCCTCTTCTGGTGTGTCTGAAGAGAGCAATAGCTTCCTTCTCTTAAAAATTTATTTTTCTTTCTTTTATTGCCTTTTTCCACACAACATATTTTGATTGTATCCTTTCCCCTCTCCAAACTCCTTCCAGATCTTCTGATGAACTTCCCAACCCATACAATTTCATGTTCTTTCAATAAAAAGAGTATTTTATGTACTCACATACATAAAATAAATAAATCTTTAAAAAGTAGGTGAATGTAGGTGCCTGTTGAAGATCAACGACATTGGATTTCTCTGTAGGTGGAGTTAGAGGTGGCTAATTGTAAGCTATCTTATGTGGGCATTTGGAACTGAACCCAGGTCTTCCTTTTTTTGTTTTTTTGTTTTTTTTTTTTATTTGTTTGTTTGTTTGGTTGGTTGGTTGGTTTGTTTTTTGAGGCAGGGTTTCTCTGTGTAGCCCTGGCTGTCCTGGAACTCACTCTGTAGACCAGGCTGGCCTTGAACTCAGAAATCCGCATGCCTCTGCCTCCCAAGTGCTGGGATTAAAGGCGTGTGCCACCCAGGTCTTCTGAAAGCAGTAAGCTCTCTTAACCTCTGAGCCATCTCTCCAGCCTGCTTTATATTTTTTCTTCTTTTTTTCTTTTTTTCCTCCTTTTCTCCTTCCTTCCTTCCTTCCTGAAACAGGGTCTCTCTTTATGTCATCCTTGCTGTTATGGAACTTATGTGTAGACCAGGCTGGCCTAGAACTCACAGAGATCTGCCTGCTTCTGCCTCCCTAATGCTGGGATTAAAGGTGTGCACCACCATACTCAGCTCTGTACTTTTTCTTAATTCAGAGAAAACTTTTAAAGATTTATTTATTTGTATTTGTATGTGTGTGCGCCTGTGTACAGAGTGTAAAAGAGGGGGTCATATAGATCCCCTAGAGCTGGAGTTGCAGGTATTTGTGGACATGGGCCTTCTTATGTGGGTGCTTGGATCCAATTTCTAGTTCTTGTGATTGTACATCAAATGCTTTTAATCACTGAACCATCTCTGGCCCTCAACACTGTTTTTTAATCAGTGCTTCTTGTTATCTCTTTTAAAAAGAAGGTTTGGGGCTAGCAGCAGGGGGATCAGATAGATATTCAAGGATAAGCTTTACTACCTAGGAGTTCAGGCCAACTTGGGCTAGAGACCCTATTATAAAAATTCAAAATAAGGAAGCCATTTGAATGACAATCGAAATGCAGTTGTCCTTCTAACTTAACTATGAGCATCATGAGTGTGGGTACAACACTACCTAGTGAAGTCCTATGGATAATGAACTGAAGAACATCATTGTTTCCTCATTTCTCTTATCCATGACACTCTGAGTCTCTAGTTAATATCATGATATAAGTACCATAGAAGAGAGCTGAACATTGGATAGCCACTATATTTAACTCCATAAATTAAGAAATCATGGAAATGTTTTTGGGTAGTAGGTGTGGAACAATGTTTCCCACAACCCTGAGAATCTTTTTTTTTTTTTTTTTATCTCAGGTTCGTACTGCTCCTTGGAATACTACAAGAGCTTTCATTGCTGCCATGAAGGGCAAATGTCTCCTGGAGGTGACTGGAGTAGCAGATCCTACAGGCTGTGGTGAAGGGTTCTCCTATGTGAAGATTCCAAACAAACCAACACAGCAGAAGGTGAGAGTCTAGAAATCAAGAACGGAAGGAATGAGGGTTGAGAAGTTGATGAATAGAGTGGAAGGCCTGGAAATGCTTCATTTACCAGAATGGCATAGATGCTTACTGTTAGGAGGTCAGCTTCAGATTTTTACTTGTTTTTGTTTGAGACAGGATGATAAGGAGCCTCAGCCAGTGAAAAAGACAGTCACAGGAACAGATGCAGACCTTCGCCGCCTGTCTCTGAAAAATGCCAAGCAACTTCTTCGTAAATTTGGTGTGCCCGAGGAAGAGGTAGGTTTAGAAGAGGAAAAGTCCTAGTAAAGAATCATCTGGGGTTTTTTATATGGTGTAGATCGTGATAGATCCTAAATACTTTACCAAAACTTTCTAAACTTCTTTTATGCTGTGGTTTTTGTTTTTGTTCTTTTTCTTCTCTGTTTCTAACCATGGCCCAGTTTTGTTCTTTAACAACCCTGAATAAGTTATATATGTGTAGTTCTGTATTTCTTTCAGATTAAAAAGTTGTCCCGCTGGGAAGTTATTGATGTGGTACGAACAATGTCAACAGAACAGGCACGCTCTGGAGAGGGGCCCATGAGTAAATTTGCCCGTGGATCAAGGTTTTCTGTGGCTGAGCATCAAGAACGTTACAAAGAGGAATGTCAGCGCATCTTTGACCTACAGAACAAGTATGTTGATTCAGTACTGTAGAAGGTTTAAGCTAGAATATGGCGGTTTCCTGGACATATTTTATTTTGAACTAATGGTCTTGTACATGCAAGACAATACATTATCACTAAACTCTGTCTCCAGCAGCTCTCAGATACTATTTTTCTATTTTGGAATGAGGTAGCCCTGCTGATCTTGAACTTGCTATGTGGGGTACCCTGGCCTCAAACTTTTGATAATCCTGTATCTGTCTCCTATATTCTGGGCCACAGGTATCCATGCTCTACCAGATACTGCTAATGACAAGGATGTCACCTAAAAAAAATGTAACTAGGTGGTTGAGTATCTGCGATATCAGGCACTGTCTGTAATAATACTACTAGAGTACCTATTCCTGTTTTTAAAGACAAGGTTTTACTATGTAACTCTGGCTGGCTTTGAACTCAGTATGGACACCCAGCTGGCCCTGAATTGTAAAAGTATCTTTTATTCCTCTGATGTTATTGTCGTCTCAGGCTTTTTGCCTTAGTCTGCTAACCCAGGCCTCTGTACAATCTTATCTAGGCCTAGAATGTTTTTAGCCTCTGAGACATACTTCTGAATGAGCTCACCCTTTCTAGTTCTTTCTGAGCTCTGACTGGCTGGTTCAACTCAGCTGTTCTGACTCAAATTCTGTTCCAAGCTGAATGATTCAATCTGGCTTCTCTCTCTTGGCCTCTCCTGAATTCGTCTGCTTGGCCTCATACTAACTTTGGCAGTATATTCTAATCTTATGGCTCCTTCTCATTCTCTGGCTTGTTCTGTCTTCATCTATGTCTAGCTTCTTATCTCTCAACTTGTCTCTGTAAAATTCTCCCATAAAAAACTGCTTCCTTCCTCTCTCACAGACCCTTAAGTAGCTTCCCTTTCCTCTCTTCTCATGAGAGTTGGACATATCCTATTCTGTCAAATCTTTCTCTGATTTGTTGTCACTTTGTTTACCACTCAATTAGACATCACTTTCAAACATGTGTGCCTTCTACCAAGTAACTTTACCTTCATTGTTTGAGACTAAAGGTGTGTACTGCTGAGCCACACCATAAACACAAGCTTGGGGTTCACAGTGTGATCAAATATCCTTCAGCACTGAACCGATCACCTACCTTTTTGCCTCTTGATTGCTAGGATTAAAGGCATATACCACCATGCATAACTCTCTTTTTAAAAATCTTCTTTTGAGACAGTGTCTTGCAATGTAGCCTATATGGATTTCATGCCTTTGGCTTGTCTTTGCCTCCCAAATGCTGAGATTATAAGCATGTGCCACCATTACTGCTAAACCTGCTGTTTTCAAGTAATTTAGCAAAGGATAATTTGAATATCATGGACTGCTAAGCTTGATCTCTTGGTTCTGTGACAGTTCTTGTGGCCTACTTGACCTGGGCCTAGTAGTTTTAAGTGTAGTAATGGGTATATTTTTTCTTGTTGTGACTTACAAAAGAATAATAGTGTGCTATTAAAATGATCCATGAATCTAAATATTGTGGTGTACTGGAGAGCTAAGCAATGCTTGAGAGGCTGAGGCAGGAAGGATAAACAATTCAAGGCATACCTAGGGGCGGAGGAGAAAGCACACAAACAGTGAGTCTCTTTCAAGAAAATAAATGAAAAATTACCTGTGTGCCGTTTTCTCAGCGTTTCTCTAGGAATTCTGAAAAAAATTACTGCAAGTTTGCAAATTTGTGAAATGTATAGCAAGATGTAGTTTTCCTGTTATGGGTTTGTGTCTGTGGATTCTGCATATATCTTTTTAAGGTTGATTTCTCAATTTTCCTCTCCAATCCTACTTCTTTGTACACTTGTATTTCCTCGTCTTTAACTTTTCCCCTCTCTTGCTAGGGTTTTGTCATCAACAGAGGTCTTATCAACTGACACAGACAGCAGCTCAGCTGAAGACAGTGACTTTGAAGAAATGGGAAAAAACATAGAGAATATGCTGCAGAACAAGAAAACAAGCTCTCAGCTGTCTCGGGAGCGGGAGGAGCAGGAACGGAAGGAACTCCAGCGGATGCTACTGGGTGAGGGGACTGCTCAGATAAGAAAAGGATCAAAAACGGAGCTTAGATAACTGCAGACCACCTGAGTCCAAGCTGAAGACAAAAATAGGGAATTAGTATAGAGAAATTTGTAGATGAGATAGCAAGATTTCTACAAATGACTCTAGTCTGTGGGGATAAAGTTGAAGAGATGCTGCCAGCTTACTGCTTCCTCTTTCTGTATCGAGTACCTGGCTAAACCAGGCTACCAGTACTGTATGTAAAATCAAATCAGCTTTCTAGGCTTTCATCCTCCAAAGTAACAGTTTTTTTCCCCATTCACTCACTCACTCACTCACTTACTTTACATTCCAATACCAGGCGCTCATCCTCCCATTTCTTCTTCCTCTTCTCTGAGAAAGGGGAGGGAGGCTCCTCTGGGTATCACCCCACCCTGGCACATCAAGTCACTATTGAACTAGGCACATCCTCACCCACTGAGGCAAGCAAGACAAGGAGGCCCAGTTAGGGGAATGGGATCCACAGGCAGGCAACAGATTCAGGGACAGTCCCCGCTCTAGTTGTTGGGGGACCCGCATAAAGACCAAGCTGCACATCTGCTACGTATGTGTGGGGGATCTATGCTTGCTTTTTGGTTGGTGGTTCAGTCTCTGGGAGCCTCAAGGTTGGTTGACTCTGTTGATCTTTGTTTTAAAAATGTAGGAAGTATCTGGCTAGATATGGTGGCAGATATTTTTAATCCCAGCACTTGAGAGGCTGAGGCAGGAAGCTCTTGACTTAAAGTCCAACCTGGGCTACATATAGTAAGACCCTATCTTTAAAAAATAAAGTACAGAATCTCTGGATGAATTTGCCAGATTGTCTTTGAACCCTCTGAATTCACATTTAAAATTGTATGCAAAAGATTCTTTTTTTTTTTTTTTTTTTTTGAAAACAGGGTTTCTCTGTATAGCCCTGGCTGTCCTGGAACTCACTCTGTAGACCAGGCTGGCCTCGAACTCAGAATTCTGCCTGCCTCTGCCTCCCAAGTGCTGGGATCAAAGGTGTGCGCCACCACTACCCAGCCAGAACATTCTTAAAGAAGTCATAGATCCTAAAATAAGCTAAAAGCCATCCACCAAAAGTTGCAGAAGCTGATGGTGAGGGCGATGGATAACGAGGTCTTCATGATGCTTTTGATTACAGATATCATCAAGCAGGTAGTAAATGTAGATAATGAGGATGAAGTCTGAGGATGAAGATTAGAGTGACCATTTTCATTCCTACTAGTCTTATCTTTGTTGCCCATCTCTGTGACGCTTTGAAAAATTTTGGTCTCTGGCTAGATATATGGCTTATACCATTGTAGGCCTTCAGTTCTTTGCTAATATGATCTAGAACACAGTATCTACATTACATGGATATTTGTTAGAAAGGCAGAGTCATCTTGAACCTGAGTTCTCCATATCTACTGAATATAGTTTACATTTTTACAAGATCTCCAGTGGGTTCTTATTCAGATTAAAATTTTAGAAGCATCGTTAGGTAAATCTTAAGACTGGCTTATTTCCTTCCTCTTGAGTGCTTGCTTGGATGTTTCATCAACTATTTGCTGCTGGGAGTTTTCTGTCACCCTGCTATTTAGTGGAATAACAATATTTAACTGTTGCTTCTCTATCTCCAATAGGAAGCCCAGTATTCTGAGGTATTTCTAGAACATCTGTACTTAGGAAAATAGAAATGAGCAATGGTTAAAAAGGAGTTGGAAAAGAGCACATTCGGTGTTCTTAATGGCTAGTAGCAGCAACTCTGTTTTTAGTAGAATTATAGTTTCATGGTATGTTGAATATGTCTGTTCAACCCCAAGAAGTAGCTATTTGGGTGTTGGGGGAATGTTTGGAATTTGTTTTTATCTTGCAGCAGCAGGCTCAGCAGCAGCAGGAAACAATCACAGAGATGATGATACAGCTTCGGTGACTAGCCTTAACTCTTCTGCCACTGGCCGTTGTCTCAAGATTTATCGAACATTTCGAGATGAGGAGGGGAAGGAGTATGTTCGTTGTGAGACAGTCCGAAAAGCAGCTGTCATTGATGCTTATGTACGCATACGGACCACAAAAGATGAAGAATTCATGTGAGTTTGCTGTGCTGCTTTTGAGTATGGCAGAGAAAATAATAATGATTGAGAAGTATGTGTGTGAGTTGTAGTGATAGGAATAGATACCATTATCCTTGGAAATCTTCTTTATTTAGAACCTTCTTGTCTTTAGATCTTTGGATTTGAACATAGCCAAATCACTAGAGAAATAACCATTTTTACTACATTTAGATAGTTGTAGTTTGGCTCTGCAAAAATCTTTAAAAAGCTACTCCTATAATGGGAGGCTTTGGCAGGAGGAATACAGGTTCTAGACCAGTCTAGGTTGCAAAACATTATTTCAAAAATCAACAGCAAAACCTAAATGATTATTAAGGGTTTAGACTGAGAAATGTTACTTTATATATGTGGAGGACCGGCTAACAAGGAAGATGAAGATGGCAGACAGTTTATTTCACTTCAGTGTGAATGAATTATATTCTGAGATGGTAGCTTTCAGGATAGTCATCTTGATTTAAGCTGCTTATGGTCTTGTCTTTTTTCCCATTATTCAGTCGAAAATTTGCCCTTTTTGATGAACAACACCGAGAAGAAATGAGAAAAGAACGGCGGAGGATTCAAGAGCAATTGAGGAGACTTAAACGGAACCAGGAAAAGGAAAAGCTGAAGGGTCCTCCTGAGAAAAAGCCCAAAAAAATGAAAGAACGTCCTGACTTAAAAGTAAGTATATTAAGCCAGGCATGGTGATGCACACCTTTAATCCCAGCACTTGGGAGGCAGAGGCAGGTGGATCTCATGAGTCCTAGGCTAGCCTGGTCTACAGAGTGAGTTCCAAAACAGCCAGGGCTATACAGGGAAACCCTGTCTCAACTCTACTCCCCCCAGTGATGTCTGTTTTTGTTTCTCCCCTGCTGCATATATATTTCTTTCTCATTTGACACCCTTCACCCTGTTTACATCTAACGTTGATATCTTTTTCTCTTGCAGCTGAAATGTGGAGCATGTGGTGCCATCGGGCACATGAGGACAAATAAATTTTGCCCCCTTTATTATCAAACAAATGCTCCACCTTCTAACCCTGTTGCCATGACAGAGGAACAGGAAGAAGAGTTGGAAAAGACAGTCATTCATAACGATAATGAAGAACTTATCAAGGTTGAAGGGACCAAGATTGTTTTGGGCAAACAGCTAATTGAGAGGTAAGGATGGCAGGCAGGGAGTGCTATAGCAAAGATCTGTTCAAGGTTGATGATTGTGGCTGGCAGGGGTAAATGTGGTGTGATTGTTCTTTGAAGTGGAACTAGGGGTTGTAGGAACTTTGAATTTTCACAAGTAATTTTTGCTGGTAATGAAAACTCCAGTGAGCATTGGGGCTTACTACTTGCCTTTGTATATACTATGCCTTCTGAGCCAGTACTTCTAGTTTTGTTTGTTTGGTTTTTTGTTTGTTTTGTTTCAATACAGAGACTCTACATACCCCTGGCTATCTTGGAACTCACTCTGTAGACCAGACTGGTCTTGAACTCAGCGATCCTCCTGCCTCTGCCTCTGGAGTGCTAGGATTAAAGGCGTGCGCCACCAAGCCAGGCTAAGTCTTAATATTTATGCAAGTACCCTTACTAGAGTAGTTTTTTGTTCTGTTCTGTTTTGCTTGGTTTTTGTGGTACTGGTAGGTACAGTAGGTAAGTGTTCTATCACTGAGCTATATCCTCAAACTCTTGCACAAATGTTTTAAGGTTTTGCTAAATTACCTATGTTAGCCTCACACTTTGAATCTTCCTGTCTCAGCCTCCCACATAGCTAGGATTACAGGCATGGCGCACCACACCTGGCATGAGAGTAGTTAAAATAAAATGAGAGACTACAAAGCAAACTATACTTATGCCCAATCTTCTTGCCCTTAGAGAATTTAATAGATAAAATGGAGATGTTAGGGACTGGAGAGATGGTTCAGTAGTTAAGAGCACTGGCTGTTCTTCCAAAAGACCGGGGTTCAATTCCCAGCACCTACATGGCAGCTCACAACCATCTGTTCCAGGGGATGTGACTCCCTCCCACAAACATACATGTAGTCAAAACAAAATGTACATAAAGTAAAAATAAATAAAATTTTAAAAATGGAGATGTTAAAAATTTTCCCATTTTAAAAATTATAAAACAAGCTGGGCTGTGGTGGCCAGACATAAAGGCTTTACTATACATATTACTGCATATACTTCTTACAAGTAATTAAAAATAATAAAAAAGAAACTAAGATCTTAGTGTTGCATATACTTGTTACCACTGGGTTAACCTTGTTTCTGGGTTTTTTAGTGGACAGGACTAGTAAGTATATGTGTATTTTAAATTATAATTTCATACTAATGCTTTAATTCACGTTATAAAGACTTTTTAAATTTATTTTATCTATATGAACTGTAGCTGTCTTCAGGCACACCAGAAGAGGGCATCAGATCCCATTACAGATGGTTGTGAGCCTCCATGTGGTTGCTGGGAATTGAACTCAGGACCTCTGGAAGAGCAGTCAGTGCTTGTAAACACTGAGCCATCTATCCAGCCCCCTTTGCCAATTCTTAATGTCAATATATTTGTCCCTTTTCTCTGACTTGTATGTGCAAAATAATTTCAAAATTACTATACTATTATTAACACAATAAAAAAAATTCCTATAAAACAGGTTCAGGATTTTTGGAATTTTTTGTCTGACTATGTAGCTCAAGTTGTACAGTGAGATACTATGTTCAGAACATTTGAACTGGGCCAAGTTGTGCAAGCCTGTAATCTCAGCTACTTGGGAAGCAGAGCCAGGAGGATTGAAAGTTCAAGACCAGCCTAAGCTACAAAGTGAATTTAAGGGGGACCGAGAGGGAAGGAGGAGGTAAAGAAGAGAGTAATAAAATACATGTGCTGATGAAGGCTGAAGGGAAGCTATTGGAGGAGACAAAGGGTGGGCTTGAGGGATGAGGGTGGCTAGTATGGAAGGAGTGAATGAGAACAAAGTGAAATGATACGTGTATGAGATGCCATAATGAAACACATTACTCTATATGCTTACTTCGGAAAATAGATCAGCATTTGCAACTTCGATAACGTCTCAAAAAAAAAAAGTAAGGCCAGATGTGGTAGTGTAGTACTTTAATCTCAGCACTTTCTGTGAGTTCCAAGTCAGCCTGTTGTACATAGCAAGTTCCAGGACACCTGTGCTATGTATGTTGAGAGACTCTGTCTCCAAAAAAACAAATAGAAAAACCAATCACACCAAAAAAGCAATGTAAGGACTGGAGAGATGCCTCAGCGGTTAAGAGCACTGACTGCTCTTCCAGAGGCCCCGAGTTCATTTCCCAGTAACCACATGGAGGCTCACAACCATCTGTAATGGGATCTGATGCCCTCTTCTGGTGTGCCTGAAGACAGCTACAGTGTACTCTCACACACACAAATAAATCTTTAAAAAATATTATTAAAATGTTGTATGATTTATATGTTATATAAGTTATATGGTTTATGTGTTTGAGTGTTTTGCCTCCATGCATGTAAGTGAATCATTGTGTGTGCCTAGTACCTACAGAAGTCAGAAGAGGGTGTCAGATCCACTGGAACAGGAGTTACTGTCTAGTTATGAGCTACCATGTAGGTACTGAAAGCTAAACCAGGGTCCTCTTTGTTAGAGTAGCAAGTAATCTTAATCACTGAGCCATCTCTCCACCCTTATTTCCGTGAACTATAAGTAACACACTATAACACATTACTCATTGCAGTGCGGATGAAGTTCGCAGAAAATCTCTGGTCCTGAAGTTCCCTAAACAACAACTTCCTCCCAAGAAAAAACGGCGGGTTGGAACCACTGTTCACTGTGACTATTTGAATGTGAGTATCTGCATTTTCTTTTTATCAGATGGATTCTCATTGATTCCCCTAGCCTTCTGTAATATGGTTCTGCCAATGTCAAATGTTCCCTATGTCTATTCCTTGAGCATTATATATATTGTTCATTATACAACTTATTAAATTTATGTATTATTTTTTGGTTTTTCAAGACAGGGTTTCTCTGTGTAGTCCTGGAACTTTCTTGGAACTCACTCTGTAGACCAAGCTGATCTTGAACTCAGAAATCTGCCTGCCTCTGCCTCCCTAGTACTGGGTTAAAGGCATGTGCTGTCACACCCAGCTTATATATATATAGTGAGTGGGGTGTGTGTGTGTGTTCATCTGTGCATGTGCTATGATGCACATGTGGGAAGTCAGAGGACATATGGAGTCAGTTCTCTACTTCTTTATCTGAAGTCTGGAGATCAAATTATGGTCACTGTCTTGTATAGCAAGTGCCATTATCCACTGAACCATCTTACTGCCTGACCCTCTTTGATTATTTTGCCTGCATGTGTATAAATAAGTCTACTAGATGCATGCCTGATTCCAGAAGAGCCCAGAAAAGGGTGCACTGCCACTATGTGGGTGCTGGGAACTAAACCCAGGTCCTTTGCAAAAGCTGCAAGGTATCTTAACTAATGAGCCATCACTTCAACTTACCATCTCTCCCCGCCCCAATTTTGCTTTTAAGATTGGTTTCCCTCTCTAGTCCAGGCTAGTCTAGAATTTACTATGTAATCTAGGGTGCCCTTGAATTTACAGCAATCCTCCTACCTCAGCCTCCCAGTTGCTGAGATTATAGGCTTAAATCCTCTAAGTCTGGCATTATTGAAGATTTCTGAAATATATCAGTATATTTGAAAATACTGAGTATTTTTTGTCTCTCTAAAGCATTCTGATTTCCTATTTTCTAGAGACCTCATAAATCCATCCACCGGCGCCGGACAGACCCGATGGTGACACTGTCTTCTATCTTGGAATCTATTATCAATGACATGAGAGATCTTCCAAATGTGAGTTCATTGCATTAGATATATAGAATAGGAAAACAAAGACCCTTTGTTTTTTCTGTTACTTCAGCTAGATGGCAGTAGTGTGTATACCTTTGTATCTGGAACTCTTAATTCTTTGGGATTTTTGTCTGTTTTTTAATTATTTAATAGACTATTAGGTGATAAAGGACAGAACGTAGGCAGGACACATGAATTATAAGAGGATATAAAGCTAATTTTTTCTAGTTTCAACTCAATAGACTTTCTTTTTCATGATAAATATGTGGATTCAAATTTCTGGGTCTTTTTAAAAAAAATTATGTGTATGTCTCTCTATGCATATGTAAGTGCCCTTAGAGGCCAGCGGCATTGAATTACCTGGAACCAAAATTACAGGAGGTTGTGAGTCTTCAGACATAGGAACTGGGAACCAAACTTAGGTCCTCTGAAAAAGCATACTGTGTTGTTATAACCATTGAGCATCTCTCTAGCCTCCAACTTGTATGTCATACAAGAATAACTTTTGCATTTCATGAGTGTCTAATATATATGGAACTAGAAAGACAGTTTAATGGTTAAGAGTACATACTAATGGGGCTGGATACTTGTCTTAGTGGTTAGGAACACTTGTTGTGGGCTGTAGAGATGGCTCAGTGGTTTAGAGCACTAACTGCTCTTCCAGAGGTCCTGAGTTCAATTCCCAGCAACCACATGGTGGCTCACAACCATCTGTAATGAGATCTGATGCCCTCTTCTGGTGTGTCTGAAGAGAGCAACAGTGTACATATATACATAAGGGGGAAAAAAAAGAATAGTTGTAAAGGACCCAGGTTCAACTTCCAACACCCATATGGAAGCTCATTACCTCCTTGGGCACCAGGCACACATGAGGTGCACAGACTTACAAGTAGGCAAAACACTCATACACATAAAATGATAAAAATAAATCCCAAAATAATTTTTTAAAAAAGATTATATACTGCACTTGCTGAGGATCACACTTGGTTCTCAGCACTCATGTGCTCACAGCCACCTGTAACTCTAGCTCCAAAGAATTCAATACCTTGCCAGGTGTTGTAGCTCATGCCTTTAATCCCAGCACTTGGGAGGCAGAAGCAGATGGATCTCTGTGAGTTTGAGGCTACAAAGTAGTTCTAGGACAGCCAAGGATACACAAAGAAACCCTAACTTGAAAAACCAAAAAGGAAGGGAGGGAGGGAGGGAAGGAGACAGAAAGAGAGAGAGACAGAGAGAGAGAGACACAGAGAGAGAGAGAGAAAATGGTTTAATTCAAGAAACAGAATTACTACATCTGAAAAAAATCCCTTGAGAGTTGGTAAACCAGTAAGATATAACTGGCTGTGTCACATTTTCTTGCTCACAAATGGTACTAACTCTTGTTTCCATAGACATACCCTTTCCATACTCCAGTTAATGCAAAGGTTGTAAAAGATTACTACAAAATCATCACTCGGCCAATGGATCTGCAGACACTCCGTGAAAATGTGCGAAAACGCCTTTATCCATCTCGGGAAGAATTCAGAGAACATTTGGAACTAATTGTGAAAAATAGTGCAACTTATAATGGTAATAGTCCCTTGTTCCTTGACTGCAAAGGTTACCTTTCAGATTCTTATCCCTTGCTGCTTCTAAATTCAGAGTAGATGAGAATGAATGAAAAGACTATAATGTGCATTTTTTAGTATGCACATCGGGTAGTGTACATTTTAGTAATATAATAAATGTTGATTGTTCTTAGTTTTATTATTTAATCCTTTTTTTTGAGACATGATCTTACTATGTAGCTCTGGCAGGCCTGGAACTAACTATGCAGACCAGACCAGCCTCAAAATCACAGAAACACTTTGTCCTCTTCTCCCAAATTAGTGCTAAGATTAAATCCATGCTCTACCACACCCAGCCTCCCGCTATTTAATTTTTAATGTATTCTCTGGTGAATTTGAGGCATTGGGTGTGGGTAGACTCTACAAAGAATGGTCTTGTAGCCATATTTTGTGTATTTTAAGTCAGTCTGCATTTTTGTTACAGGAGCTAGATATCCATATTTTTAAAAAAAAAAACAAAAACAAAAAAAAAACCAAAAACCCACAGGAATGACAGGGAGGAAGAAATCAGTGTGCATTAATTCATATATAAGTATTGGCTTCCAGAGTATACAACTATGATGGATCTGTAGTTTAACATCTCTTGTGTTTTCTCATGTATAACAGGACAATAATGATAGCTAGATTCTGAAGCTTTCTACAAGCCAGTCCAACTTATTTTTCAAATTTCATCTCCAATGACTAGCTTCCATGCCCGCTGGAGACTCTAATCATTCTCACCATTGTATTTTATTTGAGTATTCCAAGGTAGTCCTTCGTGTCTTTGCAGTCTTTTCCCCTCTTTCTAAAGTTCACTTTGATTGCTCAAAAAAACTGTTTTTGTTTTTGTTTTTTGATCCTCTATGTTCTGGAGTACAGTGAAATTAGCTTTAAAGCTCTTATCCTATAATTATTTATGTATCCAGCCAGTTTGTGATTTACTAGAAATAATGTTATTTATGTTGACAGTTCAGAGCTGAGCAGAATGTTGGATTGGGAAGAAAGAGAAGGCTGGAAATAGTGGCATATGTTTATAATCCCAACACTTGGGAAGCAGAGGCAAGAAGATCAGGAGTTTAAGGTCATCCTTGGTGGTTACATAGCAAGTTCATGACCAGCTTGGGCTACATGAGATTCTGTCTCAAAAATAAATAGGCTGGGCAGTGGTGGCACACGCCTTTAATCCCAGCACTTGGGAGACAGAGGCAGGTGGATTTCTGAGTTCCAGGCCAGCCTGGTCTACAGAGTGAGTTCCAGGACAGCCAGGGCTACACAGAGAAACCCTGTCTCAAAAAACCAAAATAATAATAATAATAATAATAATAATAATAATAATAATAATAATAATAATAAAAAAAACTAATGCCAGCCAGGTACCTCAACAGATAAAAGTACTTGCTACGTAAGGCTTACAACCTGAGTTCGATTCTCAGAGCCTACAGTGGAAGAAGGGAACTGACTCTTGAAAGTTGTCCTAACCACACACATGCCATGGCTCATGGACCCACAGTTACACTGCACATGCATAGACATCTCTCTCTCTCTCTCTCTCTCTCTCTCTCTCTAATTGTAATAAATCAAAAATAGAAGAGAATTAAAACAAAGCCCCACGGTGGGATGTATGTAACTCACTGGTAAAGCACTTAATCAGCACGCATTAGGTCCTAAATTCAGTCTTCAATAGTAGCAAAAAAAGTTTCTCACAGCCTTATATCCTTTATTCTATGATTCACTCTTCTGACTTCCTCACATGTCAGTGCTGGTGATGGTGAGAGTAACAGTGGCATGAAATGTTTTTATTGGATTGCCTGCCCTCCGCCCCAATATTTCAGCTATTGTTTATTCTTTGATATCACCATCCTTCCCTCTTTGGGACAGGATCTCTCTACATATCCAAATTGGTCTTGAACTTGCTGTATAGTCCAGACTAGCCTCAAACTTGCTATCCAAGTGCTTTGCTCTCTCGATTATGGTGACTACAGAGTTGTACCACCATAGCTAGTTTATTTTCTTTTATTACAACCTAATATATGGATAATAACTTTTAAAAAATTAAGTTAGTAAATATTTTGGATTTGTCCACTTTAAAACTAACAAACAGTTGAGAACATTTATGTTTAAACTTTTGCGTAGACATTTGCTTTCATTTCTCTTTGGTATATGCATAGGAGAGGAATTGCTGAGTTTATACGGTAGCTTTGACCAGCATCTTGAAAACCTACTACTTTCCCAGTTTCTAGGGTAGCTGTATGATTTTGTAGTTCTACCAGAAATGCAACATACATTTCACCCACATTCTGCCTTCTCATCCTCACCAACACCTGTTAATCTGTTATTATAGTCATCCTAGTTCATTTCAAGTAGCATGGCATGTGTATTTATGTCTCCTTAATGACACTGAGAATCTTTGCATGTACTTAGGATATTGCCCACCTTTTCCTTCTCTGTGATCTCTTCTCTCCTTTCTAGGAGTATTTTATATAGCATTTTTTACTTTCTACTTTAAAGAAGATTTACTTTATGTGTATGTGTTTGGGTGAGTGCATGTGATAGCAATTATCTGCAGAGACTGGAGGCTTTGGATCACCCTGAAACTAGAGTTATAAGTGAGCTACCTGATGTGCATACTGAAAATTGAACTGCAAGAGCAGTACACACTTTTAATCACTGAGCCATCTTTCTAGCTCTTATTCTTTTCTTACTACTTCAGCTCCTATATGTCCACTGATGCCTCTATCTTGTCTCTACATCTATTCAAGGCTTCATAGCTTTGCTTCCGAGTATTTGCTAGACATGACAGTTCTCATTGTCCTACTGGCAATTCATTATCTGATTGCCTGTGTAGATATATAGTTTTGCTGGCTGCCTAGTTGTACAACCTAGAAATTTTAGTCACAATTGATCTCATGATCCTTTTTTTCACACTCATAACTTAAGTCCTATAAACTGTGCTATCTGCATTCTTGAACTTGTTCCTTTCCTTTTTGTCCCCCTTGCTAGTTGGTTATTTGGGCCCTTGATATCTCTTGTTTAACCTCTTGCAACAGTTTCCAAATAGTGTTTTTGCTTTAATTCTTCCTATTGTTGACAAGGTGGCAATTCTCCCCTAGAACTTAAATTTAGGAAATTACTATCTTAGACTAATGAGTGTAGCACAGAGGTAGAGCACTTGGTTAGCATGTTTGATATCCAAGTATCAAAAAAAAGTGAACAAAGAAAAAAAGAAGCATGATTTTATAATGAGTTTAAAATACTCAGTAGTGCCAGGCAGTGGTGGTGCACACCTTTAATCCCAGCACTTGGGAGGCAGAAACAGGTGGATTTCTGAGTTCGAGGCCAGCCTGGTCTACAGAGTGAGTTCCAGGACAGCCGGGGCTACACAGAGAAACTCTGTCTCAAAAAACCAAAAAAAAAAAAAAAATAAAAAAAAACAAAAAAAAACACACAAAAAAAAAACCAACTCAGTAGCTTTCTAATACCTTTAAGATTGTCTAATGTGGTCGTTTCTGACTTTTCAAGTTAGAAGTCCTATCTTTCCTATATATGGAGATATGTATGTGTGTATGTATGTATGTATCAAAACTAATTGTGGCCCTGATGAAATGTACTGTAGTTTGAATTTGACTAATTAGTTCTGTGTCTTTGTTCCTTCTCTCTGGAATGTCCTTCCCTATTGTATGCCTGTTGAACTTCTATTCTTTAATAACTACCTAAATGTGAGTTAGAACAAGCCTTCCCTACTCCCCCTGAAGCAGATTTTTTGCTTTCTTTTTATTATACTAAACATTGAGCCCAGAACCTCTAGCCTGCTCGGCAAGTACTCTACCTCTTAGCTATAGACCAGCCTCCCTTTTAGTTTTTATTTTGGAATGAGGCTTTGCTAAGTTGCATAGGCTAGCCTTGAACTTTTCTTGTAGTTCACCCTGAATTTAAACTTGCAACCTATGCCTCAGCCTCCTGAGTAGCTAAAATTACCAGCCTGTACCACCAGTCTTGGTTTCAAATTAGCCGATTTGATATACAGTGAAATAGAATATGGTTTATATGCAATCAATGTATTTCATTTATACTGATAGGTTGTTTAAACTTTTATGGAAACTAAGAGGAATAAGCTTTAGTGTAACCTACTCACTGAATTTAACAATTTGTCAGTTTGTGGTAAGTCTTGTTTATTATAGATTTTTGGGCTATCATTTCAGTCATAGGTATTTGATAGGATTACACTGTCCTGCAATAATTTGTTTTCAAGTCATTTTCTTTGACTAATTTAAGATCTTTCTATAATAGGAACTCTTAATCATCCTTATATTCCCATCATTGACCTTGTCTTAGAGAAGGCATAAAAACATTTGAATGAATAACCAAATGCTGAAATAAATACTAGGGCTGAGGTTAAGGCTCTGGGGGTCACTAACAAGAATTAGATGGAGGAAAATAATCTAGTAAATGATACTGAAAAGAAGTGGTCAGATATACGAGTTAGCTGGGGGGTGGTGGTGCAGGCTTTAATCCCTGCACTTGGAAGGCAAAGGCAGATGGATCTCTGAATTTGAGGCCAGCCTGGTCTACAGAGTGAGTTCCAGGACAACTAAGGCTGCACAGAGAAACCCTGTTTTATAAAAACAAAAAGAAAAGAAGAAAAAGAAATCCTAGTTAGATGAAAATGTTTTGGGGGTTTCTTTTTAGGTCTAAGATGGTCTCATTACATAGCCTAGGCTACTCTGGATCTCCTAGTCCTCTGGTTGAAGTGCTGTGATTATAGGTGTGTGTCTATGACTTCCAGCTTAAAATGTTTTAATTATTCCAAAGATGAGTTTAAATGAAGCAGCTATAAACAGAGGATGTACAAGAGAGGTCAGATAGCAAGAATTTTCTGAAGATCTTGGTGAGGATTTCTGAGAAACTAAAATAATAGTCTGTATGCTGGAGAATCTGTCTACTAAGCAGAAAAATAAAAATAGATCTTCATTGATCTCTTTACCATTCTTAAACACATTGTTCTCCATCCACAGAATAATTTTCAAGATATTAAAAGCAACGCAAAAGCTGGCCCATGCCTTTACTCCCAGCACTAGGAAGATAGAAGCAAGTGAATCTCTAAGTTTGAGGCTAGCCTTGTCTACATAGACAGTTCCTGAGTAGCCAGAGCTTCATAATAAGACCCTGTCTCAAAAAACAAAAACAAAAAAACAGCTATAATACAAGAGTATATGGTCACAAATAAAGAACAGTTAAAATTCATTCATATTGTTTACCCATTGATATGTTAGGCACTGAAAAATGGAGTTAAGACTGGTAGTGTTTGTACCTTGTATGTGGTAACACATATAATCCCAAGGAAGTGAAGGTAGAAGGATCTAAAGTTGAAGGTCATTCTCAGCTACATAGTGAGTTCAAGAGCAGCCTGGGATAAATGAGACTTTGTCATAGAAAAATAAAAAAGGAGCTGGGCAGTGGTGGTGCATGCCTTTAATCCTAGCACTTGGGAGGCAGAGGCAGGTGGATTTCTGAGTTCTAGGTTCAGCCTGGTCTACAGAGTGAGTTCCAGGACAGCCAGGGCTACACAGAGAAACCCTGTCTCAGAAAACCAAAAAAAAAGAAAGAAAAAACATTGCTATATCTACCTCAGTTACTAGGCTGGTGCCTGGTACCTTTTAGGTTCTTTAGAATATATGAAGTGTTGGAAACATGTGGCAACTTTGATTTATAATGGCCATTTCTTTTTCCTCTGTAGGGCCAAAACACTCACTGACTCAGATTTCTCAATCCATGCTGGATCTCTGTGATGAAAAACTCAAAGAGGTAAGAATTAAAGATAAGACAAAGTAGTGGGCATAGTGACATCTACCTAGAATCCTAGCACTTGGGAGTTGGAGACAAGATTAGGAGTGTAATGTCATTGTCAGCTACATATTGAGTTCAAGAAGAGCCTAGGCTACATGGGACTTTGACTCAAAAATCTAAATAAATTTTAAAAACAGAGAAATGCTATGGTATATGAAGGTGAAGAAGAATAGTGGAGTTTAGGAATTGGAGTATTTAACAGAAGGAACAGTACCCAAGGGACTGACAAACCTTGGTGTATTTGAGGGGTAAGGATTTAGAAATTATATAGGCACTATCCTCTATAGATGGGAAAGCTAAGTCCAAAGAAGAAAATTACTTGCTCTGGAATCATGCAGAGTATAAGATCCAAAAGGTAGTAACTTTAGAAAGAATGATGGAAAATGACTTCCTGGGAGATCTCCTGTAGCTTACATTTCAGCTTGTTGCTATACCAGAGAAACATACTGAAGAAAACAAGATACTGCCTTATCTAGCTCAGACTGGCTTGGAACTCACTGTGTCTAATAGTTGGCTTTAAGTTCAAGGTTAGCCTGTGACTTAGGAGACCCTGTCTCAAAAAAAGGGTTATGAGACTAAGGAGTAAGGATACATACAGTGAGAACACAGAGGATACGGGCAATAAGAACATAGAGATTTTCATAGTACACAAACGGAAATGAATTTAAGTTTCCTTGCACAAGTCACTAATCAAGCTAGGGTTGTATTTTAAATGTGAAGTCAGCCTGGGTTACATAGGATACATACCTTATTAGAAAAACAAACAAAAAGAGCCATTAACTAATGCTAATGTTGTTCTGTATTCTTGGCATTCATTTTATGTAAAAGACAATGTTATTATAAAGCCAAATTTGCCAAGGATATTCTCGTTGTAGCTAAACTAATAATGTCTTGACCATTCTATTCTTGGTGCTATACAAGAATGGGATGTAGAATATGGGATTTGCTGACATTCTCCTTTGTGATCTTTTAACCAAAATATCATTTATCTAGATTGACCTGAAACTGGATAGTAGATAATTCAGAGGTAAATTTTTGAGGACTAAAGTTCTAGACAGAGAGCTGGACTTTAAATTATCTTTAGCTTTTTTGTGAATATTATACTTCAGGAAAACTTTCATTTTGTTTGCTTTATTTCAGAAAGAGGATAAGTTGGCACGTTTAGAGAAAGCTATCAACCCCTTGCTTGACGATGATGATCAAGTAGCATTTTCTTTTATTCTGGATAACATTGTCACTCAGAAAATGATGGCAGTTCCAGATGTAAGTAATTTCCATGCCAAATATTGAGAGGATAGTGGTAGAGGATGGAAAGAAGTACATAGAATAAGCATGTGTGTATTAAGAGATTAAGGTAAACATGGCATGATGTATGTCTGTAGGAACTGGGATGTAATTTTAAATATCAATCTTTTGCTATGTGAATTCACTATCATTGAAAGTAAAGATACCAAGTGTCTTTGAATATTAAGAGATTCTTACTTCTTATTGTCAGTATTTAATATTTATACACTCTTGAATAGCCCAGGGGAGCAGAGCTGTGAACTAATAGTAGGTTCTTGATTTAGAAAAGCTCATATACAAATAACATACTTTCAACATTTTTTATTACATTTATTTATTTGTACATGTTGGGGAGGAAGGCATAAGTCATATTTTGTGTGTGGTCAAAACAACTTGGTAGGGTGTGGTGGTACAACCTTTCATCCCAGCACTTGGGAGGCAAAAAACAGATGGATCTGTGAATTAAAGACAAGCCAGGGCTATACAGTAGGACCCTGTCTTTTTTCTTTTTTTAAGCCCTTGGGGAATTGGGCTTCCCTTCTAATCTGTGGGTTCCAGCAATTAAATTCAGGTCAGTGGTAGGCTTGTTGGTAAACACCTCTACCCACTAAGCAATCTTGCATGTTGACCAAAAAAAAAAAAAAAACAAAAAAAAAAACAAAAAAGCCTCAACAATTACTCAATGTTTGTTGTCCTATTTTGTTAATCGTTCTTTCTTTCTTTCTTTCTTTCTTTCTTTCTTTTTAACCTTTTATGACAAGGCTATCATCTATCATACTAGTTCTGTGGTCCCCACCAGAAATTCTGAATTAAATTTTCTGTTGCATATGGTCATAAAATGCTCTATGTCTGCAGAGTTAAAAAAAATTCTAGATGGGACTATGGAATAAGGAAATTTTATTCTAGTTTGTAAAACTTAGTTTTTAACACAGAAATAAGATTTTAGTTGTAGCTTTAGAGGAGGGATTCTCACTTTATCTGGGTGTGAGAATCCTTAATGAGATCATGAATTACAGATAATTTTGTGTGCAGATGCATATTTCTGTGTAACAAGTCTATACTTTTCATCAGAAATATTTATAACTCAATGAAAATTGGGCCTCTTTGGTATAAGTAGTGGGTTTCATTTGTCTTCCCATGCTTTCTTTTTTCTAGTCTTGGCCATTTCATCACCCTGTTAATAAGAAATTTGTTCCAGATTATTACAAAGTGATTGTCAGTCCAATGGATTTGGAGACTATTCGTAAGGTGAGTGATTTTTTACATATATATATAAAATCAGTGGCTTTTTATAATAAATATTTTTGTATGTGTAGCTGAGTGCCTGATTGTTTTTATCATAGAATATCTCCAAGCACAAATACCAGAGTCGAGAGAGCTTTCTAGATGACGTAAACCTGATTCTGGCCAACAGTGTTAAGTACAATGGTGGGTATTTATTTTTTCCTCTATCAACAGTCTTATCTCTCCAGCATTAATTTGCATTACTAAAATTCTAAGGCTTAAGCAGGTTTGAGCAATGATAGCTAAATCAAGTAACTTAGTTTGCTTTTTCAATTTTTGTTTCTACATTTATGTATTTGTTGTAAGGGTGGGAGTGCTCTCTTGGTGTGCTTTTGGAGGTTAGAGGACAACTCAGAGTTGGTTCTCTTTCTACTATGTGGGTTAGAACCTAGGTTGTGAGGTTCAGTGCTGAATCATTTAATCTGCTCAGTTTGGTTAAATTTTTTAAAGTAGGTACATATTTTAGCATTTGTTTTGTAAGAATCACTATTAAACTTTTAATCATGGAAATCAGTCTATCCTTACTTTTTGAAATTGTGTAAAGCATAGGAAAATGAGTCATTAATGAAAGTCAAATGGTGTTCCTGTTTTTTGAGTCATCATTGTGTTTCTATAAACTTTGAAAAGTTACATCTCGAAGTTACATGGAGCAGAGGCTGAAATTTGTAGCTAGCTATAGACCATGGCAAACTTTGCTGTATGTAATTTTGCTCAGCACCTGAATTGATGGAATAATATGTGCTAAAGATGGTCTCTGTGTTCAAGTGCTTTATACTTCAGTTGATATAAACAATTAAAACACATTTTGACAAAGGCTATAAATAGAAAGTTACACAAACTTCATTAGTGAGAAAACAATACTTTAATCTGAGGGCTAGGAAAGACTTCATAAACTAGTAAAAGTTAAAGATTTTTTTGAGACATGGTCTCATGTATCATAGGCTGACCTTGAACCTGCTCTACACTGGAGGATGGTGACCTTGGGTTCATTTTCTTGCTCCCACCTATCATGTCTGTGTGGCACCAAGCATGGCTCAGTCATTTTTTTTTTTTTTTTTTTTTTTTTTTGGAGAGAGTCTCACTATGTAAGGCTCACAGAGACAGGCCTGCCTCTGTTAGGATTAAAGGTATGTGCCACCACACTTGACTCAAAAAATTACTATAATTAAAAAAACCTTTTTTAGGGCCAGGTGTGGTGGTGGCTTTAATCCCAGCACTTGGGAGGCAGAAGCAGGTGGGTCTCTGCGAGTTTGAGGCCAGCCTGGTCTATATAGTGAGTCCATAACAGCCAGGGCTCAGTTACACAGAGAAACCCTATCTTGAAAAAACAAAACAAAACATGATATTTATATTTTAATTATGTGTGGGTAGGGTGTGCATGTGAGGTAAGGTGCCTGCGGCCAGAAGGGAGTGTGAGATCCCCTAGAGCTGGAGTTAGAAGTGGACGTGAGGTGCCAGACATGAAGTCGGGTCTTCCTCAAGAGCAGCAAGTGTTCTTAACCATTTGAGTCATCTTTCTAGCCTCAGGAATTTGTTTTTGAATTGAGTCTTAAGGGGTGTTGACTATCATGGTTAATTATTGAGCATCTACTATGCTGAGCAATAGTCAAGAGGAAAAGGATGATGAAGTTCCAGATAGAGAGCCAAATGCAAAAATACATAAAAATGCTTTAGATGGGAAAGTACGAATAAGTTTAGTTTGAGTATAGGGTGATGGTTAGGTTTGAGTATAAAATGAAACAAGATTGGGTAAGACCGAGGTTGAAAGGCCCAGTAAGTCACACTCAACCAGTCTGAGAGGAAAGGGATGTAGTTTTAGTAAATACCGTTTGGGAAGTTATCCAAGTAATAAAGTGGAGAGGAATGAGATTTGTAGACTAGTAAAGAAACTTTTAACAGTACCCATGTTGAAAAACAAAACTTAATAGCCTAGACAGTTAAGAAGCAGTTAAGCAGCAAAAAGGCCTGGCATGGTTGCACATGCCTTTAACCCCAGCACTCAGGAGGCAGTGGCAGGCAGTGTGTTCGAGGATAGCTTAGTTGGTCTACATGGTAAGTTCCAGGATAGCCAGGGCTCCAATATGGGCAATGATGACACATACCTTTGATCCCAGCATTGGGGAGGCAGAGGCAGGTGGATCTCTGTGAGTTTGAGAGCAGCCTGGTCTACAGAGCAAGGTTTAGGACAGCCAGGGCTACACAGAAGAGACTGTCTTTCGAATAACAAAAAAAGAAAGGAGGAAGGGGAAGAGAGAGAGAGAGAGAGAGAGAGAAGCAATAAGAATGGAAAGAATGGAAAGGTAGGATAAATTATATAGATAGTAAGAAAGCAGAATTGATACTTCATAATTGGACCACAATTGATATCTTCATAAAATGCTGTGTATGTTTGTGTTTTAAGTGGGACATTACAATTGGACTATCTAGCTCATTAAGGAAAGCCTTGTGGGCCAAGTGTGGTGACTCACACCATTATTTCTAGCACTCAGGAAGTAGAGACAATTAGATCACAAGTCTTTTTGAGTTCTACATAGAGTTCTAGGGCAGCCAGAATTACATAGTGAGACCCTGTCTCCAAAGCAAACATCAAAGAGACAATGTTATAGATTATAACCTAGGATATGTTTTGCTAGAATGGAGGTATAAATTATTTAACATGAAGTTTTACAGTGATTTTTGTTTAAGTCTTATATTTTAAAACTGGTTTTTGAGATGAGGGGGGTCTTACCGTGGCCTACAAATTCTGACTTGAGTGATCCTTCTGTCTCAGCTCTCCAAGTACGCACAGCCATACTTACTCTTATTTTAATTTTTCATTTAACTTTATTCATTTATTTATTCACTTTACATCCCAATATCCAGTTTTCATTTAAGTTCTTCATATATCCCACATTATATATAAAACTATTTTCATAGAATTTCAAATTTTTATTCTTTTTTAATGACAGCCAGATTTCTTTGAATATGCAATATTTCTCCATCTTTTCATTTCCCATTCATGTTTCACCTAGAGCTTTTTGTTTCGTTTTGCTTTTGAGATGGTCTTGCTATATTGCTCAGGCTAACCTCAAATTGGTCATCTTACTCAACTTCCTCACTGCTAGGATTATATAGTTTTATGCCTCTGCATCCAGATTTTTACTCCAATATAGCTTCTACTATGCCAAGTATATCCTAAGTGAACAAGGTCACATAAGTCCCCTTGATAAAAGGCTATTTACAGTCCTTATCTTGATCTTGTTCCAAGACCTAGTCACTTCCTTGAAACTGTATTGTAATGACAGCTATCCTCCTTTTTAAACCTTTTCAGTCTCCTTACTGAATATTCTTACTCATATACTTCAACTACCATCTTTCTCAACGACATTATTCTAGACAAATATTTATGTCTCCAACTACCTGCTTAAAAATGTTCTTTTTTAAAATCATGACTCCATGTCTGTGTACCATGTGCATGCAGTATCTACAAAGTCCAGAAGAGGACATCAGATTCTCTGGGGCTGGAGAAAGAGAGAGATGGAGGGGGAGGGAGAAAGGAAGGGGTAGAGGGAGAAGGATGTGGGTGCTGGTCCTCTTCTAGAGCAGACAGTGCTCTTAATCTTAACCATTGAGCCATCTCTCTGGCCTTATAAAATAAATATTAGAAAGGCCAAAGGGCCAAAGATGAAAGCACAGTGCCAGTGCCTGGAAAGTGAGGTGGTGCTGTAGAATGACAAGGAAGAAGTCCATTTCAGGTATAAGAAAGCTGCTAAGATCAGATCTAGGGGAGTTGAGTTTGGCAATGTTTCATCACTTACTGAATAAAAGTTCAATAACTATTCCTTGTCACTCTTTCTCAGTGTTTCCTTAAATACACTTTTGTAGTACTGTATGCTTTATTGAAATTTGAAGTGTGGACTGGGCATATCCTTGACTGGCAGCATAACTTTAATCCCAGCACACTATAAGCAAAGGCATGCTGCTGCAGCTCTCAAGAGTTTGAGGCCAGCATGATGGTGAGTTCCTGGCCAGACCAGCTAGAGTTACACGATGAGATTCTATCTCATTGTATAGCCCTAGCTAGCCTAGAATTCCCCATGTAGACCATTGTCTTACAATAAGTGCTTAAAAATGAATATTTAGCTGGGTGTTGGTGACACTCGCCCTTAATCCCAGTACATAGGAGGCATAAGCAGGAGGATCTCTGAGTTCCAGGCTGGCCAGGGCTATATGTAGGACCCTGTCTCAAACAATAAAAACAAACCTAAGTATTAATAGCCTCTTTTTTAAAAATTGCCATTTTATTTGTTGAAGACAGGGTCTCACTTTGTAGTCTTGGCTGGCCTTAAACTCATAAAGACCTGTCTGCTTCTGCCTCCTGAGTGCTGTAATTAAAAGCATACGTCACCACATTCAGCTTACCTAGAATTGATTATGTAGACAAGGCTGGCCTCTGCATCCTAAGTGTTGGTATGGTTTTCTGCGTGTGTGTGTGTGTGTGTGTGTGTGTGTGTGTGTGTGTGTGTGAGAGAGAGAGAGAGAGAGAGAGAGAGAGAGAGAGAGAGAGATATTTATTTTCTTAGGAGAGAGTCATTTCTAGTATAGTAGAAATAGTATTAAGGGAACTGTAAGCCTAGGAGTAATAGCAAACCTGTTTACCTAGTGAACAGGTAATTGTCTTCGTAATTTTACAGGTATCTAGCAGTAATGCTTGCTTTCTCCTCTCCTTGCTTTGTTCACTTCTCGTTACATCACTGCAAATACAGGAAAAAAATAATTTTTTAATCTTAATAACATACTGGTTTCCTAAAGCAGTCATTGAAATTACCACTATTTAAGAACATGATTCTCTAAGCTCTGCAAATCCTTATTTAATTGAGTAAACTCTGAGTAAATACTTTTTTTTTTTTTGGTAGGGACTTCTATTTCTGTTTAATTCTCCCTCCCAGCAGCCTCAATACTTTGTTCCCAGAGAGGCTCTGTTACCTTTGAGTGTTTATCTTTTTTTCCCCAAAACTATAAAGTCTACAGCTAATCAGCCTACTTTTATTAAGTTCCTGATGTATTTCAAGATACAGAGTAGTATTTTTAGCTTTATGGAGGTGGATATGGATCTTTGGATAATTTTATTCTACCCAGAAAAAAAGATACATACAGAATGTTGTTCAGGATGTTTGTGAATTTCTTTGCCTCGTTACTTCTTCATTCAAGAACTGCTGCTATAGATAACAGTAAGAAAATGTCTGGGTATGTGTATACACTTAACAGTGGTTTACCAATTCTAGCATATTTCAGTATAAAGACTTAAATGCTAATTTTCTTATATAGTAGCATAATGGATTTAAAATAGCTGGAAACTCTGTAACTCTTGAACATAGGCTGGGTAAAACTAGCAGCAGTGATAGAAACAGATAGCTAGTGATAAAAACATAGGCAAGGGATATCATTTGTAAATTAATTTTTTATATTCTAGAGACATTATTAGTGAATATTTCTTTAGAGGTGTTGGTTTCAAAGGAAGTGAGAAGAGATGTTTTCAAAATGATTTCCAGAGAGAAACATTGCAAACATATAAAACTAATTGCCTTCATATTATAATTGACATGTTGAGAATTTGATCTGTGTTGGCATGTCCAAACTGAAATAGAATAAAGGCTGAATTCCTAATCCATGTCCTTGTAGGTATAGGAACCAGTATACAGAAACTATGTTATATTAGTTCATTTTAAGGAGGCGGGTAGCCTCTCTGCAGCTTTGATTTGTCTGTATCATTATATAAATATTACATGAAAGCTTGTTCATCTGCCTATGTGCAGACACAGACTAGAAGGTGTTGGATATCCTTTTCTCTCATTCTCTGCATATTCCTTTGAGGCAGGTTCTCCTCCTGAACCTGCAACCTGGTCTTGCTAGGCATGAAGCCAGCAAGCCCTAGCAATCCTCCTGTGTCTGTTCTGCTCAAATCTGGGATACGGGTATTTTGAGGAATACTCAGCTTATTATGTATGTGCTGGGATCTAACTCTAGTCTTCATGATTGCAGAGCAAGTGCTCTTAAGCACTGAGCACATCATTCTGTGTCTGCAGTAAATTTTTATAAAGACAGTCTCACCAGGTGGTGGTGGTACACACCTTTAATCCCAGCACTCTGGAGGCAGAGGCAGGTGGGTCTCTGAGTTCAAGGCCAGCCTGGTCTTCAGAGTGATTTCCAGGAAAGCCAGGGCTATACAGGGAAACCCTGTCTTGGGGAACAGGAGCAAGGGTCTTGCTCTATAGGCTGGGCAAGAACTTGTAATTATTCTGCCTCAATCTCTGCTGGAATTACAGGCATAAGACACCATGCATGGCTTGCCTGAGAACCTTTGTATAGTCTCCTTTCTGTCGATATTTTGAATATTAGAACTAGGAGATGAAAAAAAAAAAAACAATAACAAGCCAGGCATAGTGGTACATGCACTTGAGAGGAAGAGGCAGGTAGATTTCTGAGTTTGAGGCTAGCCTGGTCTGTAGAGCATGTTCCAAGAGCCAGGACTACAGAGAAATCCTGTCTTAAAAAAACAAAAACAAACAAACCAAAACTAGGAGATTAAAAATCCAGAAACAAGCTATAGCTGTACTTTGTGCATGTTGGGGAGGAGGATAGGTGAGTCAGTATCTTGCTATAACAAGTTGTACTGGCCTCCTGCCTCAGCCTCTCTTATACTGGGATAAAAGGCTAGTGCTACTTCACTGTTAATTATGTGTGCCCTTAATGTTTTGATGATTGGCTTAAGTTTTATTTTTGGTTTTATTGTGTCTGGCATAAGGATACATCATCATCATTTTGGTTTTTGAGATAGGGTTTCTCTGTGTAGCCCTGGCTTGTTCTAGAACTTACTCTGAGACTGTGGCCTCAAACCGACAGAGATCTACCTGCCTCTGCTTCTGAAGTGCTAAAATTAAAGGCGTGTGCCACCACTACCCAGTGAATTTTATTTTGCATATTTTTGTGTGTGCATGTGTGGTAAAGATTGAACCCAGAGCTTTGCGCACGCCAGGAATGTACTCTACCATCAAACTATATCCCCAGCACTGTGTGATTTTTTTCCTAAAGTTTTTGCTGTATATGATGATGCATACCTTTAATCCCAGTATGTGGGAGACAGGCAGGAGGATCTCTGTGTGTTGGAGGCCACCCTGGTTTACATAGCAAGTTTCAGGATAGCCAAGGCTACTTAGACTCTATCTGAAAAAATAAAAAGATTTTTATTCATGTTTGTGGATGTGTGAGTGAGAGAGACAGAGAGGATGAATATGGGTGCCCTTAGGGGCCAAAAGAGGACATTGGATCTCCTGAAAGAGGTAACTGTGAGCCACCTGATGTGGGTACTTAGATCAGAACTGGGGTTCTCTGTAACAGCAGGCAGCATTCTTAACTACTGAGCTATCTCCAGCCCCTGGATTTTGGATATAAGATAGAAGGTCTCTAAGTTTTACATGCTAGCCTCAAATTTAACTATAGCCCAGGTTAGCCTGGAGTTCATGATCTGCCGCTTTATCCTCCCCAGCACTGAGTTGCAGGCACTATCATGCCTGGCTCCATTTCACATATTTAAAGAATACATTGTATATACTTAGAAGATATTTTACTTGAAAATGACTCATTTTTTAGCTTCATTTTATGTGTATGAATGTTTTGTGCTATATATTTCTCTATCACATGCATGCCTGGTGCCCAAGGAGATCAGAGAGGGTGTTGGATCTTCTGGAACTGGAGTTACAGATGGTTTTGGACTACCATGTGACTGTTGGAAAATGCCTAGGAATCCTCTACAAGAACAAGTGCTCTTACCTGCTGAGCCCTCTCTCCAGCCCCTGAAAAGGACTTCATTATCCATATAATGGGTTGTAATAATTATAGTACATATGGCTAGAAAGCTTCACATGTATATATGGTATACTTTTTGTGATGCTGTAGACCAAACCCAGGGCCTTGTGCATGGTAGGTAAACTACCCTACTAAGCTATATCTTTAGTCATCCTCCCCTCAATATGGTATACTTTTTATTGTTATATCATGGTAAGCAGTAGGTAAATTTCATGGATTACATCTGTGAAAGCTTTTCTTATGGGTCTGGTCTGGGAATATATTTCAGAGAACTCTTCTGGGATGAAGGAAGACCTGGGATCAATATCCAACACATAAACTGGATATGGTGGCACATGCCTGTAATCTCAGCACTCAGGAGGAAGAGGCAGCCAGATCTCTATAAATTTCAAGGCCAACTTGGGCTATATACAGAGACCCTGTCTCAAAACAACAAATGAAAGATAAAAAGAAGTGCTGCTATTTCTAGAACGTTTATACTTTTAACAATGGAAATTGGCAGTGGTTAAATCGGGGTGTTCTGGTGGCTGGTAGCAACTCGTTTTAATAGACCTGTAGATACTCACTCTCGCCATATCTTAATTTTTGTTTTTTTGTTTTTTTATATCTTAATTTTTGTTTTTTTGTGTTTTTTTTTTTTTAGACATGTAGCTTTGGATTGCCTGGAACATACTATATCTCTTCCCGCCTCTGCCTCTTGAGTCTTTGGATTAAAGGCATGTGCCACAATGCCTGGACATTAACCTGTCTTTTAAATTTTACAAAACATCAACCATTGGGTTTTTATCTGAAATCTTGTAGTACATGTTGTGCATTCGTTTTTTAAAAGTTTTCATTGAGATATAACTTACCATAGGAAAATGCATATAGGAGCTGGAGATGTATCTTAGTTGGTACAGTGTTATGTAGTTATGTAGTTGGTAGAGCGTATGCCTAGCATACATAAAGCTCTGGGTTCAATTGTTAGGAAAACATCAACTAGTCATGGTGGTGCGGGCCTGTAATTTGAACATTGACTAGCTGTTCATCTTAAAAAATTATTTATTTATTCATTCATTCATTCGTTTGTTATTGTGACAGGATCTCACTATGTAGCTCTGGCTGGTCTGGAACTACATAAGCCAAACTGGCCTTAAATTTACAGAGGTTCACTTGCCTTTTCTCTGGAATTAAAAACATGCCTATACACCTGGAACAAGAGCTTATTATTTTCAACATGATACAGTTTGGCTTAAAAAGTAGTTCTTATTTTGTAAGTAGTCTTTATATTTTAGGGTAGTTCCAGGTTCGTGGCAAAATTAGTTGAAGTTACAGAGGTTTAGTATACTCCCTACTCCCTTACACCAAAGTGGTACAGTAGTTCTATTAATAGATGAACCTCCATTGACACTCCATATCACCTGCCACTGTAGTTTACATAAGGATTCTTGTTTATTTGAGGTAGGATCTCTAAGGGAAGCTTAGAACTTGTTATGTAAAGGTAGATAGAGTGGTGGATGCCTATAATCCCAGCACTCAGGAGGCAGATGCCAAGGGATCATGTGTTTGAAGCCAGTCTAGAACACATAATGAGATCTTATATCCAAAGTAATTTGAGGAGAGTCTGGAAAATTAAAATATAAATGAAACAAGGTAAGTCATGTGTGGATAATTGTTAAGGCTGACTTATGTTTAAGTTTTTCCACTTAAAGCTAAGTGTGGTGTCAGAGGCAGGTGGATCTCTTGAGTTTGAGGCCAGCCTGCTCTACATAATGAGTTCCAGGACAGCCAGGACTATATATATAGTAAGACCATGCCTTAAAAAACGAAAAGAAACAAAAAGAATCTAAAAATCAAATGAAACTTTTCATTTAAAAAAGTCAAGCAAAAGTTTAAGGATTAAACATAGGTTTTCTGAATCTTAAATAATGATATACTATTGGGTAAAAAAACAAAAAAATCTAAAATTTTTATTTTAAATTGTGATGTGTGAGGCTGGAGTGATTTTTCAATGATTAAGAGCACTGGTTACTCTTCCAGAGGACCTGGGTTGACTTCCCAGCATGTACATGGCAGCCCAAACCATTTATTTGTAACTCCAGTCCAAAAGCCTCTTCTGCCCTCCATGGGCACCAGGTATGTATACGGTGTGAAGAAATACACACGGGTAAAACACCCACATACATAACATAAAAGATAAACTTTAGCAAGGTGGTGGGATTTTTTTTTTAACACTTTTAATCCCAGCGCTCAGAAGGCAGAGGTGGGCAGATGTCTGTAAGTTCAAGGCCAGCCTGATCTACACAGCTAGTTCCAGGACATCCAGAGGTACACAAAGAAACTCCTTAATAAACAAACAAACTTTAATGATTATTTTAATAAATAAATTGCAATGCATGTATTAAATTAAATGTTGGAGAAATGTAAAATTCTTGAAGTTACAAAGGTAATGGCATTTTACTTCTTTCATAGGGCCTGAGAGTCAGTATACTAAGACTGCTCAGGAGATTGTGAATGTTTGTCACCAGACATTAACTGAGGTAAGTGATAGAGAAGATCTAGCTCCCTGAAACCTTTCTGTTGTGTCTGTCCTCGAGTTTGAAATTTTACCTCACTACCCTGTTTTCTTTCAAATATAATATTCCACCTTCTGCCCTCATTCCATTACTTCTTTCTCTGCTTTCTTTAGGTTATCAGCTGTGTTCTGCTATTAGAATAGAAATACTATGAAGACTGCAATTTTCTAAAAATGTATTTATGTATTTTTATGTATATGAGTACTCTATCTTGATGTACACCAGAAGAGGGCATCAGATCCCATTATAGATCGTTATGAGCCACCATGTGGTTGCTGGCAGTTGAACTCAGAACCTCTGCAAGAGCGCTCAGGGCTCCTTACTGCCAAGCCATCTCTCCGGCCCTGAAGACAGGGATTTTTTGTGTGTGTGTTTTACTTTTGCATACCCAGTTCCTAAATGTTGAATGAATTCATTAATTTTGTTTGTTTCTCAGTATGATGAGCATTTGACTCAACTTGAGAAAGATATTTGTACAGCTAAAGAAGCAGCTCTGGAGGAAGCAGAATTAGAAAGTCTGGACCCAATGACTCCAGGACCTTATACACCTCAGGTAAGCCAAAGGATTAGGAATTTCTTACAATCTTCTTATGGTTTGGGAAATTGGGAGCATGTTAATAGATCTGTTTACTGAGATACCATTCTTCTCTGTCCTTCCTCTTCATATGCCTTTCGTGTGCTTTCTTGTCTTCTCAAAGGCTAAGGTGAGTGAGGGCCATGGGTCTTTGTGGCCTTGTCAAATCCAGAAGAGGCAACTATGCAATGAATGAGTGGGGTGGTTGTTTATAGTGTGTGAGAATACCAGATTCCTGACTACTATAGCCAGAGGCATCCTCTAGGTCTCTAGCTGTTTTGCTTGTAAATTTTGGAGTTCTAGGACATCCTAGAATGTAGGCTGCTCAGTTACAGATAGGAGCCATATTGTTCTTATGCCTTCTAGATATCTGATTACCCATTATTTTAGAAGTATGTCAGCATAGCTTTTATCACTTAATTTCCAGGGTTAATTCCTTTCCTACTAAATGAAGACTTTTAAGTTTATTGTTAAAAGACTAGAAAGAAGGATGAATAAGAAGTTTTTAGTTCTTTCTGGTCTGACTGAACCTGTTAAGTATTTCCTCTAGTCTTAGAAAGTTGGCATAGTTGAAAAATAGACTTGAAGTAGAATGTTAACAGGTTCTTGGTCTATATTGGAGACACAGTGGTGGAGCAGAAAGGACATGAAGTTTGATGTAAAACAGGCCTGGGTGTGAGTCTTAGATTTGCTAGTATCTACTTTCATGATACTGGGAAATTAACACTTCTATTCCCATTTCTCTAAGACGTGCTTTCCAACATTAAATGAGTTAGTTTATATGGCACATTATAGGCATTTGATAAATATTTGTTTCCTTCTTTGTAAAATTCCCAGAGTCTCTTTCAAATTTAACTGAATGCTTTAATGCAGAATTCCTTCCAATTCCTATAGGGTTATTTTCCATTCTTCCCAGGTTTCACTCCAAGCATATATGCACCGTACATGATCTCTGTTGGATTTTTGCTGTCTCTGTGTCTCATTCGTACACTTTCTCTATCTATCTATCTTTTACTCTCTCTTTCATCCCAAAACATAGGTTACTGAGGGGCCAGGTATAAAGAACTCTCAGATACTTCTTCAAGGTCCAGAACAAGGAAAGGCTCTTGGAGTTGTATGGGCAGATTGGGTCAAGGGGGCTTGGGTGAGTGATGTTGCCCAGGAAGGCCTTGTTTGCTAATAGGCTCACAGTTTCCACAAGGTACTTTCTGGTAAGTTAAAGCTTGGATACTAGCCATTATTCTCTAGCAGAATTAACCACCAATTAGTATGTGCTTTTCTCGGGTCTTAGACAGTCATAAACCTAGAGCATTGGTGAATCAAAGTGTTGTCCTTCCTGAGCAGTAGCTGCTTTGGTATACTTAGTGAGTTTCCTATGGAGAGTATGGTATGGACAGTACTGCTTCATTCTTTTCAGTTCACGCTCTCATCTTTCCCTTCACTTATGTGTATACATTTTAAGATAGCCAAAGTCATTGCCTGTTATGTTAACTCAAGGAATTTAGACCCCCATGTGTGACCATCCTTACTCATTACTATGTAAAATCAAAACATTTTTAGAAAGTATCTGTATTAGATTAACCTGTCATAATACAGTTTAGATTGTATAGAAGTACAGCATTAGTCACGTCATTTTCAACTTCCAAATTGTGACAGTCAGTAATGTATTTGCATCTGGATACTTCTACTGAAACTTGCATTGACTCAATACTTTGGAATTATTCATTTTACAGTTTCCCACAATCCTCTTGATTTTCATACTACATTTTAAAATTTGCAGAAAGTTTATTTGTACAGTAATGTTTTGAAATCTATTTTGCCTCTATTTTGGAAAATCAAGTCTTCTCAGTCAATCTTGTTTGCTTGCTTGTTTACAACATTTATATGGGTATGTGCATTTGTTTCTTTGGGACAGGATCTGGCTTTGTGGTTCAGACTGTGATCTTCCTGATTGAACTTTCCTGGTGCTGGTACTATAGGCTTTTGCCACTATTTCTTGCTCATAAGCAAGTTTTGTATTGATCAAAGTAATACCATAACTGGAGAGAATTAGAAGATAGGGCTAGAGAGATAGCTCAGCAGTTAAAAGCGCCTGCTGATCTTTCAGAAGATTTGACTTTGGTTCTAGCACTCATGTTCTGTGACTTGCTGTTTTAACTTCAGCTCCAGAGGTGGTAACACCTTCTGGCCTCTACAGACACTGCACTCATATGCACAAACCCACATTCAGACATTCACATGTGCATATAATTTTGTTGTTGTTTATATATACAGAGTTTCTCTGTATGACCTTGGCTGTAGACCAGGCTAGCCTTGGACTCACAGGATCTGCCTGCCTCTGCTTCCCAAGTGCTGGGATTAAAGACAGGCACCACCACTGCCCAGCCACATAATTTTTAAAATGAATAAATGAAATTGTTTTTTAAAAATTATTGGAAGATACAAATAAGAGGTGTGTTACTAATCAATTCCGTTTTTCATAGCATCAACTACTGAGTATTTTGAGTTTTTATATCTGTGATATGTATATTTATGTCTGTAAATATACTTTAAAAGTGAAATTGATGAATATTATTTTTCTTGTTACATTTACTTCATGAATATTTTATCTAGTCTCTCATATTATTGACTAGAATCCATTTACTAAATTCCTGCACTTTTTGGGGATGATAAATAGGGAAAGGAGCTATCATTTATTGAGTACCAGGTATTGAGTACACATAGCTCTTAATTCTTACAACAACCCCATGAGGTAGATATTATCATCCATGTTTTACAGTCGAGGAAAACAGGGTGGTTAATAACGGTAGAGCCAAGACTCAATCCCAGGGCTGTTTATTCCAAAGCCCATGCTTTTTATTTTAACCATGCCATTTTGCTTTGAAGTATCATCTGTCAAACCATTCCATGCTCTATTTGAAATTTAATTCCTTTATCCAGTTTCCATTCATGTCTCTAAGTCAGTAAAACTATAACTGACATGAATCCCTGAGCTTAAAAACAGCAAAACAAGGCTTAGAAGAAGAAAGTAGGTTACTGGCCAGAGATGTTGTTAATACATAAACTTGTCCCTAAGCTTTATGTGTTTCTGCTTCAGTTTTTGATGCCAGTCTGATAGAATGAATGTTATTTGAAGGATTCTAAAATTTTGTGTACAAAGCTGTACCAGGTTGCGGTTCCTCTTTAACTGGCTTGTTTTGCATGTCCTTTTTCTTCAGTGAATGTTATAAAGGAGAATTCTTTGTATTTCTTCTAGCTGCTTTCCTTGGTAGAAGCTAAGTTGTATGTTTTATGCTGCAGCCTCCTGATTTGTATGATAACAGCACATCCCTCAGTGTTTCTCGAGATGCTTCTGTGTATCAAGATGAGAGCAATCTGTCTGTCTTGGATATTCCCAGTGCTACTTCAGAAAAGCAGCTAACACAGGTAGATTGGTGGTCTGCCTGGTGGGTAAATGTGCAGGGATGGAGTGATCCCATGTATACATGGAGAATGCCTGGATCCTTTGGCCCTGAAAACAGGACTTTGAAATGTGATGTCTGGAGAATAGTTGGCAGATTGAAACACAACAGACCTTCAGGGAAAGTATTTGAGGCATCAGAACAGCCTAGAAAATGACTGGCTAGAAAGACCAGCTGCGTTCAGAGACTTAGAGTTCAGAACAATTGGTGTACTAGTATTTTATGTATTTTATGTTATAAACAAAATTAAAAATATGTATAATTTTAACTGGCCTCTGCCAGAGGCATCAAAACATAATTCTCGCCGGGCAGTGGTGGCGCATGCCTTTAATCCCAGCACTCCCAGCCGGGAGGCAGAGGCAGGCGGATTTCTGAGTTCGAGGCCAGCCTGGTCTACAGAGTGAGTTCCAGGACAGCCAGGGCTACACAGAGAAACCCTGTCTCAAAAAAAGTCCAAAAAAAAAAACAAAAAACAAAAAACATAATTCTCATCTAATGCTGTACCTAGTCTCAAGGTTTCACGATAGAGAATAAAACCCAGAAGGATTTTCTATCTCAAAAGCTTGTGTTAGAAAGGAAACATTCCCTTCTGATGACAGTTAAGAGTGGACCAAAAACTTCCCTGTTCTTTGGTTTTTCTTGCCCTGTCTATCATTTCCAAAGAATGACTAGGGAAATTACACATGCCTTGAGTGTGTAAGCAGCCATCACTAGCAGTGTGGTTGCTGGGATAAGAAGGAAGAACATTTGTTCTAGGTAAAGAACCTTGGTTAACTCCTACAGGCACATCCCTCAGTGATGTGCTATTTGTGTTCCTTATTCAGACTCACCAGGGCCAAGGTAGGCTGGGCGAGGAATACTCTAATGTAGATATTGAAGGTTATGAGGAGGATGGGAAACCTAAGACTCTAGTCTAGCCCCAGTAAATATGCTTACAGAAAGCTTATGGTTACATTACACATTTATATGATACAAGCCCCAGTAGAGCAGAGCAGGCCAAATCCCAAGGTGATATCAGAGAATCTCCTCATAGTGAGCCTCAGTCTGACTTTAATCCTTGAGATAAACTAGACAAATTGATCCACTATAATTATTTAACTTCTTGTGAGGCAGCAAATGGGATACAGGGGAAAGAAGGTGTTCTGGTCTCTTAGTGATGGACTGCCACCTGGACTTGTTTAGGAAGGTGGAGATGGAGATGGTGATCTTGCAGATGAAGAGGAAGGAACTATACAACAGCCCCAAGCCAGTGTCCTGTATGAGGATTTGCTTATGTCTGAAGGTGAAGATGATGAGGAAGATGCTGGGAGTGATGAAGAAGGAGATAACCCTTTCTCTGGTGAGTCTTGCTCCTTTGGTTCTGTTTCTATATAGCTCACTGTTGTACCTCAGGACTGAATAGGAGCCTCTTTGCTAAAGGTAATAGTGGAAAAGGCAGTGCCCAAGTAGCAGCTTTGAAGGGTTGTGTTTGGGAGCAGGAAAGGAAAATTTAAGCAAAATAACAGAAATGGTAAGGAAAATGTATTAGAGATGATAGGAAACAGATATATTCGACTAAGAGGAAATAAGTTACTTAAACTCAGTTTCTAAACTATAGATCTTGCCACTGTTGACCTTTGGTAGTTAAAAGAGATGCCTTAGAGGTGAGGACTATAGGCACAAATGAAGTCTGTGTAGACTAGTTTTGGAATACTAGGCTGAAGATGCTAATTATGGCAAAAATTACCTTTTCTTTCTTGCATTCTTGTTTTGTTATTTGAATGTACTGTCTCATATATGCTAGGCAAACCCTGTAGCACTAAGCCATATTCCTAGTCCATCAAGCTTATCTCCTAGTGAAGCACTATCTGTCTTTTTACAGCTATTCAGCTAAGTGAAAGTGGAAGTGACTCTGATGTGGAATCTGGCAGTCTAAGACCCAAACAGCCCCGCATGCTTCAAGAGAATACAAGGATGGGCATGGAAAATGAAGAGAGCATGATGTCCTATGAAGGAGATGGTGGGGAGGCTTCCCGTGGCTTGGAGGATAGCAACATCAGGTAATGGGCAGCAATATGCTCTGAGGCTGTGGTATTATTTCCCAGCTGTGGTGACGAGGGGCCTAGTATCAGATAGCTTTCATCTGTCAAACATTTCCTGAGCACTTCTACTTGGGCCAGGCATTGTCTAGACCCTGGGAATACACAGAGGAATGAGACATAGGCTGCCCTTGAGGAGCTCTTCTAGTGTGGAAAGATTGGCACAAATCAGTGTAGATACAATGTTCTAAGTACTGAAGCACAAGTAAGTACAAAGTGCTGAGGTATCCCCAAAAGGGAGTGTCTTACTGTGACTTTTAAGTAATCAGGGTCAATTTCATGTAGAAGCATTTGAACTGTGCCACAAAGGATAGATAGGAGTCTGCTAAGCATATACAATGGCAGCAAGGGGGTAGATCTGTACAGATGAAATAATGGGTCAGGAGCATAGAAATAGGACATGAAGTGTTCAAGAGTAAAGGAGGTGGTTGGGGAATAAGACTTTTGAAATAGGGACAGACTATATTGTGGAGGACCATAAGTAACATGCCAAGGCATTTGGATTTTGTTCTATTAGGAGTTAATACTTTCAGGAAAAGGAAGTTGTTAAGCATGCTGGCACACTTCTGTAATCTCAATACTTAAGGTATGAGATAGGAGTAGCGTAAGTTTAAGGCTAGCCAGGTGGGGTGCTGCATGCCTAAGAAGAGACATGTGAATCTCTAAATTCAAGGCCAGCCTGATCTACATAGTGAGGTCCAGGCCAGTAAAACCCTGTGGCCTACCCCACCCCAGAGAGAGAGGAGGTTGGGGAGAGAAGAAAACCACAAATCTAGGCTATGTATTTAGGTCCTATCTAAAAACAAACAAAAAAGATATGGGTGTGGTTATGTGTTCCTATGCATACTGTCAAGGTGGAGGTAGGAAGATCAGGAGTTAAAAGTAATCCTCAGCTATAAGGTGAGTTCAAAGCCAGCTAGGGCTACATGAGATATTGGGGGGAAAAAAAGAGAAAGTAATATCAAATATGTATGTTATTTAACTTTTAAGGGCAGCATGGGACAGATAACAGCAGTATTCAGTTGAATTTGGGAAGTAAATCTGATAAGTAATGAAAATTTCATTGAGGAAAGAAGAAAAACAGGATGGGAACATGATTTTGGCTTCAAACATGTTGGGTTTACTACATATGCAATCCATCTTGCCAGCAAGTAGATAAAATCTTTATTCTTTTATCCTGCAAGGATTTGTCCTAAGTGAAAACACAAGTAAGGGACGGGGTTCCTTTAAGGAGCTCTGCCTCTCCAGAATTATGAAACAGGTTAACAGGCAGTGGCAGTGTAACATGAAAGATGTGACAGGTAACCATAGGGTTTTTCTGGGACATGGAGAAGGATGGGGAGGGAAACAGATTAGAGAAGGAAACTGAATCAAATATGAGTAGTAGGTTTATAGGGTAAGAAGCGTACGGTATCCCAGAGACTTGGAACAGCATTGTAAAAACCCAGAAGCATGAGACACTTTTTCAAAATTAATTTATTTTCTTCCCACCCTGACCACAGTTTCCCCTCCCTCCTTTCCTTCCAGTCTTTTTCTTCACCTCCCTTCCCTGCATCTGCTCCTCCTCCCTTTCCCTTTAAAAAGAGGCCTTCCAGGGATGTCAACCAGCCCTGGTTTATGAAGTTGCAGTAAGACTAGGCACATCTTCTCCTATTGAGGCTAGAAAAGGCAGCCCAATAGGAGGAAAGTGTCCCAAAGGCGGGCAACAAGAGTCAGAGAAGGCTCTGTTTCTGCTGTTAGGAGTCTAACTTAAAAACCAAGCTACACAAGTGTAACATGTACAGAGGGCCTAGGTTGGTCAGTCCCGTGCAAGCTCACTGATTGGCAGTTCAGTCTCTGTGAGCCACTATAGGACACTTTTAAAAAATATAAGTAGTCCAGAGCTTTTGATTGATCTATGTAGTAGGAATGATTCAAAGAAGTAGTTAAAAATAAATAAGTTTTTTTTTTTGGTTTTGTTTTTTAAAAAGAACCAAATTGTGAAGGATGTAAATGTGGGCAGGCATTAAGTGAGAATAGTGAGTATGATCTGCTTTCTGTTTTAGAAAGAGTGTTCTATGCCTTAAAAAACAAAGGATAAAAGATGTGAACTAAGAAATCTACAAGTTCAGCCGGGCAGTGGTGGCGCACGCCTTTAATCCCAGCACTTGGGAGGCAGAGACAGGTGGATTTCTTAGTTCGAGGCCAGCCTGGTGGTCTACAGAGTGAGTTCCAGGACAGTCAGGGCTACACAGAGAAACCCTGTCTCGAAAACAAACAAACAAACAAAAAAACCCAAAACAACAACAAAAAGGAAATCCACAAGTTCAAATGGCCAATAACTATATTTTAGAAGTATGATAAAAAAGTGATATACTTTCTTACCTATCAGGTTCGTGGTTATTTTGGTTAAAGGTTTGAGGAAAAAAGACATTCCTAAATGGCTAGTAATAAAATGTAAATAGAGAGGGTGGGTAGGAAAGAAGTATAACAATTTTGTCACTATAAATAAAAAAATTTAAATTTGTATCCCCTTCGGTTCTAAAATTCCTCATCTAGGAAATTGTCTCTCGAGAAGACTTTTTATCAAGTTGTTCGTGCAGCCAGATGTGATAATGCACATCCTTTTCCCCAGCACTCTAGGAGGCCTGGAGTAGCCTGATCTACGTAGCAAGTTCCAGGACAGCCAGGGATATATAGTAAAATCCTGTTTCAAACAAACAAAAAGATTATAAAGTTTTCATCACAGCCCATTGTTTCTAATAGTGAAATAAATCAGAAACAGCTAAATATACAAGTCATGTTATAACCATATACCAGAATATCATGCAGCTGTTAAGTCTGGCACACTGTAAACCCTACACTTAGGAGGGTGAAACCAGGGGGATCGCAAATTTGAGGCTAGACTGAACTGAATAGTGAGACTCTGGCTCAAAACACTACCCAGAGAATTATGTTGGAGCCCTGTGTTGACACAGAAAGATGTTCATAGTAGTCATTTTAAAAAGCATGTTTCTGAGGAATAAACATCTTCTTTTTTTTTTAATTTTTAAGTTAATTAACATTTCTTTTAAGACAGGTTTCTCTGTGTATTCCTGGCTGTCCTGGAACTTGTAATGTAGACCAGGCTAGTCTCAAATGTGGAGATCTGCCTGCCTCTACCTCCCAAGGGTTGAGATCAAAGGCATGTGCCACTACTCCTGGCAAGTGTTTTATTTTTAAAATATAAAATATTTAAGTACCTAAAATGCATAGAAAAATGTCATATATAAGAATATCTCTGCATGGTAAAGGTACTGCCAATCTCCCCCTTTTTTCCTAGTGTATGTTGTAATTTTTTAACAGTGAATGCACATTTGTGAGGTTTTTTTGTGAAATAAAATTAGAATAATTAGAAAAATTATTAGAAATAAAATTAGAAAATAGAACATACTTGCAGAAATGTGAATTAATTGAAGGAGCTCAATCCTAGAGCCCTGAAGACTTATTTCAGTAGTGCAGGCCAGGCACATTAACACAGGACTAAGCGACAGCAGACAGAGCAGGAATAAAAAGGAAGTAATAGAGACACCGATATGTTAGAGAAATTATTCAGGACTGCTGACTAATTTTGGATACATAGGTGAGTGAAATTAAGTACAATGAAAGAGCGGGGCTTGACCGCATGTGTGGTCATGTTAGCCAGTAGTGAGTGTTGGTCAGTTTCAGGTTCTCATGTATATGCAGTCGGCAAGTTGATGTTTTTGAATGGGATCATTTTTCTTAGGGGCACATGAAACAGTTAAGGGCCAAGGGAGGTGAAATGGGCTGTTCCCTTGACAGTACAACACATTTGAATGATCAGCCAGGGGATGGTGCCCAAGCTTGAGAGATGTTGTTTCTCTTCTCAGTTATGGGAGCTATGAGGAGCCTGAACCCAAGTCGAACACCCAAGATACAAGCTTCAGCAGCATCGGTGGGTATGAGGTATCAGAGGAGGAAGAAGATGAGGAAGAGCAACGCTCTGGGCCCAGTGTACTAAGCCAGGTCCACCTCTCAGAGACTGAGGAGGACAGTGAGGATTTCCACTCCATTGCTGGAGACAGTGACTTGGACTCTGATGAATGAGGCTTCCTTTAAGCCTCTTCAGTCAGCCTAGGATTCTTTCCCACAGCTTGTTTATGTATGAATAGTAGCTAATAATGATATCATTAGAGTAACACCTTAGTTTTAGTAATAAGTAAAATAGTAATTATTTCTTTAGATCGTAGAGTAATAAGTTCTTTTCCCTAACCACTACCAGGAAGAGAGGCAGACTCATTCTTCCTCATTACACTCCTTTAATGGCATTTATTGTTCTTGGTGTATAAACATGCCACCATTTTACTTTCTAATTGGCAGACTAGAACAGATAAAAACCCCTCTGCTGGATTAGATAATTAGGTCCTGATGGGCTGGCTCTGTGCCATACTTAAAATATAATCCTTTTGGACAAACTGGTTGTTCATGTATTACTTACTTGGATAGACAATGCCTTGTTGCTAAATAGATCACAAGGATATAGCTATAAATCTCTGAAACAGCCTATGTATCCAAAATGATAGGTGGCCATATGAATGTGCTCTCCCCCACCCTAGGAAAAATTATAGGAAAATGATAAGTTCCTTAGGGCAAAGACTGCCTTTTGTTTCTTTTTATGTTTAAGATACGGTTTTATGCAAAGTACATACTCAGTAGATGTTCTTAAAATCACAAAATCCCAACAGATATGTTACTGTGCATCTGATTCATGTTAAGCACTCTATCAGACCTTTGGAGTGCAAAGGTTAAATAAAAGCTTGCCATCAAGTTGGGGCAGTGAGACTGGAATTCAAACAATGTTAATAAATCATAGAACTCTAAGTACAATTAAGAAGCTAGCTGTAAAGTACAAAGAAAAAAATAGAAGATGTCATGTGTGGAAAAGCAGAGAAGTCTTCCAGAGGCCACCTGAAAGCTGCTTGTTGAGAAGTTAGAGAGTACCATCTCAAAAAGTTCAGACAATGTGTTAACATGATGGGAAAAGTTGACAGTCTAGATATGACAGAATGTATTCCTTGTTTGTACCTGCCTTGTTTCAGAAAGATGCTGGAGTGACTAGACATGACACTGAAAGAAGACAGGAATCATATCTTCAAGAGCTTTGCATTTGAGCTAAGCGTGGTGGACCACGCCTTTAATCCCAGCACTCAGGAGGCAGAGGCAGGTGAATTTCTTGAGTTTGAGGCCAGTCTGGTCTACAGAGTGAGTTCCAGGACAGCCAGGGCTGTAAAACAGAAACCCTATCTCAGAAAACCAAAAGAGAGAGATAGAGAAAAAGAGAGTTGTATTTGATATCAGTGAGTAAATGTTATATTTAAGAAAAAAAAGTTGAGAAGTGTATTAGATTTGTTTAAGAAATTTTTAGAATGTTGAAGACAGAAATTGAGTCAAGTAATAGACATATATTCAGTTTGTATAAGAGTCAAAAATTGGGTGTATATGATATGTTTGTATATACTTATATGTGCAAAAGAAAAGATAAGACTGTACATTAAAGTGTTAGTGATAACCTCTAAGGGATGAGAATGGAGAGGAGGTGGTTTATTTGGTTTATGTATAGTAGGTAAGTGTTATGCTTTTATTTCTGTATCTCAATTTTATAATGTGTATTATATTTTGTAATAAAACATTAAATTTAACAGCAATAGAATGGAGAGTGATTGTAAATGGAGAGCAAATGTAGTTCAAGCTAAGGGGGGCAGAACCTAAAGTTTGATGGTGACATTGGAATGGGGAAAGGGGGAGTGGCGTTGAGACATCTTCAGAAAGGGGTGTGATCAACAGGACTTCTTAACCAGTTGGCACTTGAGACTCAAAAGGAGGACTAGAATGGGTTTCTAGAATTTTGACTTGGAAGATTAAGTAGGTACATGATATTCATTTTTATATTGCCCATATTGAATTTATTTTTATTGTTCATTAAAATATAATTACATCATTTCTTCTCTCCATCCTTTCCAACCCTTTCCAATCCCCTTTCTAATTCATAGCCTCTTTTAATTATACCACTTATTTCTATAAAACAGTGTAAGACATAGCTGGGTGTGATGGCAGTGCCTTTGATCCAAAGCAGATCTCTGAGTTTAAGGCCAGCCTTGAAGTTGAGAGCAAGTTCCTGGAAAAAAAAAGTTAAAAACTAGTAGAGAATATGTAGTTTCTGATTGCAAGGATCTTAAGATCAGAATGAGAGACTTGTAAATACCAGTGTATTAAAAAGAGGTCCTTGTCGGGGGGAACATTTATGAGAAGATTGAATTCTGTTTGCCAAGTAAGTACAGGAATGCTCCACAGAGAAGACTGAAAAGCTAGATCATAAAGCCAGGCATGGTGGCTACACCTATAATCCCAATGCTTGGGAGGCTGAGGCAAAGGATGCTTCTGAGTTGAGGTCAGCCTGGGCTACAAGACCCTAACTTAGGAAAAAACAATGGTTGATGCGTAGGCAAGGTTTTAGCAGTTAGCCATAGGGGCCACAAGTGAGAGAACACTCTAGGCAGAGGGAATGTTTGGGGACATGAAATAACAGATTCAAACCATAGTTCCAGTTATGGTATTAAGATTTCCAGCTTTAGGATCAAATGGTTATTTTAGAGCAATTATTCTGTATGATTTTGGATAGAGAGAAAGGGAGCCAGATGGTAGATGGTTAAGGCCTAAACCATGATTAAGTCTCTGGTAGTAGGGATGAAATAAGACTTTTGTCTTATTGACTGGATAATGGGAAGTAAAGAGTGGAACCTGTGTTTCTGACTTAGGAGTTTCTAGTCACTGAGAAGTGGCAGGTGAATTTAACATATATGCATGTCTAAAGCGAATAAGATGGAAGACAGATTCTTGGTGAAAACCAGTATTTAGGTACTGTCAGAAATAGAAAACCTGAAAAGTGTGATGTCTCAACCAAGAAGGGAACTTTTAAGAGCCTTCCTCACACCTTGAGTTTAAGGCCAGCTGGAGTTAGAATTAAAACATGCCTCAAAACCAAAACAAACTAGTTAGGATTGGAGTTTATTTGATAGAGTGATTGCCTAGAAAAGACAAAGCCCTGGGTTCAGTCTTCAGCACCAAGTAAATAAACCATGATGGCACATGCCAACAATCCTGGATCTTGGAGGTAAAAGCAAGAGGATCAGAAGTTCTGAGAGGAAGTCAAGATGGTAATTAAGTATGCTTCTAGACCTAGAGGGGAATACGGTATAGGAAGGGTTAGGAAAAGTAAGGATTATTTGTTAGAAAGACTTGTGTAAATAGAAAGGGGTGATAGTTATAACAGAAAAAATTTCCCTTGTACAGAGAGGTCTCTTCCTCTGAAATAGGTAAGGTTGTATTTGTGAGAAAAGTCAAAATAGTTTGGGAATCGAAGTATTTAGAAAGATACCAAGAAACTAGAAACAAGCTAAAATGTCCTTGGGGACTGGAGAGATGGCTCAGTGCTGAAGAGTATGCATTGCTCTTGAAGAAGACCCTAGTTTGATTCCTGGGACCCATCTGAAACTTTGAGTACCTACAATCAGGTGTACACCCATACACAGAAACTTACAAATAAAAACTTTAAAGAAAAATGGCCTCTTTATTTTTTTAGTTCTTCTTTTAGAAAAACATTTCCCTTTTATTAAAAATAGATTCTTTTCTCAAAAAAATTATATCCTGATTACAGTTTCCTCTCCTCCCAGTTCCTCCCCACTTCCCCTGCCATCTGCATTCACCCACTTTGTGTCTCTCATTAGAAAAAACAGGCTTCAAAGAGATAACAAAACATAAAATAAAATGTAATAAGAGGAGAAACACACATTGAAGTTGGACAAGGCAAACAACAGAAGGAAAAGTGCCCCAAGAGAAGGGACAAGAATCAGAGACCCATTCATTCACACACTCACTAGTCCAATAAAAATACAAAGCTGAAAGCCATAATATATACACAAAAGGCCTGTTATAGACCTGTACAGGTCTTTAACACTGCTTCAGTCTCTGTGTTCATACGAGGTTTCCTCAATTGTTTTAGAGGTCTTTGTTTTCCTGGTATCCTTCATTCTCTCTGGCTCTTATTACTCTTTGCCCCTCCTCTTACTTTGGGTGTGTGTGTATGTATGTTTGCACACCTGCCTGCCTCTGCCCTCCCCCTCTTGTATGTGTGTGTGTGTGTGTGTGTGTGTGAGAGAGAGAGAGAGACAGAGAGAGAGACAGAGAGAGAGAGAGATGTCTGGGTGTGGGTCTCTATTCTCATCTACTGTAGAAGATAGCTTCTCTGATGATGGCTGAAAAAGACAATGATCTGGTTCCCTGAAGGAGTTGAACATTATTGAGCAATATGCCCTTTGACCTGCTGGCACCTCAGATTGAGATGGAATGGACAGGGTTCTCTCTTGACTCTGAACCTTTCTGTTTAAGTATTAATTTGGTGTGTGTTACATGGACTTGTAAGTATAAATTTGTGTGGAGGCCAGAGGTTGATGTCATATATTTTACCTAATCATGCGCCAACATTTTTTGAGACAAGGTGCCTCACGGAAATGGAGGCTCACTGACTTGTCTGGACTAGCTGGCCAGAAAACTTCAAAGATCTTCCTGTCTCCACCCTATTCACCATCATCTCAGTTACAGGCATGCACCACTGTGCCTGGCTTTTTACATGGGTTCTGGAGCCTACCTAGCCTGAAGATCTAAATTCAATCTCTGACACCTGAATGGTAAGAGAAAAGTACTTTCCAAAGTTGTCCTTTGACCTCCACATACATGGTGTGGCATGCATGCACATTTGAGGAAGGACTGAAGGAGCTAAGGGGTTTGCAACCCTATAGGAAGAACAACAATATCAACCAACCAGACCTCACAGAGCTCCCAGGGACTAAACCACCAACCAAAGAGTACACATGGATGGACCCATGGCTCCAGGTTCATATGTAGCAGAGGATGACCTTGTCGGGCATCAGTGGGAGGAGAGGCCCTTGGTCCTGTGGCGGCTTGATGTCCCAGTGTAGGGGGATTTTGGAGCGGTGGGGTGGGAGTGGGTAGGTGGGTGGGTGAGCTCCCTCTTAGAGGCAGGGGGAGGGATAGGGGGTTTTCAGGGGGGAAACTGGGAAAGGAGATAGCATTTGAAATGTAAATAAATAAACGAGAAAGAGAACACCAGTGAGATAAACATGGGTTCTAGGCATCCAAACTCAGGTCCTCATGACGGCAAGGTAGATATTGCCAGAGCTATCTACTCAGTCCTGTTTTGTTAAAACAAATTCTTACTGAGTAATCCAGGCTGGCTTCAAGCTTGCTTTGTATTCCAGACTAGTCTGGTTTTGTTTTGTAGTTGGTTGGTTGGTTTAGTTTTGGTTTTGGTTGGTTGGTTGGTTGGTTGAGACAGGGTTTCTCTGCGTAGCCCTGGTTGTCCTGGAACTTGCTCTGTAGACCAGGCTGGCCTAGAACTCTGATCTACCTGCCTCTGCCTTTAGAGTGCTGGGTTTAAAGGAATGTGCCACCATACTCAGCAACAATGTGTGTGTGTGTGTGTGTGTGTGTGTGTGTGTGTGTGTGTGTGTGATATTTGTACATGTGAACACATACCACATTTGTGTGAAGGTCAGAGAACAACTTTATGGAGGGAGTTGTTTCTCTCCTTTCACCTTGGCGTGGGTTCTAGAGAATAAACTCAGGTTATTTGGCTTGCTTCTTAACTGTTTAGCCACTGAGGCATCTTGCTACCTTACTGGTTTTCTTGATATTTTTAAATGATCACTGAGGATAAGGGGGGGCTAGAGCTCCATCACAAAGTTACTGAGCATTTTTATTTTGGTATCTTTGGGCTTGAGGAGAGATAGGAACTTTGTTTATAGTCCTTGGCTATCCTGGAGCAAACTAAGTAGCCAAGGCTAGCCTCAAACTCAATTACCTCCTTCCCCAGCTTCCCGAGTGCTAATATTGCAGGTGTTTGCCACCAGGGTCAGCTCAGTGTTCATTTTAAATGATAGCAATTTATTTGTGTTTTTTTTTTTCTCCAGAGGTTCTTAGCAACACAGTTATCAAGGTATAGAAGTAGAAAATACAGTGTGTGCCAGGCTAGGTGGTACACATCTTTGATCCCAGCGCCCAGGAGGCAGAGGCAGGCAGTTCTCTTAGTCCAATACCAGCCAGGGCTACACTGTGAGATTCTGTCAAAAAATAGTGTAAGGACCTGGTTGTAAGAGATAGGTTGGTGAAGGTGAAGAACTTCCACTTGGAAGGCTATCTGGGATAAGAAGATTACTTTCATCTTTGGTTTTGCCTTTTTTTTTTTTTTTTGAGATGAGGTCTCACTATATAGCTCTGGCTATCCCAAAGCTCACTATGTAGACCAGGTTGACTTCAAACTCACCTCTGCTTCCTGAGTGCTGGAACTAAAGGAGTGCACCAATTTTATTTTATTATGTGAGCATTTTGTCTTCATGTGTACCTGCAGAGGGCAAAAGGAGGCATAAGATTCCCCCGTAACTGGAATTATGGAATTATGGATGCTTGGAACCAAATCAAGCTCCCCTGTAAGAACAATAAATTCTCTTAGCCCCTGAGCCATCTCTGAGCCTGTGATGAGATGTGAGTTTTGAGGCTACCCTGGATTGTATTAGCAATACCCCGTCTCAAATGCTTTTTTTGTTTGTTTTTGGAGACTGGGTTTCTTTGTGTAGCCCTGGCTATCCTGGAACTCACTCTGTAGACCAGGCTGGCCACGAACTCGGAAATCCATCTGCCTCTGCCTCCCAAGTGCTGGGATTAAAGGCGTGTGCCACCACTGCCCGGCATGTCTCAAATGTTTTTAAGAGTAATTTTGTGTTTTTATGTATGTGTATATATGTATGTGTATGTATGAGAAGACAACTTACAGGAATCTCTTCTGTCACATGGGTCCCTAGGTTCCAACTCAGGTTGTCAGGCTTGGCTATGAACACCTTTATCTAATGGACCATCTTGCTGGCTTCACTCCCCCAAGATATATTTTTTAAAGTGCTGTAAAAGGGAGTGGGATGAAGGCTAGGTTAATGGTCAGACAGTGTTTTGCTGTGTAGCTGTCTATATGCATTAACTTGGGCAAAATTAAAGCACATTTTACAATTAGAAGGTGTAGGGCTGGTTTAGCCCAATGGGCATCCATAGAATGCTTGCCCTAGCATATGTGAAGCCCTGCATTCCATCTCCACTACTGGAGATGGAAGTAGTGGAGTACTTACCATTCTTTGGTAAGTAATGAAAAAACACTTTTAGAACTGACCAGAGAAGTATGTGGAAATAAAGACTCACTGTTTTGAGGGAAGCCAAAGAAAAGATAGATGGTTTGCATAAGTATCAGAAATACTTATGCATGGCCAGTCAAGGCCTGAAAGTTATGATTTGGATGTGAAAATTGAGGAGCCTGGGAAAAGCAGTTTTTTTGGAACCGTGAGTGCAGAAAGCAGATGGCAGCATCATTTCTAGGAGCTTGGTTTGGGTGTGTTCTTTACTTGATTTAATCCAATCCTGAACTTTTTATGAAAATAACTATTTCCATTTTACAAATAAGGAAACTTGTTTATGTTTACACAAGGAGAAATACTTAGCCTTGGGTTGGAGGATTACTTTTTTAAGCATGTATTTATGTATGAGTACATATGTGTGTGTGTGTGTGTGAGAGAGAGAGAGAGACAGAGAGAGAGAGAGAGAGAGAGAGAGAGAGAGAGAGAGAGAGACTGCTTGCCTATCAGCCCCTGAGTCAGAATGTGTGTGGGAGAACCGTGATGACCTGTGCTCCAGAGGCTCAGAGCCTCCCATGTGCTGAGCAGTCTTTGTCCTTCCAGGTGATTGTGATTGGAGAACTTTGGGGAATTGATTTAGCAACATGCCCAAGAGAGCGCTATCTTGTAGTGAAGCTGCTCTTGCACAAGTAGGCATCACAATGGGCATAAGTTGATCTCTGTAAATTTCAGTTCTTGGGCTTGGAGTGTGGTTGGTAATATGCACACCTGCTATTCTGATGCTGATAATCCCTAAAGCATGGTTAACATTTTGAAAAATGTTCCTTTGGTAAGTAGACAAAATGTAAGATCATGGGGCTGGAGAAATGGTTCAGAGGTTAAGAGCACTGACTGCTCTTCCGGAGGTCCTGAGTTCAAGTCCCAGCAACCACATGGTGGCTCACAACCATCTGTAGTGGGATCTGATGCCCTCTTCTGGTGTGTCTGAAGAGTGTGACTGTGTACTCACATACATAGAATAAATAAAAAGGCTTTAAAAAAGTAAGATCATAATTTTGTGTGATTTTAGTTTATTTTTAATTATATTATGTGTATGTGTGGACACGTGGGGTGTTAGATGTCCCTGGAACTGGAGTTACAGGTGGTTGTAAGCTTTGTGATACAGGTGTAAAAAATTGAACCGAGATCTTCAGAAGAGCAGTGTATGCACTTAACCACTGAGCCAGGTCTCTGGCACCATAGAATCATAACTCCACATACATGGTGTGGCATGCATGCACATTTGAGGAAGGACTGAAGGAGCTAAGGGGTTTGCAACCCCATAGGAAGAACAACAGTATCAACCAACCAGATGCCCCAGAGCTCCCAGGGACTAAACCATCAACCAAGGAGTACACATGGAGGGACCCATGGCTCTAGATTCATATGTAGCAGAGGATGGCCTTGTCGGGCATCAATGGGAGGAGAGGCCCTTGGTCCTGTGGAGGCTTGATGTCCCAGTGTAGGGGGATGTTGCATGAAGATTAAGCCTTTGTGTCTTGGTTCATAATAGTAAAGATTTTTAATAGATTTATTATTTTTATTCGTGTGTCTGTATGGATGTATGCTGCATGTGACCAGCCAAGGTTACAGTGAAATCTTGTCTCAAAGAACATAGCCTACTTGACTCACTCATGTAATTACAGTAATCCTGTAACATGTGTCAGATAATAGCAAATAAATAGTGTATAAATAGCAAAATAGGTGGAATTAATTTACATTTTAGTGAATAGAGGGATGTCACATAGATGATGGCAAAATTGCTTGCTCTTGTATTATCTTCTTAGGAAATTAGGATTACCTAAGTTAAGGAAATAGCTATGTTGGAAAAGTAGAAGTAAAAACATGGTCAAGGGGGCTGGAGAGATGGCTCAGAGATTAAGAGTGATGACTGCTCTTCCAGAGGTCCTGAGTTCAATTCCCAGCAACCACGTGGTGGCTCACAACCATCTGTAATGGGATCGGATGCCCTCTTTTGGTGTGTCTGAAGACAGCTACACTGTACTCATATACATAAAATAGTTAAATCTTTAAAAAAAAAAACATAGTCAAAAGTAAAAAATTACTGGGCATAGTCCTAGCATTCAGGAAGCAGAGATAGGTGGTTGTGAGTTCGAGGCCAGCCTGACCTACAGAGGGAGATCCAGGACAGCCAGGGCTACATAGACCCTGTCTCAAAAAAAAAACCCACACACACACAAAAAGTAGTTATTAGAAATTTTTCTTCAGGGAAAGATGGCTCAGCGGTTAAACATACTGGTTGCTCTTCCAGAGGACCTGGATTCAATTCCCAGCACTGACATGGCAGCTAACAACTGTCTGTAAGTCCAGTCCCAGAGAATCCAAACCATGGTGTACAGATATACATGTAGGCAAAAGACTCATTCACATAAAATAAAAATAATGGTTATAATATTTTTCTCCAGCTGGAGATGGCTCAGCGATTAAGAGCACAGTCTGCTCTTCCAGGGGTCCTGAGTTCAAATTCCAGCAACCACATGGTGACTGACAACCATCTGTATTGGGATCTGATGCCCTTTTCTGGTGTGTCTGAAGAGAGCAACAGTGTACTCGTATAATAAAAATAAATCTTTTTAAAAAATATTACCCTCATTAATTTATTCACTTTGCAGACTGATCGAAGCCCCCTCCCACTTCTCCTCCCAGTCCCACCCTCACACTCCTTCCCCATCCCCATCCCCTTTTCCTCAGAGAAGAGGAGGTTCCCCCACCCCTGCCTGTACCAACCCACCCTGGTACATCAAGTTGCAGTAGGACTAAGAGCATTCTATTTTTAAGATTTATTTATTATGTATAGCGTTCTGCCTGCATGTGTGCCTGTACCCCAGAAGAGGGCATCAGATCCCAGTATTACAGATGGTTGTGAGCCACTATGTAGTTGCTGGGAATTGAACCTCAGGACCTCTGGAAGAGCAGACTGTGCTCTTAACCTCTGAACCATCTTTCCAGCCCAGTTAAAAAATATTTTTACAAAGAGAAATTTTTCTTCAGAAGTTTTAATATTGTTCAAGTTTGAAGAACAAATGTTCTGCCAGGCAGGGGTGGTGGACGCCTTCAATTCCTGTTTTTTCCAGGAGGCAGAGGCAGGTAGATCTCTGAGCTCAAAGCCAACCTGCTCTACAGAACTAGTTCCATGACAGCCAAGGCTATACAAAGAAACCCTGTTTCAAAAAACCAACAAAGAATTAATGTTCCAGGTGACCAAGAAAACAGAAACACACATCTGTAGTTAAATAGTACTGTATTTTTAGATTAAGAATCATAAGCAATTTGTGGACTGGGCTTGCCAATTTAAAATAGACAATTTAGGCCAACACTTTTTCCTTGCTTGAAGTGCCCTTTCCATTCTTTCTACCTCCTCCAGCCTTCTAAGTGAAATGCCAGTTGGTACTCCAGATTCCAGCAGAAGTGCTTTCTGGACCGGAAGGAAGAAAACATTTTAGCAACAACTCACATTTCAGATCCAAGTGCCTTAGAAATGCCATGTGAGGTTTGTTATATGTTTCAGTCTTTGTCTTTCTGAGTGGCTTTCACTGTTGGTGACCTTGAGCAGTTTACTTTGTTTTACTGAGTGGCTCTCGCTGTTGGTGACTGTCTTAGTCAGGGTTTCTATTCCTGCACAAACATCACGACCAAGAAGGAAGTTGGGGAGGAAAGGGTTTATTGAGCTTACACTTCCATGCTGCTGTTCATCACCAGAGGAAGTCAGGACTGGAACTCAAGCAGGTCAAGGAGTAGGAGCTGATGCAGAGGCCATGGAGGGATGCTGCTTACTGGCTTGCTTAATTCTCCTGGCTTGCTCAGCTTGCTTTCTTATAGAGCCCAAGACTACCAGCCCACAGATGGTACCACCCACAAGGGGCCCTCAGCCCTTGATCACTAATTGAGAAAATGCCTTACAGCTGGATCTCATGGAAGCATTTTCTCAACTGAAGCTCCTTTGTGATAACTCCAGCTTGTGTCAAGTTGACACACAAAACCAGCCAATTCAGTGACCTTGAGCAGTTTACTTTGTCTTACTGAGTGGCTTTCACTGTAGATAACCTTGAGCAGTTTACTCGGGTTCCATTTCCTCAGCTATCTGGCAGGGTTAGAGTTTTAGAGGTGACTTTGTCCATCAAACTGACTGTGGCTAGAGCTGCTGTGATTTCAATGCAGCTTGAATGTGCCCCCAAAGGGCTCAGTGCTCTGCTTGGTTCCAAGTGTGGTATGGCTGGGAGCTGGTGGTATGTTGACTGACGCTTACTAGTTCATTAGGAGTGCTGCCCAGAAAAGAGATTCAAATATTATCTGGAGTGTCAGGCAGAACCTGAAATGGTGAATTCTTAGAAAAGTATAAGACTAAATCTCTCCCCATTCTCTACCTCTCACATGAGCTGTCATCATGATGCTATCCTTTATAACCAAGGGATTGATGTGGTTACCCAAGCTTGAGCTTTCTTCCAAAATTAAGAACTAAGTAAACTTGTTGTGATGGCTATCTAGTGTCAGGTCACCTAAGCAGTGTCATCTAGTGGAATGGACGTTAAGTCAAATCAGATTGTGATAGTTTGTACATGCTCAGCCCAGGGAGTGGCACTATTAGAAGGTGTGGCCCTGTTGGAGTAGGTGTGGCCTTGTTGGAGTAGGTGTGTCACTGTGAGTGTGGGTTTTAAGACCCTCATCCTAGCTGCCTGGAAGTCAGTCTTCCACTAGCAGCCTTCAGATGAAGATGTAGAACTGTCAACTCCTCATGCACCATGTCTGCCTGGATGATGCCATGGTCCTGCCTGATGATGATGGACTGAACCTCTGAACCTGTGAGCCAGCCCCAATTAAATGTTGTCCTTTATAAGAGTTGCCTTGGTCATAGTGTCTGTTCACAGCAGTAAAACCCTAACTAAGACACTTATTTTCTTAGAAAACTAGGTAGCTTCATGCATTTTGTTAGAGCGATGGCAGATTGCTTAGTATACTGGCATACAGTAATTGTCAACTTTTACCTCTTCAGAATAAGCAGAAGTTCATAGACTTAAAGTAGTTGGAGTCATTCTGTTCTTGCTTTTCCATGTTTTTTGTTTGTTTGTTTGTTTGTTTGAGACATGAGTTCATGTAGCTGGCTATCCTGGAACTCCTGATCTTCCTGCTTTCATCTTCCAAGTGCTGTGATGACAGTTATATACCATAATGCCTGGCTCGGAGCTATTCAGTTATCAACATAAAAACATTTTTTAAAGATTTATTTATTTTAAGTCAGATGTGGTGGCCTTCCTAGCTCCCTGGAGGCAGAGGCAGGTGGACTCTGAGTTTGATGCCAGCCTGGTCTACAGAGCAACTTTCAGGTCAGCCAGGGCTACACAGAGAGACCTTGTCTCACAAATGCAAAATACAAAAAAAAAAAAAAAAAGAAAAGAAAAGAAAAAGAAGGAAGGAGAAGGGAAGGAAAGAAAAGAAAAGAGAGAAAGTACAGTTAAGAACACTTGCTGCTCTTGAACAGGACTTAGGTTAGGTTGCCAGCACCACATGGCAGTTCAGAGCTGTCTCTAATTCTAGTTCCAGGGGAACTGACGCCCTCTGGCCTTCACAGGCACTAGGCATAAATGCAGCGCACATACATACATGCATGCAAAACAAACATATAAAATACTGGCACTCCCCACATTTCTTATTTTAATAGGAGTTTTGGGGAGGCAGATGCTGGCATCTCTGTGAGTTCCAAGACAGTTTGGTCTACACATCAAACTCCAGGATAGCCAAGAGAGAGCTTGTCTCAAAAACAAATTAATCTTTTTTATAAAAACCCTAGGCTTGCCGTTCCTGAGGCCATGTCCCTGGAGGGAAGCTACTCTGCTCACACTCTGACCTAGCAAATTCCTTGGGCTTTAGTTTATCATCTGTAGATGTAAGATGATAATGTTATTGTAAACAAGAATGTCCAAGGCACTTTGGTGAGTGTCTATAGTCCCAGCTACTTGGAAGGCTGAGTCAGGAATGAGTGAGTATAGGAGTTTCCAGCCTAGGCAGCATAGTGTCTCAAAGCGAAAAAACAAAAAACAAAAACATGTGCAGTGCATTGAATGTTTGGTTCCCAGTAAAGATTCTTTATGTGTCTCTGTGTGTCTTTGTGTGTCTGTGTATGCATGCATGTTCCATGTGAATATGCATGCTTGGAGACAGAGCCACGCTGTCCCCAACATGTACTCCAATACAGTCCTGGTGGGAGTATAAACTGGCACCTATTCCTTCTACTGTGATCTCTATAATTGTGTTTTTGGCCTTTGCGTATGCTCAACATCTACCAGGCCTAGAACAGAATTTTAAAAACTGGATGTGTGCCTAGCTTTGAGAAATTATTTTTCTTCAATAGTTTTATTGAAAGAAAAGTAATTTTAATTTGGGAGTAGGGTTGCACACCTTTAACCCCGTGTTTGGGAGGCAGAGGCAGATGGATCTCTTTGAGTTCAAGGCCATCCTGGTCAACAAAGCAAGTTCCAGGGCTGTTACACAGAGAAATCCTCTCATAAAAAACAACAGGCTGGAAAGATGGCCAAGGAATTAAAAGCACTGACTGCTCTTCCAGAGGACCCAGGTTCAATTCCCAGCACCTACATGACAATCACAATTGTCTGTGACTACAGTGCAAGGAGAACCAACACCCACAGAAAAGTTAAATAAATAAATCGAAGAACAAAAAAGGGAGTTTTACTTTTAAGAATTTCAGATTCACAGGGAACTTTTTATTTTCTTCATTTGATACAGGGTTTCAAGTACTTTAGGCTGGCCTTCAACTCCTATGTAGCTAAGGGTGGGTTTTAAATCCTGATCTTCCTGCCTCCATCTCCCAAGTGTCAGGATTAGAGGTGTGCATCCAGCCCACAGAGGACAGCAGAGAGTTGCGATATAGTTCCTTTCTTGCTTTCCCCTCACATAATCACGATCCATACAAAAACCAGGAAGTGAGCAGTGGCAGCCTTTTGAGCTGTTTCTTTGTTCAGGTTTTACTACTTTCTGTACTAATGTCTTCTTTTCTATTGCAGAATCCAATATGGAATCTCACATTACATTTAGCTTTGTCTTTCATAACTAGTTTATTTTGGAAGAGTCCATATGAAGTATTTTGTAGGTATCTTAGTTAAGGTTCCATTGCTGTGGAGAGATACCATGACCATGGCAACTCTTATAATGAAAACGTTTGGTACTGGAGAGATGGCTCAGGGGTTAAGAGCACTGACTGCTCTTCCAGAGGTCCTGAGTTCAATTCTCAGCAACTACATGGTGGCTTACAACCATCTGTAATGGGATCTGATGCCTTCTTCTGGTGTGTCTGAAGACAGCAACAGTGTACTCATGTACATGAAATAAAAGAAAAGAGAAAACATTTAATTGGAGCTGACTTACAGGTTCAGAGGTTCAGTCCATTATCATCTTGGTAGGAAGTATGGCAGCATGCAGGCAGACATGGAGCTGGAGGAGCTGAGAGTTACATATCCTGATCCAAAGGCAACGAGGAGGAGTCTTTTTTCCACACTGGGCAGAGCTTGAGCACTAGGAGCCCTCACACCACATCCACTTTAGATTTCTTTATGGAGGGGGATCTCGATGGTCTTGGACATCCTGAAAGCCATATAGGTGTTTGCTCAGCAGTGCCTCCCTCAACACATCTGATTATCATCATCCATGTGAGGATACTTGCTTGAGGTTTCTAGGCCTCTCTAAAATCAGATTTTGTGTGTCTGGCATGTAATCTTAGAAAATGTTTACACTTACAGATTGTGTGGGTGTACATGCATTTAGGGGCACACTTGTGAAGATCAAAGGAAGGCTTTTGGGAGTTGGTTCACTTCTTCCATAAAGTAAGTCCTGGGGATTGGACTCAGATCATCAGGCTATGGTAGCAAGCACCTTTACCTGGTAAGACATCTCACCTGCCCAGAAACTAGTATTAAAAGCTTCCCAAGTGACCCAGATATCTGAAGGCTGAGGCAGGAGGACTACTTTGAGTTTAAAGAAGTATTACATACTTCTTATTAAAAACAAAAGCAAAAGTAAAAACTCCAAATATCCTCCCCCAACCAGGCACTTAGTTGTGGGGCAGAGGCAGGTGGATCTCTGTGAGTTCAAGGCCAGCCTGATTTGTATAGCAAACTCCAGGTTAACCAAAGCTACATGGATAGTGAGGCTCAGTAAGTCTGTCTGTCTGTCTCTCTCTCTCTCTCTCTTTTAAAGATTTATTTATTTTATGTATGTGAATACACTTCAGACACACCAGAAGAGGGCATCAGATCCCATTACAGATGGCTGTGAGCCACCACGTGGTTGCTGGGATTTGAACTCAGGACCTCTGGAAGAGCAGTCAGTGCTCTTAACCACTGAGCCATCTCTCCAGCCCTGAGGCCCAGTCTGCACAAAAAGATTACAAGTATGAGTGTTGCCCTGAGTGTACAGTGACAAAGGAAGTCTGATGAGTGTTTTTGATCCCCTGGAACTGGAGTTACAGGTGATTGTTGGCCACCATGTGGTTGCTAGAAATAGAAACCTGGTCCTCTGCAAGAGATGCCAGTGCTCTTAACTGCTGAGCCATCTCGCCAGCCTCCAAATGGTCACCTGTTTTTTTCCCAAGACAGGCTTTCTCTGTGTAGCTCTGTCTGTCCTGGAACTCATTCTGTACACCAGGCTGTCCTCAAATTCAGAGATCTTCCTGCCTCTGCCTCCTGAGTGCTGGGATTAAAGGCATGGGCCACCACCACAGGGCTCAAATGGTTACTTTTAATCGTGGCCTAAAAGCTAGTGAGATGGGTCAGTGGGTAAGGACACTCTTGCCTCGAAAGCCTAAAGAGCCAAGTTGAATCCCTAGACCCTAATACTATAAACTTGCTTGCCCTCTGACCTCTATGTGTGTACATCATACACACATGATAATACATAAATAAGAAAGTCACCATGTAAATATAAAACTCACTGTGTAACTCAGCTAGCCTCAAAATTATGGGAATCCTGCCTCATTCTTCAAAGTGCTTAGATTGCAGGTATGAGACATCATCATGCTGAGCTTTCAATTTTAGATAATACAACAATGGTGTCCATGAATATAGTTGTCTTTTTCCAATAGTTTTTATTTGTCACGTTTACTGTACAGGACTGGGCATGCAGTTCAGTGGTTAAGCTTGTATTTAACAAGTCATAGGCCATGGGTTTTGCCCTAGCACACATGTATAAAACTAGACAGAAAATATATGTGTAAAACTCAAAGCTAAGACCCAGCATGGAATGTATGCGTGGTGCAAGGGGCCCAGTGTAGCTAGAATATTGAATGTTTGAATAAGGAAGGGCAAAGAGTTGTGGGAAGGAAGGCAAAACAAGCACATCGTGCCACAGATCCACAGAGACCATGGTGAGGAGTCTGGAATTTATCTTGATCTTGTTGGATTATGCAGAATTGTAAACAAATGTAGGCTGCCATTAGATTTAGTCAGGTTTAGAGAGATTCACTCTGTCTTTAGAGTATATGTTGAATTGGTGATACACAGAAGGGATCAGGCTTGAGGAGAGAAAATATGTCCCTAAGCTATTGGGTTACTCCAGATGAAAACTAACAAGGACTTCAACTGAAGTGACAACAGTGAGGTTGGAGAGGAGGGGATGGATTTAGAAGACTTTAGGAGGTAGATCTGCACACATGCAAAATATAAAGATGTCATGGTGGAGAGATGTCTCAGTGGTTAAGAGCACTTGTTGCTTTTGCAGAGGACCCAGGTACAATTCCTAGCACCCACAGGCTGGCTCACAACCATCTGTAACCTCAGTGGATCTGATGCCTTCTTCTGACCTCTGTGGACACCAAGCGTCAATGTAGTGCACATATATATGTGCAAGAAAAAACACTCATGCAACATGAAAACAAAGTACATTTTTCAAATTTTAAATAAATAACATTTTTTGGAGTCAGGTTCTCTCTGTGTGTCCTTGGCAGTCCTGGAACTCACCTTACAGACAAGACTGGAACAATTTTTAAAAATATAAAATTTATGTACAAATGAAATGTTTACTGATGATCAATCACAAACTATTTTTAAGTCAAGATCCCACTGTTATAATCCAAGTTCAAGGCCAGTACACACACACACACACACACACACACACACACACACACACACACTATAAATTTAAAATTGTTTTTAATTTTATTTTTGAGATTATAATACAGTGCCAAGTTTTCTTGCTTCCCTTTCCTACCTCCAAACTCTTCAAAAAAAAGAAAGAAAATGTAAATGTTACAAATCTGGGGTTTAGAGACTCAGGAGTTAAGAGTTGAATAACCCTTTCACAGGGGTCACCTAAGATCATCGGAAAGTACATATAGTACATTATGATTTATAACAGCAGCAGATGTACAGTAATGAAGTAGCAATGAAAATGATGTTCTGGTTGGGGGTCACCACAGCATGAAGAACCGCATTAAGGGGTTGCAGCATTAGGAAGGGTGAGAACCACTGCTGTAGACGAAAACACTTGACAGTTTCTCAGTCCACAAGGCTGGATCCAAAAACCTGGAAGGTTCCTGCATAGCCACTGGTCCTTAGTGACTTAAGTGACAAAATCCTCAGCAGCTGCTGCAGCAGGAACTTGAAGGCGAGAGGGAAAGCCAAGAGAGCAGAGGGAGAATGTTCTTCCAAGCCCCTTTTGAAAAGTCTGGGCTATTACCAGAAGGTGCTGCCCACAGTCAAAGGGAGTCTTCCCCTATTAGACAATGAAGGACACTTCCTCAGGTGGTGGGGCTCCCTGCTCAGTTGTCAGGCCGACATTAAAACAAACCATCACTCCAGAGGATCAACCTCTAGTGACAGTGACTCATTTGTGACTGCATAGTATTGCCCTGCTCGCTGAACAGCTTCTATTATCCAAATTCTTTGGACTTTAAGGCTACAAACAATGGTTCACTGGATACTTTTGTATGTGTGCCATTTCAAGCACTTATCTACAAACTATATAGAGAATAACATATAGACTATATAAAATAGATGTAAAAAAAGAACTTATACACTATATAGAATAGATTTAAACCCTTGGTTTTTTGGGGTGGGGACTTTTTGAGACAAAGTCTCACTATGTGGTTCTGACTGACCTAGAATTCAGAATGTAGACCAGGGCTAGCCTCTAACTTTCAGAAGATGTTCCTGCCTCTGCGTCTCTTATGTTAAGATCACAGATAAGTGCCACCATGCCAGGATGGTGGAGTTTTGTTTTTAAATATAGCGTAGATAACTGTTCTCTTTCAAAGATCCTCCCTGTGGTTATGAGTTTTCTTTATTACTAATGATTTTTTAATATTTCCTTTTATTTTGTATGTATGTATGTTTTGTCTACATATATGTCATGTTCATGAAGTGCCCTCAGAGGCCAGGAGAGGGCATCAGGCCCTCTGGAACTGTAGTTACAGGCAATTGCGAGCTGCCATGTGGGTGCTGAGAACTGAAGCCAGGACCTCTGGAAGAGCAGCCAGTCCTCATAACCACTGAACCATCTCTCTAGCCTCATAAAATCCATTTGTTAATATGGAATCTCTAGATTCAAGAATATAACAGCATTACTTTCTTTTTCTTATTAACTATGTCCTTTTGGGGGTGTGGTATGTGTGCATGGGAGTACAAGTGCCCATGGAATCAAGAAGAGGGTGTTGGATTCTCTGGAGCTGGAGGTAAAGCTGTGGTCTGCAAGAAGGGGGAACAAAAGTTCACAACTGCTGAGCCATCTCTCCAATACCAACGCTATTCACTTATGATTGGTCATGAGGTGGCTGTGTTTGGTAATCTTTAATTTTGTGTGAATGAGTGGTTTGCCTGCGTATATGTCTATGTGCTATGTTTGTGACAAGTGCTGGCAGAGGTTCAAAGAAGGTATCGGATCTTCTGGAACTGGAGTTATGAATACAGGTGAGCCAACATGGGGGTGCTAGAAACCCGTCCCATTTCCTCTGTAAGAGCAAGGAGTGCTCTTGCTGATGAGCCATCTCTTCAGCCCTTCAGTAATCTCTTAGACATACACTTAAAACTAGCACTTCCCCCAGCAGCAGAAGGCGGATCTTTCCACTTGCCCTCTTTCTCTGGAGTGTGATCAGCACCTTGTCTAGTGGGGCTGTACGAATCTTTTCGTACAGATGCTTTTCGTACAAAGAATGCTTTGTGTGTGTCACACAATGTTCAAATTCAGTTGTTATTGTACTAGTCTTCACCTTGGTTCTTGCCCAACCTTCTGCAGGGTACCTTCCTCCTGCCTTTCTTCTTTTTCCTTTTTCTCTTCCTCATACACACGTTCTCTTTGCTTTTCTCCTGTTGCCTGCCTTCTCCATTTCTGATACCTTTTGGTTTCAGCTTGATGAAGCTATTCAAGTGAAACTAGGTATTGCTCTATAGTTGCTTGTTTTAAGTTTTGATGCATGGTCTCACTATGACATTGTTGGTTGTTGCTTCAGTCCTGTCTTCTGTCTCTGAGCTATACCTCCAAACCTGAGTAGTTTTCAGGTGTTATTGGTTCCAAACTAGTTAATTTTAAGTGAAGAAAATTATCTGGGAATATGGGTGTGTGTCTGATTCAATCTGTAGAAAGACGTGGAGAGTAGAAGAAAAGTAGAGTAGATCTCTTCTTTCTTCCCTCTGTTTTGAGACAAGGGTATCAACACTGTAGCTCAGGCTGGCCCTAGACTTATGACATTCCTCCCGCCTTAGCCTCCAAGTACTGGAATTACAAGTTGGAGCCACTGCGCCCAACTGAAGTTTTCTTATAAGAGATATTCTCCCTGTAAATGGGTAAATGACCTCATTAGTCTGTGCCTGTGAATTCCAGACTGCCCTTTTCACACCCTTCCCTGTGCACTTGGAAATTGCCCTGCTAGCTCCTACACACACACACACACAGAGAGAGAGAGAGAGAGAGAGAGAGAGAGAGAGAGAGAGAGAGAGA
>JADRCH010007331.1:306595-317327 GCA_019843965.1 Rhynchomys soricoides
AGAGAGAGAGAGAGAGAGAGAGAGAGAGAGAGAGAGAGAGAGAGAGAGAGAATACAATTTCCAATTCAGAGGTATTTCAAGCAACTGTGGAGATTGCATGCTGACCTGAAGGAGGTGGACATTACTCTCTAATCCTTAGGTGTGTGCCACATACTGTGACATCCTTTAAAATAGTACTCTGGAAGATGAGTACTTCCTTTCATGGCAGAGAAACTTTCCTCTATTAAAAAGATTATTTTGGGGGGTGGAGAGATGGCCCAGCATGTAAGAGCACTGGCTTCTCTTGCAGAAGATCTGGGTTTGGTTTCCAACACCTACATGATGTTAACTCTACTCCCAGTGAATGTGACACTCTCTTCTGACCTCCTCCTGGCATGTGGTAAGCAAAACATTCATACACACAAACTAAAACACTTATTTAGTGTGGTGGGCCATGCATGCTGCAATGTGAGGGAGAGGTTAGAGCTCAGTGCTGTCCAGACATGTGGATTCCAAGGATCAAACTCAAGGCAGCAGGCTTGGCAGCATGTATAGTTACCCGCAGAGCCATCACCCTAGTACCCGAATGAATTTTGAAAAGTATATCCATTCTAGTAGTTACAAAGTTGTGTCTCATTGTGAATTTGGATTGTGTTTCTCTAATAACCAGAGATAGTGACTAATTCTTTCTCTCTCCCTCTCTCCCCCCCTCTCCTCTTTTGTCCCTCCTCCTTTTTTTTTTTTTTTTTTTTTTTGGTTTTTGGAGACAGGGTTTCTCTGTGTAGCCCTGGCTGTCCTGGAACTCACTCTGTAGACCAGGCTGGCCTCGAACTCAGAAATCCACCTGTCTCTGCCTCCTGAGTGCTGGGATTAAAGGCATGCGCCACCACTGCCTGGATCCCCCCTTCCTTTGAGACACTATCTCACTATGTATTCCCAACTGGCCTGGAACCCTCTGTATAGACCTCACTTGCCTCAGACTCACAGAGATTCACCTGCCTCTGCTTCCTAAAGGTTTGGATTAAAGGACAGCGCTTTTTGTCTTGTTTCTTTCTTTCTTTTTTTTTTTTTTTTTTTGGTTTTTCGAGACAGGGACTTTTTTTTTTTAATTTATTTATGTATATGAGTACATTGTAGCTGTCTTCAGACACACCAGAAGAGGGCATCAGATCCCATTACAGATGGTTGTTAGTTACATGTGGTTGCTAGGATTTGAACTCAGGACCTCTGGAGGATCAGAAAGTGCTCTTAACCGCTGAGCTATCTCTCCAGTCCTTTTTTGTTTTTGACATAGGGTCTTATTCCATAGCCAAGATTGGCCTAGAACTTATTATTTAGTGCAGATAGTTCTTGAATTTGAAACAATTCTCCTGTCTTAACCTCTCAAGTGTGAGCCACCATGACAGATGTGTTTCTATTTGTATGTATGCATGTGTGGTTTTAATTTTAAAAGAGATTGATTTATTTAATTTGTGTGTGGGTGTTCATGTCTCCCTGTGTACTATGTGTGTGCAGTACTTATAGAGATTAGATGTTCCCCGAGAACTGGAGTTACACAAGGCTATGAGCCAACATGTGTATTCCAAAGCATCTCTCCAGCCCTAATAACTTAAGTGTTTGCTTGGTTTTTAATGGAGGAGAGTTTCTCTGCCATGATCTGCCTTCTTTGCTCCATACTGTACTATTTGGGTATACTGAAGTCTATATAATATCTGTTTTGTTATTCTGTAAGTCTAAAATTTTGCTTTAAAAAAATTAAATCTATTAAAAATATGTCCACAAAGGACTAACTAGATATTTCTCCAAAGAAGACGGACAGGTGATCAACATGAAAACAAGCTTTACCTTTCTGAGCTGGGTATGACAGCACACACCTAAAGCCAAGCTATTCAAGGGACAAAGGCAGGAGGATTACTTGAGCCTAGGAGTTTGAGGCCAAACTGAGCACCATAGTGAGATGCCAATCTCATCAAGGGCTCTGAAGGTAACTCCGTGGTAGAGCACATGCTAAGCAAGCACAAGAATCATGATTTAGTCCACAATACTGTAAAAGAAAACAAAACAAACAAATGAAATACCAAAAGGGCTAGAGAGATGCCTTAGGGGTTAAAATACTTGTTATTCATGCAGAGGACCCAAAAAGAAAGTGAGAATAAACTCTGGACAGTTGTCCTCTGACCTACACACACACACACACACACACTGAATTTTTTGTAAAGATTTATTTATTTATTTATTATATGTAAGTACACTGTGTTTGTCTTCAGACACTTTTTCTTCTCTCTCTGACCCTGCTAGCTCCAGCCCTGCTCGCTGTAGCTGTTTTCAAACACCCCAGAAGAGGGCATCAGATCTAATTACAGATGGTTGTAAGCCACCATGTGGTTGCTGGAATTTGAACTCAGGACCTTCGGAAGAGCAGTCAGTGCTCTTAACCGCTGAGCCATCTCTCCAGCCCCACGGTGAATTTTAAAATGTAATTTAGAAAAAAAATCATTCAGCCGGGCAGTGGTGGCGCACACCTTTAATCCCAGCACTTGGGAGGCAGAGACAGGCGGATTTCTGAGTTCGAGGCCAGCCTGGTCTACAGAGTGAGTTCCAGGACAGCCAGGACTATACAGAGAAACCCTGTCTTGAAACAACAACAACAAATCATTCAAGAGGCTAAGACAGGAGAATTGCCAACAGTTTGGATCCAGTCTGGGCTACATAGCAAACATAGCAAAAAACAAACAGTAGGAGGAAGAAAGAAAACTTGGCAGTATGGTGAGGGTGTGGAGAAACGAAAGCCCTCCCTTGTACTTTGCTTCAGGGCATGTAAGAAGATGAAGCCTCTATAGAAAGCAGCATGGAAATTCCTTGAAAAAAAAAACTGTAAGAAAGAATATTACTGGAATGGGGAGCTCAGTTAGGGAGCAAATGACACATGAGTCTGTTGACCTGAGTTGGGATCCAAAGAACATAGGTAAAAGCTAGACACAGACAGTAGCTCCAGAATTTGTAATCCTAAGGGCCGGTTAAGATGGCTTAGAGGTTAAGAGTACTGGCTGCTTTTCCAGAGGTTTAAGGTTTAATTTGAAGAGCTGTGGGTTTTTGGTTTATTTGTTTTGTTTGTTTGTTTTAATATTTATTTATTTATTTATATGAGTACACTGTAGCTGTCTTCAGACACACCAGAAGAGGGCATCGGATCCCATTGCAGATAGGCTGTGAGCCACCATGTGGTTGCTGGGAATTGTACCCAGGACCTCTGGAAGAGCAGTCAGTGCTCTCAACCGCTGAGCCGCCTCTCCAGCCCCTGGAGAGCTGGTTTTGATTCCTAGCACCCACAGGGCAGCTCACAAACATCTATAACTCCAATTCTAGGGAATCTGGAATTGGAACTGGGATCTGGGAGGTGGGCTTTGAAGTTTCAAAAGAAATAAGCTATTTCCAGTGTGTTCTCTGCTTCCCATTTGTGGATCAGGATGTGGGTTCTTAGCTGCTGCTCCAGTGCCATGCCTGCCTGGCTGATGTGTGCTCCCTGCTATGATGGTGATTGATTCTTCTGAAGCTATAAGCCCCAAATAAGCTTTTCTTCCTATAAGTTGCCTTGGTCATGGTGTTTTAGCAATAGAAAAGTTACCAATATACCTGATAATTTGGGTTCATTCCTGGGACTCACATAGAGGAAGGAGAGAATCTGCTGCTGTAGGTTGTCCTTTTAACTTACACATTTGCATCATGGCATGTGCATACTCACACATATACACAGGTGTACATACACTCTCACACACATACATATGCATGCACACACACATCCAGCACAAATAAACATAATAAAAACATCAAAAGGAGAGATCTGTGGATATTGCTTAGTGGTAGGGAAGTTTCTTAGTTTGTCTAAAGACCTAGGTCAATCCCCAGTACTAAGGAAACTGGCAGGGAAGTAGTAATTGGCATAAACAGGAAGGATAAAAATCAAATGACTGTAAAATAAAAATAACTGGACTCCAGTACTCACTGGTTATATGTGTCTCTGGAGAGTTGAGAATGAGTCCAGGTTCCTGTTTCATGATGAAATCTACATTTGTCACAGCTATTTGTTAACAGCAACAAAGACAAAGGCCGACTAAGCAGGAAAGACATTTTTTTTTTAAAGGGCGGGAGTGGGCTGCTAGAATGCAGAGAGCTGTGGAGAACCATGTTGGAGGCTCAGCTTCCAGGAAGAATGCTCTCAAGCATTGCAGAAGCCACAGAATGAATGATACACATTTTCCCACACAAAGGACAGAAGTCAGTCTTGAAAACACTCGAAATTTCCTCACGGAAGAAGGGGGAGGATGAGGAGGACAGAAGAAGCTCCGTCTGCACAGAGTATTTTCCTTGTATTTGTGTGTGTGTGTGTGTGTGTGTGTGTGTGTAGGGTTACATTTGAAACATGTACTCTCCCAGTGTCTGAAGAACTAATACAGATGTCTAGCAGGTGGTAGTATATTCGAAGTTCTTATAGCATTCAGGTAGCAGTTAAGACTAGAATATGGGGTGAGTCAGGGCTAGCATGACAAGTGAGAAGACAGAAAAGGGAATCCCGAATTTGGGAAGAAAATTTCCCCGGAATTCTCTGTGCCCCTGTAAAAAGCCCTAGCTGCTGACATGCATAATCTAGCGAATGTTTTCTTACACTTAGCACAGGTACACTTCACTGTTTTGGTTTTTATATATATATATAGTATAGAATAGAGTTTATTTAGGGCATGGGGAGGGGAGTTAAGAGGTTAGTAGAGGCAGAGAAAGGGAGAGAGAGAGAGAGAAAGAAGAAGTCAATTCACTGTTTATATACCATAAGAATGGGCTCTCTAGTCCTATTTCACATTCATTGATTTGTCCAGATCTAAAGGGATAGCTGTGATGTCAACTTGACTGGATTGAGATCCCGCTAGAGGGTGTCGAGGTGGCTTGGCAGCTAAGAGTACTTAGTGCTCTTGCAGAAGACTCCATTTGGGCTCCTAGTACACATATCAGGCAGCTACCAGCCTCCTGTTACTCCTACACCAGGAGATCCAGTTTCCTCTGCTGGACTCCTGGGCAGCTGTATTCACAACATGCACATACTCACAGATATTGACACAGACACAAAATTATATATAAAATATTTTTCTAAAAAAGAATCACCTAGGAAACACACTTCTGGTCCTGCCATGAATTTGTTTCCAGAGAGATTTTTTTTTTTCTTCTTGCTCCGGCCCCAAGATCCATCCATTTATTATATATGAGTACATTGTAGCTGTCTTCTGACACCCCAGAAGAGGGCATCAGATCCCACTACAGATGGTTGTGAGCCACCATGTGGTTGCTGGGAATTGAACTCGGGATGGCTGGAAGAGCACCACTGAGCCATCTCTCCAGCCCCCAGTTTCCAGAGATATTTAACTGAGACAAAAAAGACCCTTCATGAATATGGCCAACACTCATCCCATGGGATGGGGTTAGAAATACCCAGGAAGAAAGAATCTCAAGTGAGGAATTGCCCCATTGTATGGGCTGTGGGCATGCCTGTGGTGCATTTTCTTGACTAATGATTGATGTGGGAGGCAAGTGGTCCTTCACTATGTAAGAAAGCAAACAAAGCATATCATGGCAAGCAAGACAATAAGCAGCACTCGCTCCTCCATGATTTCTTCTTCTTTTTGTAATTGGATATTTTCTTTATTTACATTTCAAATGTTTTCCCCTCTGGAAATCCCCTATCCCATCCCCCTCCCCCTGCCTCTATGAGGGTGCTCCCCCACTCACCCACCCACTCTTACCTCCCCACCCTGGCATTTTGCTAAGCTGGGTCATTGAGCCTCCACAGGACCAAGGGGCTCCCTTCCCATTGATGCTTGACAAGGCCATCCTCTGCTACATATGCGGCTGGAACCCTGGGTCCCTCCATGTGTACTCCTTGGTTGATGGTTTAGACCCTGGGAGCTCTGGGGGGGTCTGGTTGGTTGATATTGTTGTTCTTCCTATGAAGGGGTTTGTAACCCCTTCAGCTCCTTCAGTTCTTTCTCTAACTCTTCCATTGGGGATCCCATGCTCAGTCCAATGGTTGGCTGTGAGCATCTGCCTCTGTATTTATCAGGCTCTGGCAGAGCCTCTCAGGAGACAGCTTATCAGGCTTCCACCAACAAGCACTTCCCGGCATCCACAATAACGTCTGTGTTTGGTGACTGTATATGGGATGGATCCCAGGTGGGGCAGTCTCTGAACAGCCTTTCCTTCAGTCTCTGCTCCACACTTTGTCTCTATATTTGCTCCCGTGAGTATTTTTTATTCCTTTCTAAGAAGCACTGAAACATCCACACTTTGATCTTCCTTCTTCTTGAGCTTCATGTGGTCTGTGAATTGTATCTTGGGTATTCTGAGCTTTTAGTCCTCCATGGTTTCTACTTCAGGTCCTGCCTTCGGGTTCCTGGTTTGAGTTCCTGCTCTGGTTTCCCTTGAATCATAGGCTAAAATAAACTCTTCCCTCTCCAACTTAGTGTTTTATCGCAGCAATAGAAAGCAAACTAGAACAATACACACATACAAAAGAAAGGGTGGGAAGATGTTTCCAGTCAAGGAAGTGCTTGCTATGCATGAGAACCTTACTCAGATCCCCTGCAGTCATGCAAAAGCCAGATCCAGCCAGAGCTCCCGTAATATCAGCCCTGGGGAGATGGAAACAGGAAGATTCCCAGGGCTAACATGTCCAGCCAGTTTGGCTGAATTGGTGAGCTCCAGGTTCATCCAAAGACCAAGTCTCCAAAGAACTGAATGAATAAACAAATAAGGGGAGAAAAGGGCATCTGATTTGGACCTTCAGGTCTCCATCATCACCCCCACACATATGCACCCCCTTACCCCCCACAAACGCATGCAGACAAACATACAAAAAAGAAAGGAAAGGAAAGAAGAAGCCAGAGAAGCAGCACCCATCCCTCTGCGGAAGCTTCCTGACAGCTGCTTCATGCTGCTGCTGCCATGGCTAGCCTGTTCTCACCACCCCATCTTCCCCAGCACGACCCACTATATCTTCAAACTGTGAGCCAAACAGACTTTTCTTTCCTTAAGTTGCTTTTGTCAGGATTTTTTGGTTGAAGCAACAAGGAAAATAAATGACTAATACAACAGGAAAAAGTAGCCAGGTGTGGTAGCACACACCTTGCATTCTAGCACTTAGGAGGCAGAAGCAGGCAGATCTCTTAAATTCCAGGCCAGCCTGGTCTACATGGCTACTTCTAGGCCACCCAGGGCTACACAGCGAGACGCTGTATCAAAACAAAGCAAAACAAACAAAGGAAAAACAGAGGAAAACCCCCCACCATGAAACAAAAACAACAGTAAAGCTCTCCAAATGGTTGCAGGGAGTACCAGGTCCTCAGGTGCTTCAGCACTCTTTTTTGGTTTTGTTTTCTAGACAGGGTTTCTCTGTGTAGCCCTGGCTGTCCTGGAACTCACTCTGTAGACCAGGCTGGCCTCGAACTCAGAAATCCGCCTGTCTCTGCCTCTCGAGTGCTGGGATTGAAGGTGTGTGCCACCACTGCCCGGCCAGCACTCTTTCCTTAGGTCCTCACACTCTAGAAAGACTGAAGCCTCACCATGGGGACATCTCTAGTTGTAAAAGCTGAGTCATAAGGCCTCTGGAGGGGGGAGAGACAGAGACAGAGACAGAGACAGAGCGACAGAGAGAGAGAGAGAGAGAGAGAGAGAGAGAGAGAGAGAGAGCGCTCAGTCCCATCTCCAAGGAGCAAAATATTTTCTTTCCCTTTTCCTAAGGGAGGAGGGTGGCTGTCTTTTCTATAAAATTGAGAAAATTGTCCTCTATCTCTCATATGAGCTAAAACTTGTCACTCAAAGATTTCCATCATTGCTGGGTGATAGTGGCACTTGGCTTTAATCCCAGCATTCAGGAGGCAGAGGAAGGTGGATCTCTGCAAGTTTGAGGACAGCCTGGTCTACAAGGCAAGTTCCAAAATAGCCAGGGCTACACAGAGAAACCTTGTCTCAAAAAAAAAAACAAAAAAAAAACCCAAAAATAAAAAGACATGTTATTTCATCTCTAAATGTTCAACGTGCATGCCCGTGTGCATGTGCTTGTGCTATTGTGCAAACGTCCCTGTGTCCTTGTGTCCGTGCGTGTGCACACACACACACACACACACACACACACGTGCATGCGTGCCTGCATGCACATACATATATATGCATGTGCAGATGTTCAAGGAGGCCAGAAAAGAGCATCAGAACTCCTGGAGCTGGGGTTACAGGCAGTTGTGAGCTGCCGAATGTGGGTGCTGGGAACTGAACTCAGGTCCTCTGAAAGAACGAATGTGCTCTTAACCACTGATATCTCTCTCTCTCTCTCTCTCTCTCTCTCTCTCTCTCTCTCTCTTTCCAGCCCCTTGGCTGAATATTTGATACTGCAGAATGTAAAGCATTTTCCACGTTCTTCAGAGTTGAACAATATTTTGATTTTAGAATCATCAATGCTGAAAGCTTTATCTAAATAAACACATAGTACAAAATGGCAGCAGTATGTTTAGGGCAATTTGAGAAATTGCTAGAAATACTGTCCTAAGCTAAACTTCATTTAACAATCTGCTTATGAAACTTAGATTAGCAACTCAAACAGTAATTATTAAAACCATAATTTCTAACAATACAACCCAAGGATATGCTAATCTGATATATACTGAGGAATGATAAATAAAAATGGCAAAGGTCATTGTTTTCTATAATGAAACCATTGTTTCATTATATAAGAGCAGAAAACCTTGTACTTAACAGTTAAAACATTGCCTGCTGTTTATAGTGTTTTGGGGAGGGAGTTGAGACAGGGTTTCTCTGTGCAGCCTTGGCTTTCCTGGACCTTACTCTGTAGACCAGGTTGGCCTCAAACTCGGAGATGAGACTGTCTTTGCCTCCCCATGTGCTGGGATTAAAGGCCTGTGCCACCACCACCCAGCATGATAGTCTTGACTCTGGGATAAGGGGCTTCTGGGAGCATTTGTTGCCTTTACTTGGTGTGAAGGCACAAACAGTATATTCAGAACCAAGAATGCAGAGAAGTCGCAGGAGGTGACAACCACAAGTGCTGTCAGAAACACCTGGGATTTGTTTCAGGTTTGATTTTCAGTTAACTTTTAGTTGTGATAAGCTCTGACATTTTTTATTTATTTATTTATTTATTTACCATTGCTAATTTTTTTTTGTGACCCACCCATTCACTTTCATGACTCTGGGTTTAAGAGGCTGTGATTTGAAGATAGTCAAGATGGGACGGCAAGGAGAGTAATTTATCACAATGAAGATTCGGAATCATGGGGGTGTTTGAGTTTTGGGTAAGACATCACAGATGGAAACAAGAGAGAGCAAGGTACCTAACAGAGCTGGGTTCTGAGGAGGTACAGCATGAAAGGCTCTGGTAAGTGGGTGGACTTGAACAGGGAGATAACACGGAGAATAGGATGGACACATATGCAATGCTATTTACAGAAGATGTTCAGCTGAGTTTGGTGACCAAGTATTTGGCTTAGGTTTGTGACTTAACAGTTTTTGTAGTACTCTGAGTGGAACTTAGGGGCTTATGCAAGCTAGGCAAGTATCCTGTCACTCCAAGCTGTGGTGAATTTCTCTAGTGGGCTATAAGGATTCAGATGAAGAAAGGGAGTGAGGATTTGTTGTCTGGACCCAGGGTTTGATGTTTGTGGACTGTACAGGGACACAGAAGGAACTGGAGATGCTGGGGAGAGAGTAGTAGAGACAATCAAGCATGGGGTCAGCTAGGTGGTGTCACAGGCCTGCAATCCCAGGCACTTGGGAGACTGAAGTAGGAGGACTTTGAGTTTAGGGTCTGTCTGGCCTATAAAGCAAATTTAAATCTATCCTGGGTGATTTACCCAGACTTAGTCTTAGAATTCAAAATGTAAAAGAAAGAGATACGGGTGTAGTTCAGCTATAGAAAGGTCTTAAATTCAATCCCCAGCATCAGGAAATTTCAGAGGGGTCTAGAGAGATGGCTCAGCAGTTAAGAACAGGTACAGTTCTTGCAGAGGACTAGAGTTCAGATACCACATCAGGTGCTCAAAATTGCCTGTAACTCCAGTCTCAAGGGAGCCAGTGCCCTCTTGCCTTGGAGGGCATCCTTGGGAAGAAGAGACAGGTCAGATGGCATGCTGGAGTTGGGAGGTGTTAGAGCTGAGCAGTTATGGATCACAGGGAAGTTCAAGATCTAGTACTTTGGGTCTGTGTGAAACAGGACTGAGAAATTGTTCATCTATCATCTCCATGAATAATGAGATCCATAGTCCTAAATCCATGGCCTTGAATTAAAGCAAAGAAGACTGTGGCTCAAGTCCACTCTCTTTAAGGAGCAGGGAGTGGTGAATATCTGACTTCCTTAAGTAGGGCTAGGAGCACAGGAGGCCTGGGGACATTCTCAATGGAGAGTGATGGGTCTTGCCTGACGTTTGAGCCTGTGGGCTGCAGGAGCAAGAGGTGAGGACTCACCTTGAATGGCAGTGAAGTTACTGAACAAATGAATATCCTGGCTCTCTTGAATAACACGTAAATATTACAGATCATGCTGGAGAACAGAGCAGTTATTCTTACAAATCCACCTTCTTAGCTGGGCAGTGGTGGCTCACGCCTTTAGTCCCAGCACTTGGGAGGCAGAGGCAGGCGGATTTCTGAGTTCGAGGCCAGCCTGGTCTACAGAGTGAGTTCCAGGACAGCCAGGGCTACACAG
>JADRCH010007331.1:317427-375401 GCA_019843965.1 Rhynchomys soricoides
ATTGGGAGGCAGAGGCAGGCGGATTTCTGAGTTCGAGGCCAGCCTGGTCTACAGAGTGAGTTCCAGGACAGCCAGGGCTACACAGAGAAACCCTGTCTCAAAAAAAAAAATCCACCTTTTTTATTTATTAATCATTTTATTTGTTTACATTTCAAATGTTATCCCCCTTCCTGGTCTCTCCTCCATGAACCCCATTCCATCCCCCTCTCCCCCTGCCTCTATGAGGGTGCTCCCCCACCCACCTACCCACTCCTGCCTCACCTCATACTGGGGCATTGAGCCTCCACAGAACCAAGGGCCTCCCATCCCATTGATTTGAGATAAGACAGTACTCTGCTGCATATGTAGCAGGAGCCATGGGTACCCCCTGTGTTCTCTTTGGTTGGTAGTTTAGTCCCTGGGAGCTCTGGGGGTTCTGGTTGGTTGATATTGTTGTTCTTCCTATGGGGTTGCAAACTCCTTCAGCTCCTTCAGTCTTTCCCCTAGCTCTTCCATTGGGGTCCTTGGGCTCAGTCCAATGGTTGACTGTGAGGATCTGCATCTTTCTTAGTCAGGTGCTGGCAGAGCCTCTCAGAGGACAGCCATACCAGGCTCCTGTCAGCAAGCAGTTCTTGGCATCAGCAATAGTGTCAGAGTTTGGTGTCTGCAGATGGGATGGATTGCATGATGGAGCAGTCTCTGGATGGCCTTTCCTTCAGCCTCTGCTCCATTTTTGTCCCTGCATTTCCATGTATGTCCTCTTGGGACTGGGTTGCCTCATTCAGGATGATATTTTCAAGATCCATCCATTTGCCTAAGAATTTCATGAAGTCATTGTTTTTAATAGCTGAGTAGTATTCCATTGTGTAAATGTACCACATTTTCTGTATCCATTCCTCTGTGGAGGGACATCTGGGTTGTTTCCAGCTTCTGGCTATTATAAATATGGCTGCTATGAACATAGTGGAGCATGTGTCTTTATTACATGTTGGGGCATCTTCTGGGTATATGCCCAGGAGTGGTATAGCTGGGTCTTCACGTAGTACCATGTCCAATTTTCTGAGGAACTGCTAGACTGATTTCCAGAAGGGTTGTACCAGCTTGCACTCCTCGATAGCATCTGCTGTCACCTGGGTTTTTGATCTTAGAATTCTCAAATCTACCTTCAACAGGTGTGCTTTTCTCTTTGTTGGTTGTCTTTTCTTTCTTTCCTCCAGACCTACCTCTCATTTGAACTGAAAATGACCTTATCCCAGGCATCCATCCGAGCCAGGATAGTTTGGGGGAGTAAACACCATGCTAACAGGGACAGTCAGCAGTGTGAGCTAGCACTTCTTAGAGTGGCCTGAATTCACTGACACAACTTTTTTTTTCACACAGAGGTTAACTGGAATGTGATGGTTTGTTTGTGCTTAGCCCATCGAGTAACACTATTTGGAGGTGTGACCTTGTTGGAGTAGGTGTGGCCTTGTTGGAGTAGGTGTGTCACCATGGGCTTGGGTTTTAATGCCCTAGTCCTAGCTGCCTAGAAGTGAGTATTCTGCTAGCAGCCTTCAGATGAAGATATAGAACTCAGCTCCTCCTGTACCATGCCTGCCTGGATGCTGCCATGTTCCTACCTGGTTGATAAAGGACTGAACCTGTGAACCTGTGAGCCAGCCCCAATTAAATGTTGTCCTTATAAGTGGAGCCTTGCTCATGGTGTCTGTTCACAGCAGTAAAACCCTAACTTAGACAGTATGTGATGCTCATTTCTGGCATCCAGGGACATTGCATGCATATGGTGTATACATATACATGCAGGCAAAGCAACCATACATACAAAATCATAAAATACAACTTTAAAAAAAGAAAATAAGGGGGCTGGAGAGATGGCTCAGTGGTTAAGAGCACTGACTGCTCTTCCAGAGGTCTTGAGTTCAAATCCCAGCAACCACATGGTGGCTCACAACCGTCTGTAATGAAATAAGATGCCCTCTTCTGGTGTGTCTGAGGACAGCTACAGTGTACTTATATATAATAAATAAATAAATAAATGTTTTTTTTTTTTTAAAAAAAGACTAAGTATGGTTGACCAAATCCAAGAACTAGGGAGGTAAAGACAGAAGAATCAGAAGTTCAAAGCCATCGAGTTTGAGGGCAGTTTGGGTTGCATGGAAACCATGTCTCAAAAAAAAAAAAAAAAAGGAATGAAATAAAAGAATTTGTCAAGCAGTCTAGGGTGGAGGGGATGGGCATTCTGGCTTGAGAAGGTAGGGAAAGTAGGGAGATGCAATGTGCATGAGTGATGCTAAGTGTAAGCTCAAGGCCACGTGGCAGCAGATGCGGCTGCATACGCAGAAGGAAGGATGACATCTGTACATGAAGCACATGATATATGACCACGGAGCTCTTCTACAAAGGTATTGACTTTATTCTGGCTTGCATTTTAGGTGGCTTAAGGTCAAGTGTGAAAGAACAGTCAGGTAGTACTAGTGCCCAGAGATACAGAGCAGTTGTAGTTAGTGAAGACCACAGGGAGCAGTGCTGAGATGGAAGCCCAGGCTCAATTCCAAAGCTATTTTGATACCCCGCATGTGTTCTTCTGGCTCCATACCCTTTCACCTATTTTCAGCATGCAATATGAGGCCTGGTATGTTTTTCCTTTCCATTGATGCTATTTTATGGTCCAGTTCTTAACCCCAGAAGCAGCTGATAAGATCTTTAGGAATGGGGTCTCTATTACTGACATCTCTGGTCTATTCCTGTTAAGGACAAATAATCAAAGATCTTCAAGAGCTAGCTAGATGGTGGTACACGCCTTTAATCTGAGCACCGAGGAGGCAGAGACAAGTGGATCTTTAAGTTTGAGGCCAGCCAGGACTACAGAGAGACTTCCAGGACCTCATGCTACACAGAGAAACCCTGTCTTGAACCCCACACTCCAAAAGAAAGAAAGAAAGAAAGAAAGAAAGAAAGAAAGAAAGAAAGGAAGGAAGGAAGGAAGAAAGAAAGAAAGAAAGGGAAAAGAAAAGAAATAAAAGAAAAGCTACCTTCAGGTGTAAGGTAATTTGATTTTCTGAACTTGCTTGTTCCCTCTTATAAATCCTTCAGTTAAGAACACAATGCATTGTGGAAGCAGGCTGTTCTGATCTTTTTCAGTACTTTATTACATCAGGTTTCACATGTGGGAGTTAGAGAATTGGCTCAATGGCTAAAAACTCTGGCTGCTCTTCCAGAAAGCTCAAGTTCAGTTCCCAGCACCTACATGGTGGCTCACAACCATCTGTAACTCCAATTTTGAGGGATCTGATACCTTCTTCTGGCTTCCATAGGCACCAGGTGCATACATACATATATGCAGAGAAAACTCCCACACATGTAAAAAATATATGATTAAGAAAAACTTCTAGGGCTGGACGGTGCTGACACACAGCTTTAATCCCAGCACCCAAGAGACAGAGGCTTCCAGCTCTCTGAGTTGGAGGCTAGCCTGGTCTACATAGTGAGTTCCAGGACAGCCAGGATTATGTAGAGAGACCCTGTCTCAAAAAATGAATGAATGAATGAGTAAAAGTCCCATATGTGGAGAAGAGTTTACTGGGCACATGTGCTTGCCGTCAAGATGGATGGGGTTGAATTTGATCCCCTAGATTCACATGGTAGGAGGAGCGGACTGCCTGCCTCAGGTTGTCCTTTGACCTCCACGGTTATTCCCTGGCATGCACGTGTTCATACATGCAGGTGCCTGTGATCACACAAAGTAGATCCATAAAAATGTAATAAAAAGTTGAACTTAGTATATGATTGCCCGAGCCTCTCTCCACCCTAGTCACCAGTCTCCCTCCATTTTCAGGGTTACTTATTGCCATTTATGGCAGAATTCTAGGACAGTACCCAATATTCCTGCCCAGCATGGACACATATTCTTCAGTTACTTGTAAACACTGATGAAGGAACTGTTGTGAAGAGATGGTGCAGAAGTCATTAAGAAAATAAAGTCAGATGATTTTTTTTTTTACTATGCATGGAGTATTTTGCCTGCATGCATGTTTGTGTACTACTTGTGTGCCTGGTACCTGCTGAGGCCAGAAGGAATTAGATATCCAAGAACTGGAGATACTGATGGTTACAAGCTGCCTTGTGGTTGCTGGGAATTGAATCCTGTGCCCTCTGGAAGAGCAGCCAGTGCTTTTAACTGTTACAGTATCTCTCCAGCCCCAACTTGGGTGATTTATAGGACAAGACCATAAAGACACAAATACTGGGGCTTGGATAGTTCAGTTGTTGAGAGTGTGTACTTGGCATTCAATCGCTGTGCCACATAAAGCCAAGCATAGAACCATGTGCCTGTAAACTAAGAAGGGAGGAAAACACTACCCCCCACACAAGTGAGTGGTATCTAACAAATCCAAATAATGATGATGATGGATCATTACAGAGGGTTGTGAAGGAGATAGTGTTACTTATTTGATTATTTGCCAATATAGCCTGGTCTCAGAATTTTGGGCATCTTGTTTCTGCCTCTTGACTACTGGGATTATTGGTTGGCAGCACACATACCTGGGAGGGGATTTGTTGTTTTTTGAGGTGGGGTCTCACATAGCCCAGACTGGCCTATAATGTGATACATAGCCAAAACCAGTGTCGATGACCTTGAACTTCTGATGCTTGCTTGTTCATCTCCTAAGTGCTGGGATCACAGGCATGCCCTGCCTTTGTTTAAAGCAGTGCATGAATGGAAAGCAGAACTCTGTGCATACAACAAGTGCTCCATCAACTGAGCTACATCCTCATCCTTTAGAGCTGTTTTGTAAATGGGTTCATTTCCATTTGCTCTGGAGATCTGTTGTTGAACAATATGAACATATCTAACACACAGTTTAAATTTAAATGTTTTATTTAGTTCTAATTTTAGTATGTGTATGTGTGTGTGACAGACGAGGCAGGCAAGTATGTGAGATGGTTTATTTTGGGGCCCAATTTGGTTTTTGTTTTGCACACCTGCCTTGCTCTATGCACTTGGCAGTGCAACTCCGTTACCAGTGCATGTCAATCACACACACCCCCTCCAAACAATGTACCTGGCAACTTCAGAACTGTTGGAATCCAGTCCCTCAGCAGGCCACTGATACTCCATGTCTCTAAACAATAGATTTTTTTAAAGAATAAAAAATTATTTATTTATTTAGTTAGTGTTTTGAAACAGGGTTTCTCTGTGTAGCTCAGGCTGCCCTGGAACTCACTCTGTAGACCAGGCTGGCCTCAAACTCAGAGATCTGCCTGCCTCTGCCTCCTGAGTGCTGGGACTAAAGGCACCACCATGCCTAGATGAAATTTAGGTAGTTTCTATTGAAACGTATTCCCAAGTATCCAGGCAGGAAGAATAAAAGGGCTGGTCCAGCCTGAGTACTTTGGGTACTTGTGCAGGAACACACAACTGTGTCCTTTAAGAACTGTTTAGAGAGAAGCCTCTGTTTACTATCTGTTCTAGTCTCATTTCTGTTGCTGGGACAGATTTTTTTTTAAAACCAGGCTTAATTCCAGCACTCCACAGGGAGAGACAGGAAGATCTCTGTAAGTTCAAGGCCAGCCTGATCTACATTGAGTTCCAGGACAGCCAGGACTAAATAGAAGGACTCTGTTTCAAAAACAAATATACAAAGACTGAGAAAGGCGACTTAGGGAAGAAAGGGGCTCATTTTAATTTACAATTCCAAGTAGCAGCCTACCATTATGGTGGGGATGTCAAGGCAGGAACTAGTCCATCACGTTCACAATCAGCAGTAGAATGAAATGAATGTCTGCATATACATGATCTCTTGCTTGCTCAACTTGGTTTCTCCCTTTGCATATAGTGTAGGACCTGCAATTAGCTAAGACAGTCCACCAAAGAAATACCCACAGGCCAACCCAATGTGGACAGTCCCTCATGGAAATTCTTCCCAGGTGATTCTAGGTTGTGTCAAATTGACAAAGCTATCACATCATCTTCTGCCTCTGAATAATTGGACATGCTTATCAAGGTAGACAACAACCCAAACTGCATGCCCCAGTAACCAGTATTCCTTCCTTTAGACCCCAGAAAAAAGACCCTCAAAATCTAGCACTTGGTGGCCCTCTATAATCTACACTTTAGCTTTACTCTGAATAGTTACTCTGTTCATTTTTGCAAGCCTGGGTGAGCCCTATTTTCAGTTCTTTGGCTAAGAGGTCAACAACCTGGAAACTGGCCCAGACCTCTGACCTCCTGTGTGTGTATGTGTGTGTGGTGAGGGTGGTGGTGGAGGAAGACACAGGACACTAGGTGAGGGAACCATGGTGATTGCAGATGTCAGAGTGTAATTTGTAAGATTCTCTCCCTGCACTGTGGCTTCTGGGGATACAACTCTGGTCATCGGATTTGAATGGCAACTGCTTTTACCCAATTGAGCCATTTCTCAGGACCTGAACTGTAACACTTAAAAGGGTTAAGATGTCAGGGGTGGTAGTACATGCCTTTTATCCCAGCACTCAGAAGGCAGAGTCAGGCAGACCTCTGTGTGTTCGAGGCCAGCATGGTCTACATAGAGAGCTCCAAGTCAGCCAAGACTATATAGTGAGACCCTGTCTCAAAATACAAACTAAAATAGTTTAAGATGGTCTGGTAAGATGGCTCAGGTAGTAAAGGCTATTTCATCTAAACTCATAGCTTGAGTTTGATTCTCTGGGATCCACATAGTGAAGGGAGAGAGCTTCCCAAAGCTGTCCTCTGACCTCCACAAGTGCACTGTGGCACACGGCTTCCTACCTTCATAAATAATTAAGTAGATGGAAGTAAAAATGGCTAAGTCAGGTGTAATGGCCATTCCTGGTTGTCAACTTAACTATATCTGGAGTGAACTACAATCCAGAAATGAAGGCTCACCTGTGATCTAGATCTTGAGGCTGGGAGATACAAGTTTCTGACCTGGATCTTGGCATGGAGATCTTGAGGCATAGTGGCTATGAATCCCAGAAGACTAAGACAGGGAGATCTCCGAGTTCAAGGTCAGCCTGGGAGAAAATAAGTCCCAGATCCAGGCGTGGTGGCACACACCTTTAATCTGGACCACACCTTCTGCTGGAGACCTATATAAGGACATTGGAAGAAGGAAGATTCACTCTTCTTTGCCTGTTTGCATTTACTTGCCAGCACATCTGTTGGAATCTACTAGCCTTGTGGGACTGAGCATCCTTGGACTTCCCATTCACAGCTGACCATTGTTGGGGAGTTGGACTATAGACTGTAAGTCATCATAACAAATTCCCTTACATAGAGACTATCCATAAGTTCTGTGACTCTAGAGAACCCTGACACTAGGTATGGTGGTACCCCCGTTTAATCCCAGCACTCAGAAAGCCAAAGCAGACTGATGACCATGAGTTCCAGGGCAGCCTGGTCTGCACAGAGTTCTAGGATGTTCAGGGTTATATGGTGAGACACTGCCTCAAAAAAAAAAAAAAGATTTTGTTTTGGGCCTGGAAAGATACTTAGCAGCTAATAGAGAGAACAAACTGCTCTTGAGAGGACTGGAGTTTGGAGGACTGCGGTTTGATTCTCAGTAACTTAAAGCGACTCATAAGCACCTGTAACTCCAACTCTAAGGGAATCTGACACAGCCACAGCTCTCTCTCACACACACAATTGAATTAAAAATACAACTAAATCTTAAAAAATAATTTAAAAAACGGTTAGGTTTTTCTCTTTTTTTTTTCTGAGACAGGGTTTCTTTGTGTAGCCCTGGCTGTCCTGGAACTCGCTCTGTAGGCCAGGCTGGCCTTGAACTCAAAAATGCGCCTGCCTCTGCCTCCCAAGTGCTGGGATTAAAGGCGTGTGCCACCTCGGCCGGCTGGTTTTTCTGTTTTTATTGTTTGATTTTTATGTTTTTAAGTTTGCATGGCCCTCTGAAGAGACGATAAGATTGTGGGCTCGTTTTTTAGGCAATCAGACCAAAAGAATGAGCATCTGAATTCCTGAAACACTCTGAAAATTAGAAGTTATACACCAAAGATAGACCTGGACATTTTTGTTTAAATCCCCAGAGATTAACCACAAGAGACATAATCAACTCCTTTTTCTCCTGAGGTGCAGAAAGTGTAAATACACAAGAACTAAAATTCACAGTCGTTTTTAAAGCTAGAATTCAAGTTTCACTATTCAATCTTAATTTTTGTAAGTGGATTAATTTCCAACCACAACATAAAAGAGGCAGTATTGTCAGATGTACAATTAAAGTCTTATAGCAGACATACAACAAAGAATGGAAGTAGGCTTCTGCCTGAAAATTCCTTTTGTGGCCAGTAAATAGGACCACCTGAGTGGGTTTCAGACTCTTCACTTAAGGGCTATCCAAATTAATTGCTAGGAATACTAAATAGCTTTTGGAAAAAAATCAGCAACAGCCACGCAGTTGTAGCATCTGCTTGTCCTCACATCAAGGACTGCTGGACATTAAAGCAGATCCCAGAGTGCTGTGTGGTGGTGGGTTTTTTTTTTTTTTTCTTTCTTTTTAATTATTATTTTTAATCCCATTTCATGGAAACCAGCCTCTTAGCAGTCTTTTTTGTTGGGATTTGGGAATGAAGGGATGGGAGGGATTGGACAGGGAGAAGGATGGGAAGAAGTATCTCAGTTATTTTTCTGCCTAAAAAGGAAATATTTTCCTTTGAAGCTTTGCAGCTAGAACCATTTCTGGGCAAGGCCTCCCGAAGTGCTAAATTGCAAGGCTTTGCTTCTGAAAATAACAACTGATTGTACTTCTGATGATTGATTGGGGGGGGGGGATGACCTCAAATTACTAATTTTTTTAAAAAGGAACTATTTTAAATTTTTTTATCTACGAATTTATTTACATTTAAAAAATATTATGTGTATAGATGAGTGTGCATGTGCATGCAGGTGTTAATGAAGGCTGGAGGAGTTGGATCCCATGGGGCTGGAGCTACGCAGATGGTTGTGAGCCACTTGATATGGGTGCTGAGAATTGCGTTCCCATCCCCTGGAAAAGCAATACATGCTCTTAACCACTGAGCCATCTCTTCAATGCCACCCCTTTGAAACACTCTCATTGTGTAGCCCAGGCTTACCTGAGACTTGCTATATAGACCAGGTTACCCTTGAACTTTCAGAGCCTGTCTTTGCCTTCTGTGTATAGGGACTAAACATATGCACTATAGCTCAGGCTAGTCTGGAATCCTCCTCCATCATTGTCCCAGACTGTAGAGTAGAGGGCTGCAGGCACTCTCTACTGAACCCAGCTATCTAAAGTTTCTTGGGCCAAAATTCATGTTATTTTTCTGTGTTTGGCTCATTTGTTTCAGTTTAACAGCAAAAGGGGCAACATTTGCTACTTTGTTGGCATATATTTATGATATCTTTTGAGACAGCATCCGTACCGTACCCAAGCTGGCCTGTAACTCATTAGAAGACCAGGGTGGCCTTGAACTTGCAATTCTTGTTGTCTCTTTGTCCTTTACTGCTGGAATCACTGATCCTTCTTATACTGGCAAGATTTAAAAATGTAGAGCTACTTTTTAAAATGCACAAAACATAGATGCAAATGAAAGTACAGAAAAATTCAACTTCTCAAAGTGGGTTATTTATTTTTGAGACTGGATCTGTCTGCATAGCCCAGGCTGGCTTCCAACTCTCTTCATAGCTAAAGACCTTGAACTCCTGATCCTCCTGCCTCTGTCTTCTAAGTACTAGGATTACAAATAGATACTTACATTCTGTTAATTTTTAAATTTAATTTAGCTAGTTAATTAATTTTTGGTTTTTCAAGACAGGGTTTCTCTGTCTAGCTCTGGCTGTCCTAGAACTCACTCAGTAAACTAGGCTGGCCTTGAACTCACAGAGATCCACTTGTCTCTGACTCCTGAGTGCTGACATCAAATGTGTGTGCCACCACTACCCAGCTATGCTCTGTTTATTAAAACACTCAGGAGACAGAGGCAGGCAGATTTTTGAGTTCAAGGCCAGCCTGGTCTACAGAGATAGTTGTAGGATAGTCAGGGCTACACAGAGAAACCCTGTCTCAACAAACAACACCCCAACAAAACAAAACCAGGTGATAGCCTGGTGTGGTGGCACAAGTCTTTAATCTCAGTGCTGGGAAGATCTCTTTGAGTTTGAGGCAAATAAGGGCTACACAGCAAGGACTACATAGAGAAACCCTGTCTCAGAACATATAAATGAATATGGCTACTTAAAAGAGACAATGTTTAGTTTAAAATTTTTATTAAACTTCTGGTTGGATACCCATGAAATGTGCTTTCAACAAATTAAAAATATCATGGGAAAGGAGCAAAGGACTAGGAGGGTGAATAAAGGAGAATATAGAGATTTGTATTGTTTGTTCTGCACATTCTGGAATGATAGTTCATACTTCTAATATTGGAAGACTTTCCTTCTTAAAGAGCCAAAACAGCCAGTATGGTGGCACATACCTTTATTCCTAGCAATTGGGAGACAGAGGTAGTTGGAGTTTGAGGCCAGCCTGGTCTACACTGAGTGAGTTCCAGGACAGCCAGGGCTACACAGAGAGAACAGGTCTCAGAAAAAAAAAAAAAGAGCCAAAACAACATCAAAACAATGTGTCCCTCAAGACACTGATTAAAATTTCACATATATAACTGAAATAGGTACAGCAGCAAAAGATTTCTAGAGCACTGAAAGTTTGTTACCTCTGTGTCTTAGTCAGGGTTTCTATTCCTGCACAAACATCATGACCAAGAAGCAAGTTGGGGAGGAAAGGGTTTATTCAGCTTACACTTCCATATTGCTGTTTATCACCAGAGGAAGTCAGGACTGGAACTCAAGCAGGTCAGGAAGCAGGAGCTGATGCAGAGGCCATGGAGGGATATTAACTTACTGGCTTGCTTGCTTCTCCTGGCTTGCTCAGCTGGCTTTCTTACAGAGCCCAAGACTACCAGCCCATAGATGGCACCACCCACAAGGGGCCCCCCCACCCCCCATCACTAATTGAGAAAATGTCTTACTGCTGGATCTCATGGAGGCATTTTCTCACCTGAAGCTCCTTTCTCTGTGATAACTCCAGCTTGTGTCAAGTTGACACAAAACCAGCCAGTACACTCTGCTTCAATCTCGTTTTCTTAATCACAAAGTGAAAGGTGCGGTTTTTTTCTCCTATAATCTTTCAGCAGTGCTAGAAAGTCCTTCACTTTGTTTGGTAAGGTAGTTTTGGGAAATAAGTCTATTAGGATATGTTGACATTATGTAAATGGCACATGAATGGTGATATTGCATTGATCAATCCAACAGGAAATTGTACGTTCAGACAAAGTAGGTCTTGAATAACAACAAGCTCTATTTCTAGAGCTCCTTGTTGAATGTTCAATTAGACCCACCAATTGTCCTTCTACATCTGTTTGTTCATAAAAGCCAAATCTGCTGTGAGTGTTCCATTCTACTGTGAAGTGCTTGCCATGGACACGAAAGCTCAAGCTTAAAAAACAATGCTCATCAGAGCCACCCACAAAAAACTACAACAAAAGAACTATCTAGCATCTGTGCTATTGTCTCCTCTGTCTTCTACTGCAATTTGTCCCCACTCCTATCTTTTTCTCTGCAAGTTTCTTTCAGTCCCTCAGGAAGACTTCTCAGTGTCATATGATCACTCTTTTCCACTGAAATCACAGGAAGAGAGTCAGGATCAAAACCAAAAGGATAGCACCTACTTTCAGACATAGATTCTGGGCTGGAAAGCCCTCAGAGCTCCTTTGGATTTGCTTATTCTGCATTGGAGGTAGCAGGAGTAGATTAGTGGGCCAGCATGACTCACTTCAGGGCTCTGCAATAAAAGTCTTGTTGGTGCAAATAAATATACCATGATTCTCTTTTTGAGAGAAGAGTTTGTACCCACTTGAGAAGAATCAGGAAGAGAACTGAGCAGACAATAGCCTCTTATCCATAATTACAGAAAATAGTAACACAGGCACATAGCCATAAGGAGAAGACTCAAGTCTCTGTTTTGAGATCCTGAGCTTTTCAGTGGATTTATTTAACCCCCCTCCCCCCTTGTAAACAGTTTCAGGCTGTAGACTGTGAACATCTTTTTTTTTTTTTTTTTTTTTTTGACAACATTACGTGGTAGACTGGGATTGGAAGGACGAATCACGGTTTTGACTTCTCACTTTTTGTTTTGTTCTCTTTTTGAAAAGGATCCCACATTGTAATCCAGCCTAATCTGGAACTCATTTATGTAGCCCTAGGTGGAGACAGGAGGATCACCCCAACCTCCCAAGTGCTGGAATTCCAGGGCTGAAGGACCAAGATCAGGTTCAGCTTTGCCTTCATTTTGATGCGCCTTATCATAGAGGTTATAGATCAAGAAAGCAAGTGATGATTGAAGAGGGAGGCAGACCTAACTGGTCTGAGTCCTGACGTCTTTATTTTTCTCACATCTTTAATGACTACTGGCGCCTGAGAGGAAAAGTACGCCCCCTGGGCAGAGCTCAGAAGGGTGCCTTCCCAGGCCTCTCGGCTTTTGTTTTGCAGAACGTTACCTTTCTTAAGTATCTATAAGGCTTTAGAAGTTACAGCTGTGTTGTTTTTTCCTTCCTGTTTTCACTGTTGTTTTTCCAGCTGGCTACTGTTTACATCACAGCAGCCACCAAATAAGAAATTCTCATTTCCTTAGTTCACTGGCTATGTTGGTTATACTACCACAAACCAGTTTGGTTTTCTTTAATCTTATTCCAAGTTTGAAAAAAAAAAAATGGGGGAGGCCAGTGAGATGCTTCAGCGGGCAAAGGAGCTTGCTGGTGCAAGCTTGGTGACTTGTGTTCAATCCCCAAATGTGGAGAGAATTCCACAAAGTTTTCCTTTGACTTCTACACGCATATAGTCACATGCTCACTGTGGCACACTTGTCCCCTAACAATAATAAATACATTAAAAATATTTTTGGAAGTTTTTTCATTCTTTCTGGGAGGTTTCAAGACCAGTTTTCTTTATTGTGACTGGTTACCAAATCCAAGGGGTTCTAGAATAGTATCCCCACGCATCTGGAGAGCGTGGGGGTGCTGTGTCACTGTATCCTGTTCAGCTTCATTTATCCTTTGGGACAATCTCCCAGTGACTGCAACTGGGTGAACATCTTCAGTCCTCATGGTATTGCAAAAAGTGGGCCTTAAATCAACAGATTTCTGGGAGATGCTGCAAGGGATAGGAAACTGTTGCACAGTAAACGGTGTTAGAGTAGAGGGATTTGGAATTAGAATGGAAGCAGTTGCTGTATTTTACAAAGGACTCCAAATTTCAAATTGCTGCATAACAATGGAAAAAAGGTAACTAGAAGAAAACAATTGAAAGGAGCACAAAAGCACCACTTTACCCTTGGATTGCCCAGTGCCAGCCTCTGTTGTCAGACCCCCTCTAGTCTGAGGTTCACTTTCCAGACGACAGAGTCAAATGGACTTCATTAAAATAATCCTCAGTATTATTCTTAAGCAACATTTTGGGTCTACCTAACCAGACTAGAAATTCCTTGAGGGCAAAGATTTTGTCTTTTTCATTTTATGTTTGCCACAGTGCCTTGAATATAGAGATTTTAGTAAATGTGAATTTATCGGCTGAAGAAGGTATCGACTGGTAAATCCCTGGAACCAAACCTCCACGGTACTATTATTGGAGACTCCCGGACCGATTTTTTGAAGGAGTTTTTCTTCCTGAGCTACATGAACCTCACAATCCAATTTTTCATAGCAGCATGAGACTCCTCTTTCAGATGAGGGAGCCCTAGACCAGTTTTCTATTAATCAAATAGCTGTCTGACCAGGAGCATGAGCTGACATTTAACGAGTTTTACCTAATTAACTATCATGCACTAATCAAGAGGGCCTAAACATCTGCTAGTAGAATCTGAAATGCCTGTTCTTAATGCAGAAAAGCTGAGTGCATTCACCAAAGGCAGAGCACTTGGTGGGAGAGGGGCTTGCCAGGTATATCAAATGAAAAGATAAGGCCAGTCAATGTCCAGGGGAGTCTGTATGTTGAACTTTCTTTTTCACTACATGTTGTGATTCTGTGGGGCAGAAGAAATGAACAATATTATCAACTTTCTCCGCACTCATAATCCATAGTTCATAGGATGTTTGGCGACTTCAAGAAATTGAAGCATCTTTTGAGGATTTGTTTATTTCTTATTTCACCAGTGGGCTAGACAGCAAACATTTTTACACAAGCTTAAGAGTTTTGAAACAGAAAGGCTTTAAGAGATCTAACTGTAGCCCCCAGTGGTTTGTAATAATCACGAAGTGATGTGATGAGCTATCTTAAAATTTTCTAGGAACAAAGCAAGAAATATAAATTAACAACAATGTGACAAAAATGTCCAAATGCTGGGCTTGAAACCGCAAGAGGATCCTAAGAGCTGTTTTGTCAAAGGAAGGCAATTCGAAATTCAATGTAGATGTGTGGTTTAGGCAAAAGGCAAAGGAACACATTTAACATTGTTGAGTTGCCTTAAGCTCAGCAGCATTCGCAGATCTTAATGATTCTGGCAAAACAAAGTCACAATTCACAATCAGGAATTTTGAGGAAAACGAATCCTCTCTAACATTTCTGTGGTTGCTGTTTTGGCATGCAAATTCGTAGCTGGTCCCTGAATAATTGAGCATTTACCCCGTTACTCTCCCGAATCTCACAAACGACTTTGAATTTTCGGGCTATATGGTCCAAATCGAACACGTTTAGGTTCACTCAGCTTGTGGAGAGTATCCGTTTTACTCATCAAAGTACTTAAATTCATGGGTGGAGTCTGAATCAAAAAGCATTCAAATCGGAACGGGCTCCCCCGCGGTTTTAAACAGCTCTGTCTCTGAAACGCAAAAATTTACATTTACTTGCTTAGAACTAACGAGTTGGCCGTGTAAACTACCCATTTTCTTTCGAATGGAGTTAGTTAAACTTTTCTAGATGCTTTGACATTCCAACTAACATCGACATCATGGACCAGGTAGTAGACTCGTACTTTAGCGCTTGTCCAAAAAAAAAAAAAAAAAAAGTAATTGACGGGCATTTTTTGCCCTTCCGCCTTGCTCTTAAAAACTTGAAGGCAGGCTCTCGCCCCACAGGGTGCCCTTAACCCGGAGTTGCCTAGACAGGGTTGTCGCATGCGCTCTCTATGGTCCTGTTTGTCGCAATAGCCCTTGAGCGGAAGGTTACGTAAGAGCAAGTGACTGATTACAGTCACTTTGTCGGTAGTCTAACATGTTACGCGCTACCTCCGCGGGGTACTTGATTGTAACAGAAAGTAGTTCCGGCCTGTGTTGTTTCGGTCGAGGAGCCGTCGCCGCCATTTCAAGACAGTGAGAGGTAGATGTCTAACTAGAGTTCTTAAGGTTCGCGTTCAGTCTATTCTGCCGCCCCCTAAGCCTTCCAAAACACTGATAAGTCTGCTGCCCTTTTCTGCTACCTCTAGAAACATTCTTGTCAGTAGTGGCGGCAGTAGAAGTCAATTACCCCCTTGTTCTATCTCCAGAAGCTCCAGATGGCGTCTTCCGTGGGCAACGTGGCCGACAGCACAGGTACCAGTGTCCCATTCTACTTTGGCAGACGTCCCTTTGGGGTCTGGCGCCGTCTTGTATCTCTCATTATTCCCCTCTAACCATCCCCATTATATCAGTGGCGTTACTGAGCTCTTTTGAGTTCTACTGCTATCTGATCGGGTTTGGTGCTGCCGTCCGTTCCGTATACATGCCTAAGTTGCTTGCTTGCATTTTGCTTGCTTTGGGGCTTTTTCATTGTTGCTTTATTCCATCAGTGTTCTAGCCTTCTCTCTTGGGACGATTCTATAGCACACGTGCGCGCTTAGTATGTCTTGGAATGGGCTGCATTGGAATCCTTGCTCTTTCTGTCTCCATCGCAACTGCTTTCTCCCTCAATTTCAGTTCGTCGCTCCCTCCTGTGTACTTCCATATCCTCCCCAAAGCCCCTCTCCCTTGGCCACATTTGGTCCCCCTCTGCTAGTCTGGGGCGGGGATGCTATTTCTGTGTAATCCTAGCCTCACTTTGCATCAGGCAATGACTAGCGAAAGCTCCTCATGTGCTTCCAAGTAGCATCAAGAAGAGCTACTTGAGCCCGCACCCCACCGGGGCAGCGCCTTCTGGTGTTCTTTGGTTGAGCAGCCCCGATTTAGGTTGGAAATTTCCAGGGGTTCTCTTAGCCATCACCCAATTTCACTCGCTGCCCCAGTCCCGAGTTTCCTACCCAGTCAGCCCTCCCTGCTTGTTGCAACCACACCCTTCCTCTGCGAACGTGCCAGCCCGACGGTCGTTTCTTATCCTTAGGGAAGAAACCACCCTTCCTCTGCGAACGTGCCAGCCCGACGGTCGTTTCTTATCCTTAGGGAAGAAACCACCTCGGTGCTTTGCTTGGCGTTGACCACCCCGCCCGCCCTCCTAATTCTCTCTTTGTGTTACTTTCTCAATGTATTCCTCCGCCGCAGCCTCTGGGTTTTCATCCCCATTCTTTAGCCCAGTATCTCTTTATTCATAGGGTGTACATTTTTTTTTTAACTTTCCATCCTTGCTTGAAGAGTTTGTAAAGCAACTGGAGTGTAGCTGCACAAGGGCAAAGCGGTTGCCCCTTTTCGACGATTCATTCCCAAGCCTTTGCTACAGAAAATAAGAAAACAACCAAATGTAGGAGTGTCCTTCAACTGCCTTTCCAGATTGAGGCTATTTGGGACGGGAGGGAGTGGGGAACCAGGCTGCGGCTCTAAGGTTCCAGAGAGGTTATTGTTTTTTAGTTTCACAGCGTCTAGGTTTTAGTTGACGATTTTGAACCTTGTGCGGTAGATGACTCTAAAATAGTATCTCATCCATAATTGACGGAATGGGATCAGTAATAGTCCGATTTCCACCTTCCGGTTTCCCCATCGTGATTTTAAAAAATTTAAGATTCTGTGTTAGTTTTTGTAAGAGCTTGCTCTTTTCTGACTGTTAACTTTATTTGAAGAAATGTTCATTTCCAGTATTAAAAGAACAGATAAGCCACTTTGAAAAATGACAGGTATTGTGCTAAATTTAGGAGCTAGAAAGTGATACCTTCTTGTCTAAAATTTAATTTTCTAGTTAGTTGATCTTCTAGTTCCAACCTCAGATTTGGACACAAATCTTTCTGGTCTTTGTTTTTGTGTTTAGCTGTGCATTCTGTTTGGAAATTGCTCTAGTATAGGAGAGCTTGGCTCAAATTTGAGCTTGTCCCCATGACCTTGGTTAAAATTAAGTACTGGGTCTGTGGTTTCCCATTCTAACCATCTAGACTAAAGACTGTTGTCCTTGAATTCCTAATAATGTATTACTGTGGAGATAAATGTTTACAGCTGAGCCTTAGGCATGCACCCGAATTTTGGCTTTTATTATGTTAACTAAACCAAGCCACTCAGAACAAAAGCATTTTTGTTATCTATTATGTTATATTTTATCCCGTATTTTATATTGCAGCATTTTAAAGCTATTCCAATTGTAGATTGTTGCCTGGTTATTGAATAGAGTTGTTTTCAATGTCTTAATCCTTCAGTGAGAGCCATGAACACAGCAGAAAATGTAAGGCAGCGTGGGTGGGATTTAGCTAATTTGGTCTCCTTCTGAGTTCTCTCCTGTAGAGGAACAACGTTTGGATCTTTGTTGAGAATGTTTGGCGAACCCATTAAATGCTTTAGCCCTTGAATGCTAACTCATGTTGTTTGTCAGCTGCTTTAAAAGTAGCTCTTGGACTTTCAGCGGTTTTCCTTAGACTGGCTTTTTTTAAAAAAAGAAAGCTGTAAAACTCACATCAATATAAAGAGTTAAAGAGACATCTTGTGTTCCCACCCACACTGAGAGAGTGTTAGAATACAATCCAGCTTGAAATGTGAGATGAAGCACTGGGTTATTCTGACAATAAATCCTTGTAACTTTTGCAGATTTCATATTTAATGTTTTGTGTCAGTATACTGACTTAGTTTAGTGACTTTAGTGAATCTACCTGTGATTTATAATTAAAAGTACAAAATGGAAGTAATTATTACTATGGGTTTAGAAAAGGAAGCATTAATAGTGGGCAAATTTGAAAGAAATCAATTCTGAAGACTGGGGTTTTAAATAATATGCAGAACACTCTAGTGCTTTACATAGTTTCAAGCATTTTCATCTTTGAGTTTAATTTACCATATTTTTACATTTTTTTGGTTTGCATTTCTAACTTTTTGTTTTCCCCCCCTCCTTCCCTCAAATGTTTTGATGATTCTCCAGAACCAACGAAACGTATGCTTTCCTTCCAAGGGTTAGCTGAGTTGGCACATCGAGAATATCAGGCAGGAGATTTTGAGGCAGCTGAGAGACACTGCATGCAGCTCTGGAGACAAGAGCCTGACAATACTGGTGTTCTTTTATTACTTTCATCCATACACTTCCAGTGTCGAAGGCTGGACAGGTAGGAGATGTCGGGGTGACCTGCCTCTTGGTGCCGAGCTTAAAAGATGATAATGAAATATTTGAACTTCAGTGTTTTCCAGTGCTGGGTTTCATCTGAGCCACCAACACACATATATGCCTTTGCTCACTTTTGCCATGCGTAGCTGCTAGTTTTCCCCTCTGTTTTGTGGGGGTGAGCATATTATCAGTATGACTAGGGTCTTTTCTCCTAGATTTTATTACTTGGGGATATTCTTTTCAGGTAATTATTCTTTGTGTACATCTGAGCATCCAGACCTGTCAGCTTGAGAGACTCTGGTAGGAGAGGCATATGTAGCTCAGATTGGAAATACCCTCATTAAATTGTTGTTGCTTTTAGCTAATAATTGAGTTAATCAAAAGAGAAGAATTTGTGCTGTGGATCTTTTAGTAAATTATCATTTGGGCACACGGAAGCCTTTGAAGATCTTTAAATCTTGCCAACAAATGGAAAATGAGACTCATGTGCTTTTTATTTTTAATCTTAATGATCATGTTTTACAATGTGACAGTTTGGTAATAGATTCTAATAAGAATTTTCTTACAAAAGAACCAGCTTTCTTATATGAAATCTGGATGCTCTCACCTTAGGAAAGTTTTAGTTTTCAAACTTTTTTTCTGCTATGTGCTAGTTAAAGGATAATGTTCCATAGCACAGGATTTTCAGGAACTGTTAAGAGTTGCATATGATGAGCCATGCCTCCTTTTCTCTAATATGCATATCCGTGCATCAACACTTTCCACTTTTCCAGATCTGCTCACTTTAGCACCTTGGCAATTAAACAGAATCCCCTTCTAGCAGAAGCCTATTCGAATTTGGGAAATGTGTACAAGGAAAGAGGGCAGTTGCAGGAAGCAATTGAACATTATCGACATGCCTTGCGGCTCAAGCCTGATTTCATTGATGGTTATATTAACCTGGCAGCAGCCTTGGTAGCAGCAGGTGACATGGAGGGAGCAGTGCAAGCATACGTCTCTGCTCTTCAGTACAATCCTGTAAGTAAATGTTTATTACTTGTTTTCCTTTCACAGCAACCCAGAAAACAATACTTCAGATAATAGGTTTTTTTCCATGAAAGTCAAGAGTTGAGAGAGATGTTTATGTACTTGAAATGATGAAATTGATTTGACTTGGTCTGCATGACATCAAAAAAAAATCCATTCTATTTAGGAAGTTAAAAAGCATAAAAATTATCCTTACCAAAAATTCAATCAATTTTTTTCTAATGCTAATTAAAGCTTAACACACATGATGTTTTTTTTTGTGTGTGCTCAAGGGAGCTAGAGAACTGTTTTAATGAACTTTGGGTAAATTCTGATGGGTATTTATAGCAGTTAGTTGATTTTTAAGGAATGATGGGTAAAAGGTCTTAATCTGTAATATAAAATTTTTTTAAAGGTGCTAGTATGTGACTACAAAACGTTCTTAATACCCTCCCCCAATATAGTTACAAGTAAGAATTAAGGCAATTACAGATCTAGACCAGACTTTGAATTAGTTCTTCAATTCCTTTTAAATCTAAGTTGCATGTGTTTTTAGAGAACAAGTATTAGAGTCTGTGAAAGATCAAAATATAGTGTGTGAAACAACAAAAAAATAAATTTAAAAAAGCTACAAGGAGGGACTGGAGAGATGGCCCAGAGGTCCTGAGTTCAATTCCCAGCAACCACATGGTGGCTCACAAGCATCTGTAATGGGATCTGGTGACCTCTTCTGGTGTGTCTGAAGACAACTATAGTGTACTCATTAAATAAATGAATGAATGAATGAATGTTGGGGAAAAGAAAGCTACAGGGATGTAAAACTTGCCCAGGAAACTGTTGATATAATGAAGGGAAAGTGGCTATAGACTTTTAAGAGGTAAGTGATAGGGATAGGGGATGGGTCTTGGCAGCAGCAGCATAAACTTGAGCTAAGTTGACATTGAGTATGGAATCACCCTGGAAGTGCTTAATGATTAACTGCCATTGTCGAAAGCTTTCTACAAGCTCAGACACTGCTGTCAAGATGGCATTATTTCTAGTTTTGCTAATAATAAAAACCCCAGTAGACTTTAGGTTATGTAACATTTTTGAGATCACATAGCTAGCTAGCAATGATGAAGTGGATGTTGAAACTTGAAGTTGAATTATCAAAGCAAATGTTGACATGAATGAAAAGTGAAAGGTAAAAAGGGCCTTCTTTGCCCCAAGGCAGCCATTGAGCACACCCAGGAAACCATTAGACATATAGGCCCGTCTCTTGACTCCAATTTTATAGTTTAGGAAGCTGAAGTTTATTTTAGTAGTTTGCCAAATCTCTGTGATCATTTTTCATCTTAATATCTTTTTAGCAGTTATTTTTAAAGTTAATTTTGAAAATTGAAATTCTATTGTTTTTATTTCAAAAAAGATAAATCACTCTGGAATGGCTGTTTTTACTTTATAGATGTTCTTTGATATGTATAGAGTTTGAGTCAGGGCAAGTGCTCCTTTGAATGGCTACCTCAGTTCAGCTAAATGGTACTTTTAGTTGTGAGTTCATTATAATAAACGCTTTTTAGTCATTGTTTTTTAGTGAGAAACTGTATAGACTTGGAGATAATGAAAGTAATTTCTCGTGTGTTTTTCCAGAGATATTTAGTGTATATTTGAAATTAGAGTATATTTGTAATTTTTAGTTTTAGACAGCTAACTTTGAATGTGCTGCCTGTGGGGCTTGGACTTGATTCTTCCTAAGGCACAAGCCTTTCTCTTGTGTGCCCAGTTGTCACAGGATAGTACATTCTTTTCCTGTAGTAATCAGGGTTTTGTTTATCCTTAACTTGTTGACTGTGTAAAACTTCAGCTTGGTTCTCTTGCATACTTGTACTCTTGGTTAACTTTACTCTGTTACTTTGTTTTGAGAGAGGATCTCTCAAATAGGTTTCTGTTAGTCAGGTTGGCCTCCAACTCACTAAGGAGCTGAGGATGACCTTAAACAACTTACTTTCCTGCCCCCGCTTCCCCAGTGCTGAGATTATAGAGTGTACCGCCATGCCCAGTTTATGTAGTACTGTAGATAGAACCCAGGACTTTGTTGCACAGTAGATAAGGACTTTTGCATGTGAGCTACCCTAGGACCCTGGCTCAGGTTTTTAGTTGCCTGTCTGTGTGGTAGAGCAGTTAACTTTGCTGACAGTATAACACAGGATTATATTGAGAAGGGAAAATTAAAGTGAGAGATAAAGCCGTGCTACTTTGTAAATATATGTTATGTATAGTTTATATTATTAAATATCTTACTTATTAATGAAACTTAGTGTCATGCACTTCCAAAGAAGCAAGATAGCACCAAACTCAATTTCTTGCTTGCATTGGTGTGTCTCTTTGGAGGGAGAGATGCTTCTTTATTTCTCTGTTCTTTACAATAAGAATGAAAGTAGGGTTGTATGAACTCTCTGGATCTCACCTAAATACACCACAGTGGTTGTGTTTTAAGTTTTCAGGATATCTAATCCTAACTAGATGAAACTTCCTATCAAATGCCTGTTGTCAATTCAGTGCTGTATTTTGAATCTGTTCTTACAGTGTGTTCTTTGTGCTGTATGCATTGTTACTCTCGTTTGGGCTCACATCATGCTGTTTACAGTCTGGAAATTAGTTAAACTCAGGTTATTTTGGTTTTGTAGCGGTGAAAAATTAAAAGTGTCAGGCTCAGTTTACTGGTTTTCAGCAGTGTTTTTCTGGTAAGTTTATAGATGCACCAATGTAAAAGTTAGGTTGTGACTTGATTATAGAAGTTAGAGCCGTTTCATATTTTTTTATATTTGGAGCTGCCTTCCATAATGTTTTATGGCTTAATACATTTGCTGAAACTAGCTTGTCATATTTTAAGGTGCATTTCTTCTGGTGTTCTCTTACTTAGAATTGCCCATACTGGGCAATTCCTTTACAAATTATGTATTCAGTTCTCCTTTGTGTAGTAGCTGTGAGCCTGAATTGCTGTTTCTAAGTGTGTAAGCTGTTGAGAAGCTGTTTCTGCTTTGATGGTAGATACACTGTGCTGAGAGCCTCTGACATCCCACCGTGTATTATTTACTGTCTTGTTGGTTTTGTTGCTGCGAGAGTCCTAGCTAGCTGAATGATGAGAAAACCTTTCATTTCTACTTCTCTTCACTCTGCTTTTTGTTAAGGTTGTTTGGCAAGGGTCACATTTAAATATTCAAGTGCTGATTGTTGTTGTACACAAAGCTTGGTGAGGAACTAAGGAATGTGTTCTGGAGGGTTTATCATGTGAGACAGACCTGACCCCATAAAGGAGAAAAAAGATGTAAGCACCTTGGGTGATTATTGTTGGAGAGAATTAATCAGAAGATTCCCTTGAGAGGCTGCTAAGAACCTAAACATTCTGTGGGAAGGTAAACAGTAAGTAGACTCACCAGGCTGAAGTGCTGAGTCAAGTAGTAACAAGGAGTGAGTGTAGTAGAGCAGAGTCAATTGGAAGAGTTCAAAAGAATAGAGGCTGTGAAGTTTGAGTTTAATTTGAAGGCAGTTGAGAAGCACTGTATGTAGGTTTTTATTGGCCTGGTTTTTCTCAATGTGTACGTATGTAGAGGTACGTTAAGGGGGTCCAGAGGTGGGCCGTTAAGAGGGAAATCTGGAAGCAGTTGTTCCACTAGGGAGGGATAGTCATACAGGAACTCCTTATTTCTGGTTCCTTACCTTTAATCAGACTGATTTTCCTTGTTTTTGATACCTTATTCCTTTGTTAAGTCTCAACTCGGCTCTGAAGGCCCAACTTAAATCTCTCCTTTGAATGTGTTTAATTATTTTTCTTGGTATTAGGTATATTATTTAATCAAGGTTTTCATGAAAGTTATTAACTAGGGATGGTCAGAACAAGCCAGGTTTAGGCAAAGTGATTCTCTTAGCAGATATTTTGATTTGACAGATAAAGCTGAATCTGATGCAAGGTTCTGAACTCTTTTTTTGAGAATTGTAATTTTCTTTCATTTTATGGACACTAAAAATTTATTATACACAACATATACACATACATGAATGCATGTCTAGATTTGACGCTCATGGTTATGTTTATTTTATTTTGGTTTTTAAAATACTGTTATATGTATGTGTGTTATATCTGTGGACATGACTGTAGTGTTCTTGGAGGCTGGAAGGAGATGTCAGATAACCTGGGCCTGAAATTATAGGTAATTTATAACTGCCTTATATGGCTGCTAAGAATTGAACTCAGCCTGGAAGAGCAGCATATGCTCTTAACCACTGAGCCATCTTGTCAGTCCTGTTTTGCTGTTTTTTTTGAGACTTAAAATTCTTGCTTAGTGTAAGCTGGCCTTGAACTGATTATATAACTGAGAATGACCTTGAATTTGTGATTATCCTGCTCCCACCTCCCAAGTGCTGGAATTATTGACAAGTGCCACCATGCCAGCTGAAAGAGAGTTAGTTGTTTTGTTTGAGATACTAGGGATCAAACTTGTGGCCTTGTATACCAGACACATGTTCTGCTATGGGGCTCTACTCTTAGCCACTCTACTCTTCTACTTAATAGGATATGTTTTGCCTTTTCCTAAAGTGGACTTATTATTTTACTGTAACCTTGAAGGTATTTATATTCTCATCTTTTTTACAGCTCTGGAGAGCAAACATAGGGCCTTTCGCATGCTAGTTAATTTTTCTACCAATTGACCTACATTGGTAGTCCATAAGATAATCTATTTTTCTTATAGTATGCTGTGATGAATGTAGATGATATAACTAAATATGTATAATCATCCATCTACAAGTTTATAGGAACTAACTTGTAAAAGTGGGTAAAAATATATAGATGGTGCTGGAGAGATGGCTCAGCGGTTAAGAGCACTGACTGCTCTTCCAGAGGTCCTGAGTTCAATTCCCAGCACCCACATGATAGGTAGCTCACAACCAGTTGATGCCCTCTTCTGGTGTGTCTGAAGATAGTTATAGTGTACTCACATATATAAAAACATGAATAAATAATAAATCTTAAAAAAATATAACCACTAGTCACTTAGTTATTGTGGTGATTCTGAAATTTATGACTCAGAGCAGCTATAGAAATTGGTGAAAGTCTAAAGATGCTTATCACTCAGTAAAGTAAAAGGAACTTGTGTAAACACATTGGATTGGATATTTAAACATAGCCTGACAGAGGATTACCTTTGAGGTTCAGAGGAGGAAACCTACACAAAGTAGATAGTAAGATTATAAAATTCATTATTTCTCAGAATACAAATAGGATTCCAAAGTGCTTAGACTCATCACAGAAGATGATTAGTCTGTAATAAGATTAATGCTACCTGTGATTTATTTGCTTATTCATTCATTCATTCACACATCTATTTAGAGTCTGATTCTGTAGTGCAGGCTGACTTGGAACTCAGTATGATAACACTTAGAGTGTTGGAGTGGGGGTAGAGGCTTGAACTCATGATATTCCTGCCTCAGTTTTTCAAGTTCTGGGATTACAGGTGCATGCTACTTGTACCTTGCACATATTGATGCTTTGTGGATTAGTATCAGCCTGTGCTTAAGAAGTGTGAGAAGTTTGGCCTACTCTTCAAAGCATCAGTCACTGCCTGAGGGACAGCACTAGTTAAGGTGGATCATGGAATTGTCCCAGTTTACCCAGCCATTACCTTATTGGTGGATTTCTTCGTTTGTCCAGTGATTGACAAACATGTATAGTATAGAAACAGCTTTATCGGTAAAGCTAACCGATTCTGTAACCCATTATATACAGTTGCTGAAAGAATAATATACATGATAATTTTTTGGACTATTTGATAAAATTTCACTTTGTAGGATTTAATTTAAGGTTCTTTCACCCACATAACAGTTTGGGGTGATAAACGTGCTTCATATTGCCATCATCTCTGCTTGTTATTGACTGAAAAATTCCACTGACAAAAGCAGACTTTGCAAATAAAAATTTAAGCGTATTGTCTGTTTGAGCATGTCACTGATGAACGAACTGGTGAGTCAGAGGACTAGCAGCACAATTGAGCTGCTAATAAAAAGCAGACTCAACCGCTTTTCATTATTCACCCACTCAGCTCTGATGGCACTTAATACTAATGAGTAATCTAGGGGCAGGTGGCAGGATTGAGGCTGTGGTTGGATGGTAATCCTTCTGCCTAGGCATGAAATGAAGTCAAGGTTTCTAAATAAGCCTGAGAGCCAAAGGGTCGGTTTGTTGACAGGTAATCACTTGCTAAGTGGAGCACTGTTTTTCCTTGCTGTGGAAAATTTCTGGTCCTTGATACAGGAGTGACTCATCATAACCTTAAATAAAACAGTTGAATAAATATTCAATTTTTTCCCCCAAAGGGTGACGTTTGGGGTGGAGAGGGGCTCTAGAAAGGTCTCGTAGTCTTGTGTTTAAAACTAATGAGGCCAAATGCATTTGAAAGGAAGACAATAGTGTCATATACAGATCTCTCAGCCAGAACTGGAGCAGCAGCTAATAGCAAAATACACTTATAGCTGTGCAGCTAAAGATAGTATTCATACTAAGAAGAGAAATCAATTCTGTAAATAATGATTGATAAGTTCAGGTTAGGTTTTTCCCATCAAATTAGTTTTGGATTTTCTGGGAAATAGATGCTTAAGTTTCTCAAGTGCTGCTTTTAATTGACAGAGCTAGATGCATAGATTTGATGTTGGGATATTTTTTATAAGGAAACAGTATAATTAATTATACTGTCTCTGGGTTTCTAGGATTTGTACTGTGTTCGCAGTGACCTGGGGAACCTGCTCAAAGCCCTGGGTCGCTTGGAAGAAGCCAAGGTAGGTGTTTGCTAGAACACATTTAAGCATTAGTTATAAAAACCTGTACCTTTTGCCAAGTCTTCAACTCTTCATTGAGCTATCTTCACAAAATAGTCCTATGAAACTGAGAAAAACTGTTGGCATGACTTGCCTCAGAGTAGAGCAGGACCAGGCTTTTGGCATAATCTGTTCTAAATCTGGGGGTAAAGTAAGAACGTGAACATTGTGGAGCTTTTCTGCTGAGTTAGATCATCTTTAATAACAATGGGCTCCATCATGATCTTAATGTGGGAATCAATAATATTCCTTCAAATCTGAGTGCCTGTGATTTGGCTCAAGATGCCTATATGATGCAGGTGCTATTGAAAACGCTGCTCTTCTAAGTCCTTTGTGGCTTGTAAGTGGAGATGAATTTCATCCAAATGTTACCCTGTAATACTGGCATTTATAAAATTCTTATTTAACCTTCCTCCCTTCATTTTCCTCACCCTTTTACAATGGAAGAAAGGCTGTCAAACATTGCAAATTGATAATTGGAACATCCTGCCCCTCTTGTCCCTCTTCCTCCTCAAATTCTTTTCCTCCTTTCCCCCAATCCTGGTTGTCTATCTTTTTTTTCTTCCTCACTTCCTTTTCTTTTATTCCTCCCCACCCTACCTCCTTTAAAAAAAAATATAGTCAGAAGGACAAAGCTGGTTTGTTTGGGAAATGGACTGATCGAAAGAAAACTTGCCAAAGTGGAAAGGTGGCTTTTAGCATTCTGTGTTTCCAAATAATGAATTTGAACACCAGGTTGGGTTAATTAAAGCTTTTGGTATAATTTACAATTAAATTATAAATGCAGTTGTCTTGTTACAAGCCACCTTACGCAATCGCGCTGCAGGGGTGAGGAGTGGGGAGAAACCAGAATGCTTCTGAAACTCCCACCTGTTGCTCTGAGCCCCACGCGCATGCTAATGCGTGGAGTGTATGCGCAGCGTAGCTGTCTGTTTGACTGCTCATCCAGGGAGGGAGAAGGCTTTTCAGCACCACCTAATGTTAAAAAGGCACTAGTTTTAAGTGCATAACTTCACAAATTCTGCCAACACTATGGATTAACCTTATGTAGGTTTCCAGCTGATGAACTACTTTAATTTCAAACTTAGCTGATAAAGCAATTGGTAATTTCAGAACAAATATTTGATATGCTCCTATCAATTGTCATCCCACCAAGCGGACAGCTAACATGAATTGCACTTCACTGCAGCTTTAGACATCGGTTTAGGCTGAGACGTTGCGCCTGCCTTAGGTTGCTGACTTCTTTATTTCAGAGCTCTGGAGACACCTAGTTTGAAAAATGTCATTCTGGTTTTTTTTTGTTTTTGTTTTTGTTTTTCGTTTTTTTTGTTTTTTGTTTTTTTGTTTTTTTGGTTTTTTTTTATTTATTTTTTTTTTGTGAGAACTTAGTAAACCAGAAAATACTCTTGAGTGAAATGCAATGTATTTCTTTTGTAATCAGTGCATTTGAAAATTCAAGCCAGCATATATTCCTAGTAGATGGAATCAAAATTGACTTGTCTTTGTAGAAAGAGAAGAGCCTTTCTTCCAGCCAAAACCCCTGCTGGATGCAATAGCCCTGATTAACCCTCTCCCTTCTGCATGTTTCCCATGTTACAGCCTTCCCATATGTAATAGACATCCAAAGAGTTTCAATTGCTTTGTTGAACTTTTACTAATGATCTTGTTTTTATTTTCTCTCTTGTTTTTGGTTTTTCACCATTGATATTGTATTTAGAAGGTTTCAGGTGGGTGAAACCTCCTATTCCATGCGTAAGGTGCCTCGCTGAAGGGAGCTCGAGGCCTGGATCTAGGGCAGACACACAACCTCCTCCTCCTCTTCCAGCAAGGAACGCACGGAAAAGTCACATGATGAGAAATATGGTAACGGGTTTGTAACTGCCACAGCAAAACAATTTGCCTCCATGCCTGAATCTTCTGTCTTGTGGCTTCAGAAACAGCTTAAAATAATTTTATTTACAAGCAAGTTATGTAAAAGAATGTTTTATACTATAGCCACAATTCTGTCAAAAATAAGTAAAAGTTAATTAAGATATTAAAATTATTAGATAATTTACTAGTAAAAGCTTCTAACTCTTCTTGTTGTTCATTTTTTTTCCTTTTTTCTTCTTTGTTTGGATTGCAGCATTCTGCTCTTCTGATGATGCGCTGTGACCCTGCAGTAGCGCAAAGGCTGCGCAGCGTTAATGCGCATTGCGTGCGAATGAGCCCCTGTGAACGGTTGACTAGATGAGTAATCTGATTGACTGGCTCTCTCAGTCCTATTCTGTAGCCTTTTTGGATAAAATTGGGTTTTAACGTACCTTGAGTCCAACTAATCTCATTAAGCAAATATTCTCTATGGGCCTGTCTAGTAGATTAATGGATCTGGTTGGCCGTTTGCTGCCTCTAGGGGTGTTCTATGTAGCGCAGCAGTTCGCAGCGATTGCGCAGTGCGATGCTGTTAGGTGGCGCCAGCGATGTTTGCGCTCGCATTACAGGGACCTCAACCTAGGTGCAATCCTGTCATGTGAGGTTTTATTTTCTACCTCCTCAGAAAAGAGGGGTGTTGTGAGTCTGAAACTTAAAGCCTAAATGATAATGACCGACTTGGCAGAAACATTTTTGTATGGCTTGCTTTTTTTGGTTGTAAGAAAGAAGAATATTGTTGTGATCAGCAGTTCCCTCAGCTTTTTTGGTTTTCTAATAGAATGCATGATGAGAGATCCAAGGCTTTGGGAAGTTGTATCGGAAAGAAACTTTCTGTTGTTTGCTTTGTCTCATTCTCACCCTCCAGCTCACTTTGTAGCTGAGCATGAGCTTGAACTTAGGATCATCCTGCCTCCACCTCCTTAGTGCTTAGGTTCAGGCCTGTTCCCCCATACCCAGTTTAAGAAACCTGTTTTACTTGATTTTTCTGGTTTACTTGATTATGAAATGTGGGTGTTTTTTGTTTTTGTTGTTTGCTTTGGTTTTGGTTTTCTTGTGATGTCTTACTTGGCACTTAGCAAAAACTCATTTTGGGAAATGTGGGCTGGGGAAGTTTAGACTTCATGGTGTCCTCTTGATCATCAATCTCTAGAGCCCATATAAGTAGATATTCAGATAAGAGGTGTCTGGCATTAGCTAGCAGGACCCAACCTCCCAGATGAGTCCCTGGATAAGGATTGCTCTTTGGTTGGCAGAACTGAACATGGTGGTTTGCACTTGGGTTCTGGTGGCGCAGGCGCAGGAGCAGCCAGCTGTGGCAGCGCATTAGTTTTGGCGCAAGCGAGCCTATGCTGCAGGGTCACTTTTGGCTGGTCAGAGAAGAAATAATGATATCACCTTCTTCCCCCTCCCCAATCTTTTTTTTTTCCCCTTTACAAATTTTCCCCTTTCCCCTTATCTCCTTCCCCTCTCGTCTTCTTTCATTAAACCCTTCTAAGGCATGTTATTTGAAAGCAATTGAGACGCAACCAAACTTTGCAGTAGCCTGGAGTAATCTCGGCTGTGTTTTCAATGCACAAGGGGAAATTTGGCTGGCGATTCATCACTTTGAAAAGGTTAGTCATTAATAATTGATATTTTATGAAATGTTTATAGGTACAGAACATACCAGAATAAAACAGTAGGCATTTACTTAACCAGCTATGTACTATTTCTGTTTTCTTGACAGTATATCATTTGCAGATAGTATATGATATGGCAGTTTTTGAGATTTGTACTGAGAATATACTTCAGTAATTGAAATTTTTTATATTTATTATCACTGGTGTTTTTGAGAGAAAGTCTCACTTTGTATAGAATGGCTTGAAACTTACTGTGTGGCTCAGGTTGGTCCTCAGCCTAGTCTTCAGCTTCCTGAGTGCTCAGATTACAGGCATGAACTACCCCCATCTGGTTTTAAAATTCTCTTTTCCCTAAAAGAAGTAGGTTATCTTTTCAGGGCGAAGCAATAGTACGGGCTGTAGAGGGATCCATTGTGAAGAGTGAGGGAGAGGACCGAGGCTTTACAGCATCCTGATGAAGACGCTGATTCCAAGGCTGGGATAGGAGATAATACAATTGTCTGCAATCACTTTGTCAGACCAGAAAGCAAGGAAGTACCTATTGAGTTATATACACTTGTCTTGGCTTTTCTCTCTCTTTTTTTTTTCTTTTTAAGAAAAGGTCTCATATAGCTGAGGATGGCTTTGAGTTCAACATTTTTTAAAGACTTGTTTATTTTTACTTTTTAGGTGTATAAGTGTTTTCTGTCACCATGTGGGTACTGGGAACTGAACCAGGGTCCTCTGTAAGAGCAGCTAATGCTCTTAAGTTCTGATTAGTCTCTCTAGCCCCAAACCTTGAACTTTTAACTCTTTCTTGGTCTCCTCAGTGCTGCTGTTATGGGTGGATGCCACCACATCTAGCTTTTATTTGAGAAATAACTTCAGAGTTTTGGCCCATTTTTAAAATTTAAAATTTATTTGCTCTCTTACTTTGAGTTTAGGCCCTCACATATTATTATTAGTTCCTTCTTAGATCTATGGTTTGCAGTATTTTTAGCCACCATCTATTGTCTCTACTCTGATAATTTTCTTTGCTGTGTATAGTTTTATATGATTGCATTTGTCTTTTTTGGTCTTTTTGTTTTATTCTTTATGCAAGCAGAACAAATACTGTGTGTGGTCACACTTAGGTGTGGAGTCTAAAAATTGGGGAGGTAGAGGTTAGTAGGATCCTTGGAATGCAGTGGCCAGCCAGCTAGTCTAGCCAGATTGGTGGGTTCTGGGCTTAGTGAGAGACTTTGGCTCAAAGATAATGTGAAAAATGGTTGAGGAAAGCAGCTCCAATCTCTGGCATCCACATACATGTATACTGCCATATATATGTACATATGCACAAATGTGTACATCTACTACATCAAACATGTGTGCAACACTCCCTTTACATTCAACACTTTCACAGAAACAGTAGAAAGGTACTAATGGGGATAGGGTTGAAGTAGAGGCAGCAAAATATTGGTTAAAGTAAATTTGTAGTTGACTGTGGAATTAGTGGGCTATTTTTTACACTGGATGGTTGACCACATTTGTATGTATGGTATATTTCAAAGTTGTTACACATGGTTGTTTGAGCCCAGGAGTTCAAAGTGAACCTGGACAACATAAAAATTGTCTGACTTGACAAAATCTACTGTGAAGAAAAAAAAGCAAAGCACAACAAACCAAATTAAAATCCATATATGCTGGCACAGGCTAATAATTCTAGGATTCGGGAGCTTTATAGCAGGAGAACTTAAGAGTTCACAGCTGGCCTGGGCTATACAGAAGGGTTCTACGACAAGAGAGCAGTGAAATCTGAGGAACACTAGTGAGGTGACTCCGTGGGTAAAAGTGGTTGCTCTGTAAGCCCGACAACCTGAGTTCAGTCCCCAGAACCGAAGGTAGAAAGAGAGAGCTGACTCTACAGAATTGTCTTCAGACTTCCACATGTGCATTTAGTACGGATGAGCTCCACCATATATACACAACAATAATATAATTTTTTTAAAAATTAAAAAAGAAACTCTTTCACATATATTTATTTGATACAGGCATGTAGCCTACAACTGGCCTTTTACCTCTACCTCATCAGTGCTGGGGATTTATAGGCTTGTACTGCTAGCTCAGTAAGAATAGATTTTTAAGGCAGGAAGTACCACATGCCCTTTTTAGTTCCAGCAAAGGCATATGGATCTCTGAGTTCCAAGCTGACCAGGACTATGGAGTGAGATCCTATCTTAAAATAAAACAAAACTCAGAAAAGGTTTTTAAGTGTTCATACTTTTTTTTTAAAAAAAGGAAGTTGCGAGGGTGAAGTGATGAATGAATATATGTATGGTCTTGATTTATTTTATTTATTACTTGGTATTTATTTTACTAGCTTTAATTTATGAGAGGCTAGATAAAATGCCTCAGGAGTTTAAGAGCTTTGACTAGTTTTCTAGGGATCCAGGTTCAATTCCTAATACCCTACCCACATGGTAGCTTATAACCATTTTTAACTCCACTTTTAGGGGATCTTTAAAACAGACTGTCTTGGTGCTCACTATATAGACCAGGCTGGCCTAAAACTCAGAGCTATATTCCTTCATCTGGCCTTGGAGTACTAGGATTAAAGGTGTATACTACCACACCTGGTTTTGATTGATCTTTTGACAGCATATATACAGTCTGAATCCTCTTTATAAATAATATTCTATGTAATAAATGAAGGAACAATAGACAATTACTATTAATAGGTTTAGGCATTTAAAGGTGGCAAAGAAAGCATTAGATGCTTGTGAATAGGACTAAATAATTCCATTGGTGAAGTAGACACTCAAAGAAAGGAGGACTGAGTGGTAGAATGCTTGTCTAGCATGGACAAGACCAAGAAAAATGATTCTTAACACATACACAAAGCTTGGGGAGGCATTGGGGGGGACACAGATAGGTTTTGTGCTTCTAGTTTTAATAGTTTATGAGAGGCTAGATAGATGGCTCAGGGGTTTTAAGAACATTGGCTGATTTTTCCAGAGGACCCAGGTTTGATTGCTAGTACCCACATGGAAGCTTACAACCATTTATAACTTTAGTCCCAGGAGATCTGAAGCCCTCTTCTGTTCTCTAAGGATAACAGGCACCCAAGTGCACAGATATACATGCAGGCAAAATACCCATACATATAAATTAAAAAGAAAAATAGTTTCTAGGAAAAGTGTGGAGCCAGGTAAACATGTTAAAAGACACCAGAGGAATTCATCAGCAAAATGCCAGCTGAGTTTGCATAGGACAGTGATCTGAGTTTTCTTTTCAGCAAGGTGTAGGAGTAAAAGTGGAGAGTTAAATTAAATCTGAATGATTAAAAGAAAGATAGGCACTGCTTTTAGTACCATGCCTACTGCTCTTTTTGCATTATACTAAGTAAGTGGCTTTGTTTTTTTACAAAAAGATTTATTTAATGATATATTTGTGCATGTGCCTCATGGAGACCAGAAGGTGAGATTTCTTGACTGGAGTTAATAGGTTGTTGTGAGTCACCTGACGTGGGCATGGGAACCAAACTCTAGTTCTCTGAAAGACCAGCAAGCACTCCTAACAGCTGATCCATCTTCCTGTGTATATGTGTGTGTGTGTGTGTTTTAAGAATTTAAAAAATATCCCTGTGTGGTGCCACATGACTTTAGTTCCAAGCACTCAGAAGGCAGAGACGGCTATCTCTATATAGAACTGTCTGGTTTATATATAGTGAGTTCTAGGACAACAAGAACCCTGTCTCAAAAAAACAAAATAAATTAAGAAACCTTGGTGGTGGTACTGGAGAGATGGCTCAGTGGTTAAGAGCCTTGACTGCTCTTCCAGAGGTCCTGAGTTCAATTCCCAGCAACCACATGGTGGCTCACAACCATCTGTAATGGGATCTGATGCCGTCTTCTGGTGTGCCTGAAGACAGCTACAGTGTACTCATATACATAAATAAATATATTTGTTTTTTAATATAAAAGCTTGTTGATAACTTGTATGTGGATCCTATTTGGATACTCATTGAAGTTAATCAGAAATGGGGCCACTGACTAGATATTTGGTGTTAGAATTGTCTTTTTTTTTTTTTTTTTTTTAAGATTTTTAATTTTAATTGTGTATGTGTGGTTGTATGCATGTGTGTGCAGGTGCCATTGGGGGCCAGAAGAGAGTGCTGGAACCCCTTGTACCTGAAGTGGTTGTGAGTCTCCTGATGCAGATTTAAGAACTGAACTCGGGTCCTTTGCAAGATCATTCTGTGCTCTTAACTACTGAGCTATCTCTCTACCCCAGCCCCTTGACAATCTCACCGGCCTGAAACTTTCTGTGTAGACCAGGCTGGCCTGGAATTCACAGAGATCTACCCATCTCTGTCTCTACCTCCCAAATGCTGGGATTAAAGGCACATACCACCATGCCCAGCTCATTTTTAAAGGTATGATAATGGTAGTATGGTTATGTTGGAGTGAAAAACCATTCTTGCCTCTTCCTTAGGATTCATAATTTTAAAGGGGATGAGATGTTTGAGATTTGCTTCAAAATTATCTGGAGAAAAGGGGAGTAGGTTAGAATACATACTAAATAAAAGCCAACGTCATTTATGAATTATTAAAGATGGTAAGTCAAGACATGGGTTTATTGTCTTCCCTGCTGCTGTGTATTTTTGAAACTTGCTATAAAAATTTATTTAAAAGGAGCAGGTGTGATTCAGGGCCTATAATCTTAGCCCTTGGGAGGTTGAGGCAGGAGGATTGATTGCTGTGAGTCCTGGGCCACACTGTCTTATATAGTGAATTCTCAGATAGCCTGGACTGAGAGCAGAGTTAGACTTTAACTCAAAACAAAAAGTTCGAAAGGTTTTCAGGGTAAATATCTATGACTGTAGATAATCTAAGCTAAATGTGTCATGTCTTTATCTGATAGAGACTTACTTGTTATCTGTGTAAAGAAGTGTTTCTAGGAATCTTTAAAATCTTTGAAATTATTTATTACCTTTCAGTGTTTTGGTTAAATTTGCATTTACTATTCTAGAGGATTATCTTTCTAGGGCCTTGGCTATGCTAGCCCAGCATTCTACCATCAAGCTACTACTACCCAGCACCGGAATATCATTTGCTTGTTTTGAAAAAGTGTCTCATAGCCCCAGGCTGCCTACAAACTCACCGTGTAACTGAGGATGACCTGAACTACTGAAAGTTCCTACTTATACCTCCCGGCTGCTTGGATTATAGGCTTTTGCCATACCTGGTTTAACGTTACAGCTCTAATTAAATATCTTACTGAGAACTTGCTGAGCTGTGTTTATGGAACAGAGGAACATTCATACTTTAAGAGCTCACTGCTTGTTTCTGCCACTATCTTTTAGAAGAGTTAAACTGAGTGAATACAACAGGGCCAGGCATTAGAAATACTCTGTATGGTAGTGCAAGCCTTTAATGGCAGCACTTGGGAGGCAGAGGCTAGGTGAATGCTTTGTCACTGAGCTACAGGACCAGCCTCTCCCTCTAATTATTTTGATATTAATGAAGGTTTATAGATGAGAGGGAACTAAATAAATGCTTTTGAAAACAAACTGAGATTTATTCTAGAAAATGTAATTGGATATCTAAAATTACTTCAGAATAAAAGCTGAATGAGAAGTTAATCTGATAAAATCCTATCTTTTTCTAAATAACTTTCTTATAATTTTAGGCTGTCACCCTTGACCCAAATTTTCTGGATGCTTATATCAACTTAGGAAATGTCTTGAAAGAGGCACGCATTTTTGACAGGTGAGAGTGTTATGTTTCATCAATTTCCTTGTCTTTGGAGTTTGGACTAAAATGTGGCAACAGCTTCCAGGACACTTATCTAGAGCGTACTTTTCCCTCCTGCTTTCTTACCCTTTACTTAATAGATGTAGTTGGATGACTTTTCCTTGTTGGTTTTCCTAAATGCTTTTATCCTCACACTTAATTTAGTTGAAATTTCCTTTACTGTAAAACTGTTAGAATGATTACATTTTGGACTGAATTGTATCCTTGATCTGATTAAGAAAGCTAAGTAAAAGTTGACTTTTGACTTTTTTGTTTAAAAAACTGCTTTTCTTATTTGTGTGTATGTGTGTGTGTGCGGGGGAGGGCTGTATGTACACGTGCGTGTAGGAGAATGGCACATGGGAGTCCTGAAGCGATCATTGGTGTCCATCCCCATCCTATCATTCTGTACCTTATTCCTTTGAGGCACTCTGTCCTTGAACCCAGGGTTCACATTTTTGGCTAGGCTGCCAGTCAGTAAGCCTCAGTGATCTCCTTCCCCCAGTGCTGAGGTTACATGCTTCTACATGGCCATACCTAAGGTGGGTTCAGGGATCCAAACTCAGGTTCTCATAATTATACAGCAAACACTCTTACCCACTGATCATCTCTCCAGCCCCTTGATTTATTTTATGTGTATGGGTGTTTGCCTGCATGTCTGTCTGTGGACCATGTTGAGATACTAGAAGAGGGCATCAGATCCTCTAGAACTGGAGATATACATGGTTGTAGTTTTACATGGCTGTTAGCTGCCATGTGGGTTCTAGGATTCAAACCAGGGATCTCTGGAAGAGCAGCCCGTGCTCTTGTCCACTGAGCCATCTCTCTCCAGCCTTTGCTTTGTAACTTTGTTGTTGTTAAAGGAAAGCCAACCAGGAACACACAGATGTTTTTCTGTGAAAACATGCTTTATAGTCTGACACTTGGGAGGCTGAAGCAGGAGGACTGCTGTGTTCAAGGCCAGGCCCTTGATAGAGCTAGACCCTATCTCAAAAACAAAAACAAAAACATAGTGGGCTTATATCTATAATGCTATCACTTGAGAGGCCAAGCGAGAAGGGATTGCTCAGAGTTGGAGGCCAGCTAAAGTTATCTCAAAAAAAACAAAACAAAACAAAAAAACCATGTATCCCAAAATAAAAATGCAGGGCCAACAATTTTTAATCAGTGGTAGAGTCCTTGTTTAGCATGTATGAGGCCCTAAATTCAGTTCTTAGCACCACACAAAAGACATTTTATTAAAAATGAGATTTTTATGTGCAATAAAGCATATCAAGTTAATTGTCATTAGTTAAAATTAATTGACACTTCATTTAATAAAATATCCATTAAGGTTAGTTGGGTGAGATGGCTCAGTGAGTAAAAGTATAAGCCGATGACCTGTGTTCTATCCCTAGAACCCACAATGGAAGGAGAGAACCGACTTCACAAAGTGTACTTTGCCTTCTACATGTGTACTGTGGTCCATGCCAACCTGTACACATGTCATAAACACTAGTATTAATAATATGTTTAATTAGTTGCATTTTGTGAATATGTGTTTGTTTTTGTTTTTCTCATAGAGCTGTGGCAGCTTATCTTCGTGCCTTAAGTTTGAGCCCAAATCATGCGGTGGTGCACGGCAACCTGGCTTGTGTGTACTATGAGCAAGGCCTAATAGACCTGGCCATTGATACCTACAGGCGAGCTATAGAACTGCAGCCACATTTCCCCGATGCTTACTGCAACCTAGCAAATGCTCTCAAAGAGAAGGGCAGTGTAAGCATTTTGTCTTATTTTTATTTCTTTGTTATGTGGTCGAAAAGAAAAGTCTTCGTTGTACATATTAAGTATTGAGATGGTTATATTAGTTTCCTTTGGAGTTCTTTTGGGTTGCCGGGAAGGAGGATACTGAAAAGTATCCCTTTTGTGGTGAATCATTTGAGTCATTTGACTCAATGATTCAGTTACTTGAATTACTAGAACAGCAGCGGTCTCTCTGATTCTTCTGTGTAGTTTCTGAATGGTTTGTTTTATTTTTCAGGTTGCTGAAGCAGAAGATTGTTACAACACAGCTCTTCGTCTGTGTCCTACCCATGCAGACTCTTTGAATAATCTTGCCAACATCAAACGGGAGCAGGGCAACATTGAAGAGGCAGTTCGCCTGTATCGCAAAGCATTGGAAGTATGTTCAATGCTGTGGCTGGAGGGTCTAGCCTAACCTGTGTGACAGTAAAGGGAAAGCAGTTTAGTTTGCCTGCCATTCACCTCTGGGTTTATTTTATTTTTGGTTTTGGTTTTTGAGACAGGATTTCTCTGTGCAGCCCTGGCACTCACTGTGTAGGCCAGGCTGTCCTCGAATCCAGAGACTCCCGAGTGTTGGGATTAAAGGTGTGCAGCACCACTGCTCAGCTGCCATTTACCTCTTTTAAGAGGATCATTCATTATTGATGTAAGGTCCTATGACATGCAGGACACCCCCCCCATATTGAGTTCATTATTTTATGCATAGGTGAGATCTGCACAAAGATACTGAATAGTATGCTAAGTAAAGCCATTACAATGAAAAACTCAGGCCTGTGTCTAGTGGTTAGTAGGTGCAGTAGGAGTTGAGAAAAAGCAGCATTACTTAGCATGAGTAACAGGAAGAGAGGCATAACTCACGTTTGAAATGAAGATAAGTCTAATATGGAGGAAGCAGTAGAATTTGAGCTACTAGACCTAGGAAAAGGTGAAGAGAAGTCTAGGCACACTGTGCCGTTCTGAGTTGTGGGAGGCAATTGGGAGATTCTTTCTGCTATTTAATGTCTGCTGTGATTGGAACTCTGTAGGTCTTCCCCGAGTTTGCTGCTGCACATTCCAATTTAGCAAGCGTACTGCAACAGCAGGGCAAGCTGCAGGAAGCACTGATGCACTATAAGGAAGCTATACGGTAAGGAGCTCATAGCTGCCTTTTTCTGTTTTCATTTTTGAGATTATAATTGTCATTTCTCTTTCTTGTCTCTCCAAAACCCTTCCATAAACCATACCTTGTTGCTTTCAAATCCATGACCACCTTTTTCATGAATTGTGGTAATGCGTATTTATATGCATATATATTTCTAAATGTAACTTGCACAACCTGTATAATGCTACTTGTGTGTATGTTTTCAGGGCTAACCATTTGGTATTGGAGAACCAATTGGTGTGCTTTTCCCTACAGAAGGCTATTTCTCTCACTCAGTATCACTTAGATGCCTGTATGCATATCTTTCCATAGGCTTGAAGCCTCATGGGTTTTCCCTCATCCACTTGCGTCTCTTTGTTTTTTTCTTTTTTGAGACAAGGTTTCTCTAAGTAGCCCTGGCTGTCTTGGAACTCACACTATAGACCAAGTTGACCTGGAAACTCAGATCTACCTGCCTTTGTCTCTCAAAATTTGGGGATTAAAGTTGTGTGCTACCACCACCTGGCATCTATTTTTTAAAGGTGTGGCATAGTGGTATCTACTTTAATTCCAGCACTCTAGCTAGGTGGTTCTCTGTGAGTTTGAGGCCAGCCTAATCTACATAGCAAGAACTAGGCCTGCCAGGGCTACATGGTAAGACCCTGTGTAAAACAACACTTTAGGGTTGGAGAGATGGCTCGGGAATTAAGAGTACTGACTGCTCTTCCAGAGTATCTAGGTTCAATTCCCAACAACCATGTGGTAGCTCACAACCATCTTATAAATCTAATACCAGGAAATCCTGGCTTTCAAGGGCACCAAGCATGTGCATGTTACATAGCCATACATGTGGGCAAAACATTCACACACATAAAATAATAAAATTTTTTAAAATTAACTATTTTAAGCTTTTTATGAGACAGGGTTTCATTATGCATCTCCGGCTATTCTGACACTCACTATGAATATCAGGCTGGCCTTAAACTTACGGAAATCTACCTACCTCTGCCTCCCAAGGCCTGGCTTTAAGGGCATGTGCTGCCATACCTGGCTTATTATTTTTAAACTTAAAAATCATTAAAAATTATTCATCTGTATATGGCTATATGCAGTGCATGTAGGTCCCTATAGAGGCCAAAAGCGGGTGGGTGTCAGATATCTTGGAGTTGGAGTTAAGACATTTGTGAGCTGCCATGTGGATGCTGGGAACCAAATCCAGGTCCTCGGGAAGGAGCAGCCAGTGCTCTTAACTGTTGAGCCACCTCTCAAAGCCCCTTGTTATTTGTTTTATTCACTTAGTTACTTAAGTTATTTCATTTTTTTTTCTTTTTCCGTGAGACAGGGCCTGACTGTCCTGGAGCTCTATGTGGATCAGGCTGGCCTAGAACTCATAAAGATAGATACCCCTCCTTTTGCCTCCCATGTAATGTACTAAGGTTAAAGGCATGTCCTGCTTTAATTTTATAACAATTATATTTCATTTATTTCATGTGTGTGGAGGAAATGTGGGTATATACTGCATTGCCCATGTGGAGGTCAGAGGGCAACTTACTGGAGCTGTTTTATCTTTTCATATATGTTCTGTGGTTGAACTCACGTTATCAAGCTTGAGTAGGTGTCTTTACCTGCTAAGCCATCTCACTAACCTTTTAAAATTACTGCTTTTTTTCTTTTTAAAGACAGGGTTTCTTTCTATCTCTATCCCTGGCTATCCTGAACTTGCACTGGTAGAGCAGGCTGGCCTCAAACTCACAGAGATCTGCCTGCCTTTTTTTTCCAAGTACACCCAGCTTATTATTGTCATATTTTAGAAGATTAATTTACTTTTAATTATGTGTGTATTATATGTGTATAAAATACCCTTAAATTCCAGAGGTGGGTGCTTTATCTCCTTAGAGCTCGACATTGATGCTTTCTGGAATAGCAGTGAGAGCTCTTAATTGCTGAGCCCCAATTATTACATAATTTATTGTTGTTATTTAGTAATTTATTATTGTCTAATAATTAAAGGTTTGACATTTGGCAGGTGTTAAAATGACTCTCCCTCCCTCTTTGGTGCTGAGGATTCAAACTAGGCTTGGTAGGCAAGTAATTGTAGCACCAAACCGCAATGCCAAAGCCCCAAGTGCCTTTATAACAAGATTTTACATGAGATAATCAAACCTTTGTCTTCTCCTTTAGAATCAGTCCTACATTTGCTGATGCTTATTCCAATATGGGAAACACTCTAAAGGAGATGCAGGATGTTCAGGGAGCTTTGCAATGTTATACTCGTGCCATCCAGATTAATCCTGCCTTTGCTGATGCACACAGCAATCTGGCTTCCATTCACAAGGTACTGCTGTTTATTCAAATACTGGGTACCTAAGCATGAAAATATCATTGTAGGAAACTCCTTACAAGTTTGTTTTCTTTCCAGGATTCAGGGAATATCCCAGAAGCAATAGCTTCTTACCGCACAGCTCTGAAACTTAAGCCTGACTTTCCTGATGCTTATTGTAACTTGGCTCATTGCCTACAGGTAAAGAATAAATGGTTCTTTGTTTTTCTTTCTGCATCATTACCACTTTTTAACTGTGTGCCATCTAAGCCTGTCTAGAGACGAGAGACAGTGTTTTTATTTTTTTGTTTTATTTTTATTTTTGGGGGCAAGTGTCGATTCTAGGGCAGTTTTCAGGAGTCATTTCTCTTCTTTTAGCACGTGGGTCTCAGGCATTGGACTCCAGTTAGTTGTCAGGCCTGCAAGGCGAACACCTTTACTGACTAAGCCAGCCCCAAGACTATGTTTTTAAGAGGTTATCTAATACTACTTTAGGAGCTCAAATACTTGTAAAATAAATCTTTGGATAGGTCTTATGGGTGATAATTTCTTTTTTCTTCCTCTAGATTGTCTGTGATTGGACAGACTATGATGAGCGGATGAAGAAATTGGTTAGTATTGTAGCTGAGCAGCTAGAGAAGAATAGGCTACCTTCTGTACATCCTCACCATAGCATGCTGTACCCTCTTTCCCATGGCTTCAGGAAGGCTATTGCAGAGAGGCATGGGAATCTCTGCTTGGATAAGGTGACTCTTGTTTTAATCTTTTTGTTATAAACTAAAATGCAGATAGAGAAAAACAATGTATAAATCAAATGTATGGCTTTACCAACTAGAAATGAAACTGTCTTAGCTACCCTAGAAGCTACTCTTCACTGTGGCCTGAGGCCTGACATCAGCTCAATTCTTCATTTCTAATGGTGGTGTTTTCCTTTAAGGTAGAAATCTAGGCTAGGCATGGTGGCGCAAACCTATAATCTCAATACTTCTGTAATCTCAACATTTAGAGGCAGAGGATGGTGAATTGAGGCTAGCTTAGGCTACATAGCAAGCTCCTGCCTCGAAGCCACAACCAAACAAAAACTCCGCATCTAAAAAGCAAACTAAAGGCAACAACAACAAAAGCCCCACATGGTGTTTAAGTAGAGCGTGTAGTATTATGTACTCAACTTTGAAAATTAGAACACCCTGATAGGGTTTAGAATCTACTCCAGGAAAGAGTGGTAGATTTAAAAATTAATCTCAATCAATCACTCTCTCTCTGTGTCTCTCTCCTCTCTCCTCTCCCCTCTCCCCTCTCCCCCTGTCTCTTTCCCTCCCCTCTTCCCCTCTCTCCCTCCTTCCTTCCTTTTTTTTTTTTTTTTTCCAAAAAATGTTTCTCCACAGAATTTCCTAAAATACTGTAAGGGCTATTATACTCCATTCACATTTCTTCATTCCTAGAAGTTTGCGATCTATTCAGGCTGTTTATGCTCAGTACAGGTCATGTATGAAGCATGTACCAGCATGAAGTTATGTGCCAGCTGTCACATAACTGCTGACCTAAACTGCTAAGGTGACATCAAACAGGCCACATGAATTAAATGAAATTTGCTGTCCAAAGGTTTTTTCATAGGTGTGGGTGTATATGAATTTTTTAATGTTAATTTATGAGTGTTCTGCTGCATATACATCTATAGGCCAGAAGAAGAAATCAGATCCCATTACAGATGGTTGTGAGCCACCATGTGGGTGCTGGGAATTGAACTCAGGACCTCTGGAAAAGCAGTTAGTGCTCTTAACTGCTGAGCCATATCTCCAGCTCCAAGTTTAGATTTTTGTCTTCATTTTTGAGATAGATTTCATGTATCCTAGGTTGGCTTTAAACTCTCTGAGGATCACCTTGAACCTCAGATCCTACCTCACAGTTACACAGGGTCCCAGAGGTGCGCCAACATGTCTATTTATTTTTTTGTTGTTTGTTTTGTCTCACTACATCGTGGCTGGATGGCTGGTAACCCAGTGTGTAGACTTGAAGATCCATGTGTCTCAGCTTCCTGAGGGTTGGGATTAAAGATGGGCACCACATGCCTGGTTTTTATGTAGTTTTGGGAACAGAACCCTTAGGGCTTTATATATGCTAGGCAAAGCATGCTACCAACTGAGCTTCATTACCAGTCCCGGTTTTCAGGTTTTTTTAGATAAAAATTTACACATGACTTGATTTTCCTAATGAACATTGTATTCTGCTGGTAGATTAATGTCCTCCATAAACCACCATATGAACATCCAAAAGACTTGAAACTCAGTGATGGCCGATTGCGTGTAGGCTATGTGAGTTCTGACTTTGGGAATCACCCAACTTCACACCTTATGCAGTCTATTCCAGGCATGCACAATCCTGATAAGTTTGAGGTAAGAATATTTTTTTTGGTGACTTTACTCCGTCATCTTTGGCATTAAGCTATCTTTTGAGAAGGTTGGAGCAAAGGTTATTGAGTACATTGTCCCCTCTCTGCCTTTCAGGTATTCTGCTATGCCTTGAGCCCAGATGACGGTACAAACTTCCGAGTGAAGGTGATGGCAGAAGCCAATCATTTCATTGATCTTTCTCAGGTGAAACTCTGATCCTTCCATTTTTCTAAAAGATTTTCTATTTAATTATGTATATGTGTTTGTGTATGAGGGCAGGTGCCCAAGGAGGTCAGGGTGTCAGATCTCCCAAACTTGGACTTACAGGGGGTTACGTAGGTGCTGGGAACAAATGCAGGTCCTCCACAATTACAGCAAGTGCCTTTAACTCTTTAATTTTAAAATTTTGAGCAAATTAAAAGGAAAAAAAACCTATGGATACAAACTGGGATTCTTTTTTTTGGGGGGTGGGGTGGGTATGAGGAGTTGAACTGAGGGCCTCATGTATAAGATAGTGTACAGTTTTTGATGATAGCTACTGTATATGGGCAATTTGCCTTTATTTCTTTGGTCATTTACATTTATAATTGGCATGACTTTGCTGGAGTTGCACATAAAATGGAAATGTGGTATAATTGTGTTTGATGTACAACTGTTCTGGACATTGAGCCTGCACTCCAAACAGAAAAACACTTTCAATACCTACTGAATAAAGAAAAGAAGAATAAATAGTTTAAAAAGAAAATACATCTTGTGGTGTTAAGAAGATGAGAATTTCTTTCAAAGGTCAGCCTAAGCTATGTGAGGCCCCCATCTTTTTTAAAAAAAAAAAAAAAAAGCACAGCAGTAAATAGTAAGAAGCCCATCTATTTCTGAGTACTCTGTGTGTGTGTGTATGTATGTGTGTATGTGTGTGTGTGTGTGTGTGTGTGTTTCTTTTGTAGAGTGGTAGGGAGAGTGTTGAGGTAAGAGACCCGCTATGTAGCTAACCCTGTCTGGCCTGAAATTTACAATGTAGACCAGGTTGGCCTTTTGTGGTGATCCTCTTGCTTCAGCCCTCTATAAGTTCTGAGATTGTGGGCATGTGCCACTGTGCTCTACTGGTTGGTTGTCTTTATTTCTGTATTTGGCTCTATTCTTTACTCTGTAAATTTTATGATGAATTAAAGATGAAACCCACGGGTGAATTAAATTTGCTAAATATATAGACTTTTCCTGTAGGCTCTATTTTTCACATGGGTAACCAGTAAAGAAATGTACCTTTAGACATGAATATGCGTAAGTATGCATATATTTGCAAGTAAACACATGTATAAATATAAGTTGCTGGATTGGGGATGTAGTTAAGGTAGTATAGTGCTTTCCTATTATACACAAAACCCTGGGTTTGATTTTTAGCACTGCATAAACTGGATGTTATGGCTCATGCCTATATTCTCAGCATTTTTAAGGTGGAGGCAGAGACCGTAGGATCAGGGTTCAAGGTCATCCTTTGCTACATAGAGTTCAAGGTCTACCTGGGCTAGAGACCCTGTCTCAAAAATAAGTAAGTCCAGGTATGCTCAGTCAACTGTGTCTACTGTGGAGATCTTGCTGTACTACTCTTGAGCCTTATTTTAAGACTGGGTCTCTCAGTGATCCTGGGGCTAGGCTGGAAGCTGGCAAACTCTGCATCCTCCTGTCTTCAGCCTCCACAGACCCGAGGTTTGAGGTGCACATGTGTGGCCACATCTGGCTTTTTATATGGATTCTGGAATCCATACTCAGGTCCTCTTGCTTGCATAGAAAGTACTCTTACTGAGTCCGCTGTAGTCCTCTGTTTATACTATTTTCCATTGAGATTATATTATGTCAAATTTCTAGTCATCTTTTTTGTTTTTCTAGTCATCTTTTGTTATGTGGCTTATCTGTCTATTTATTGAGACGGAGTCCAAGTATTTAGCTCTGGCTGGTTGCACACTCAAGATTTTGTCTCAAGTTTCCTGAGTGCTTGCCTTCCAGGCTTGTAACAATGTGCTTGGCTTCTTGTTCATCTTTGAAGGCCCATTTCAAATACTAGCTCCTTTCTGGAACTCTGAGTCATTCAATTTATTTAGATGGAAGCTCGGCTTCTTTTATTTTCTATTTCTGTAATGATTTGATTATATAGCAGTTCTAAGTCCTATGTTGCCTCCATTAACTTAGTTCATTGATGTGGTTCTCATCTCCTTTTATTTATTTATTTATCTATCTATCTATCTATCTATCTATTTATTTATTTATTTTTCTCATCTCCTTTTTTTGTGTGCTTGTTTGAGACAGGGTCTCTTGTAACCGAGTTTGGTGTTTAATTTCTGATCCTCCTGTTTCTACCTCCCAAGTGCTGGGACATAAGAGTGAGCCACCATCCCTTGCTTTCTCATCTCTTTTTCATCTAGGTCTCTAAATTCTGTCATTAAAACAAATTGGATTAATCTAAATTTTACATCGCTCTGTGTATTCGATAGATTCCGTGCAATGGAAAAGCAGCTGACCGCATCCACCAAGACGGAATTCACATCCTTGTGAATATGAATGGGTATACCAAGGGTGCTCGAAATGAGCTCTTTGCTCTCAGGCCCGCTCCTATTCAGGTAAAGGAACAATCACTCACAATGTCTATTGGTCTAAACAGATAGTGGTTTTTGGTTTTTCTCCATCTGGCTAACTGCTCTCGAAAACAAAATAGACATTCTTGATTTTTATATAAATGTGTTCTTGGAATGGACGATGATTGATTTTTGAGTGTAGACATAGTGCCTACTAGTAAAATGTCAGTGGAGACGGGCATTTTATGGTTTTAAGTTAACAGGTCCTTTGTCGAGCACATTTGAAGAACACATTAACACTTACAAAGTTAGGTAGTTGGAAAGAAAGGCTGCTGGATTGCTCTTGGCTAATGAAACCAGCCTCTCATTTATTTACATATGTGATTTGGGAGCCTTTTGATGATGATCCTCTTGAAAAAAAAAAAAAAAAACTCCTTTAGGAGATGGTTGCTGTGTCTGCAGTAAGTTGATGGGTTTACAGATGGATAAAAGTTGTTTTTGATCTTAATTTTATTTTATTTTTTTAATTTTTTTAATTTTTTTTAAGGCCATGTGGCTGGGCTACCCTGGGACTAGTGGTGCACTGTTCATGGATTACATCATCACTGATCAGGAAACTTCCCCAGCTGAAGTTGCAGAGCAGTATTCTGAGAAACTGGCTTATATGCCCCATACTTTCTTTATTGGTGATCATGCTAATATGTTCCCTCACCTGAAGGTAGGCAGAAAACACTGGTATGAGGAAATCGAGAGAACTGTTTGTTTCTCCCTTTGTTGTCCATATGCACCTTTCCTAAAAAGGATATCTGTTTTTTTTTCCCATTAGAAAAAAGCAGTCATCGATTTTAAATCCAATGGGCATATTTATGACAATCGGATAGTTCTGAATGGCATCGATCTCAAAGCATTTCTTGATAGTCTACCTGATGTAAAGATTGTCAAGGTCAGGACTTAGTCATTATTTGTCATTGAAGCAAACTGAATTTGTGGTTTTTTTTTTTCTTCTTCTTATAGTGCATTTTTGTCTTGTTGATTGCTTTTCAGATGAAATGTCCTGATGGAGGTGACAATGCAGACAGCAGCAACCCAGCTCTTAATATGCCTGTTATTCCCATGAATACCATTGCAGAAGCAGTCATTGAAATGATTAACAGAGGGCAGATTCAGATAACAATTAACGGATTCAGTATTAGCAATGGACTGGCGACTACACAGGTGAAAAAGACTATAATTATGTATCACATACATGCATCCTTTCCTGTAATTCTTATAGCCTCTCCATCTTACAGAGTAAGAGAGGAGCTCATTGGAAACTGGCTCTTTTATAAGTGTGTCTGTTTTTAAAAGTCATCTGGCTTCAGCTATCAGGTTCTTTAGTGAGCACCTACTGTGTTAATATTTTGTTTTTGCCTGTTTGTACCATTAGTCTCTTTAGGCACCATATGGTTTTTGCTTCTGTAAATTCACCCTTTACCTGGCCAAATCCTGTACAGCCTTTTAGTTCAAATCTTTAAAGTCACCAGTTTCTGTATTAATCTCTAGTTTCTTTTTCCATACTCATTGCTGCACTTTTGTAGGATTGGGGGCACATTCAGCACAATGTAGTGTAATTCCTTGTATTTGTATCTTTCAGCAAATGGAATTACTTTAGAACTCATGTCTTTTTTTTGTATTTTCGAGACAGGGTTTCTCTGTATAGACCTGGCTGTCCTGGAACTCACTCTGTAGACCAGGCTGACCTCAAACTCAGAAATCCGCCTGCCTGCCTCTGCCTCCCGAGTGCTGGGATTAAAGGCGTGTGCCACCACTGCCTGGCTAGAACTCGTGTCTTAACCACTTTATTCTAGTTTGGATTCCATGAGTATATATTATATTCTTGATTAGGTAAATATATATATAGCTCTAGCAATAAGAGTGTAAAAGGGCAGGAATCTTAGACTGCTAAGGTGTAAGCAATTTTATTGAGATGATGTCCATACTCATGTGACAGTGTAAGACAAAAGTATGGGATTTGCAAATAAAGCCTATAGTTGAAGATTTTCCTCTCAGTGTGAAGAGAGTCTTAGGGGAAGAGGCCCTTTGCAGAGAAGTAACTGAAATTTGCCTAAAACAGTACGATTTGGATAAGGCCATTTTACCCATGAGCAGAGTAAAAAGTAAAAGCTTACTATTGGTTACAGTCTTTTAATTATTTCTGGTTGTTTGAGACAAAGTTTATCTTGTGTAGCCCTGGCTGTCCTGGAACTCTATGAACTCTGCCCGCCTGCCTCTGCCTCCCAAGTGCTGGGATTAAAGGCTACCATCACCAGCCTTTGTTTTTTGTTGTTGTTGGTGGTGGTGGGTTTTTTTTGTTTGTTTGTTTTGTTTTGTTGTGAGACAGGATCTGGCTATTTAGCCCAGGCTATTCGAAAGCTTGACAGCTCTCCTGCCTTTTCAATATCTTGACTAAAGCAAGAAATTTCTTTTTTAAGATTTTATTTATTTATTTATTTTATCTATATGAGTACACTGTAGCTGTCTTCAGACACACCAGAAGAGGGCGTTGGATCCCATGACAGATGGTTGTGAGCCACCATGTGGTTGCTGGAAATTGAACTCAGAACCTCTGGAAGAGCAGTCAGTGCTCTTAACCACTGAGCCATCTCTCCAGCCCCTCCAAGAATTTCCTTAAGGCAGTTAGTTCCTCCTAAATCAAAATAATAATATAGCCTTTCCCTCCCTCCCTCCCTTCCTCCCTCCCTTCCTTCTTTCCTTCTATCCATCTGCCCGCCCAAATAAATAAATAAATAAATAAATAAATAAATAAATAAAAGATACCTACCTGCCTACAAATTTGAGGCCACTCTGGCCTATATAGCAAGTTCCAGGCCACCAAAAGCTACATGAGACCCTGTCTTAAACAAACAAAAACGTCAAGCCTTTGCATAGCGACACACACCACCATGTTAGCACTTGGGAAGCCTGACTACTGAAACCTATATTGAGAGAGAAAGAGAGAGGAGGGGAGAATAACATCATCCCTTGGCCTGTCCCCCTTTTTTGGAAAGGCTTCTTCTGTTGGGTGGGGTTCTCATATAGCCCAGGCTAGCTTCAAACCTTGATCTTTGATCCTCCTACATCTATGTCCCAAGTGCTAGAATTATAGAAGAGTATACTACCATGCCTTGTTCTATGCAGTACTTGAATCAAAACCAGGGCCTTTTGCATGCTTGGCAAGCCCTATACCATCCAAACTACATCTACAAATCCTTTAGTGTTAACTCTAAATTTAATCATCATGTTCTTTTCGTTATTCTAGATCAATAATAAGGCTGCAACTGGAGAGGAAGTTCCCCGTACTATTATTGTAACCACCCGTTCCCAGTATGGGCTACCAGAAGATGCCATTGTGTACTGTAACTTTAATCAGTTATATAAAATTGACCCTTCTACCCTGCAGATGTGGGCAAATGTGAGTATGTGTAGATTTAATGCCCATTGATGAGTAAAGATTATCTATATGGACTATCAGTTTCCCTCTTCTTCCCTCCCAACCCTCCCATGTGTACTTTGTTTTCTCTTTCAGTTTCATGGCTTTTTCTTTAGTTGTTGCTGCTTTTATTCCATAGTAGTAGTAGTAGTAGTAGTTTGGTGGTGGTGGTGGTGGGTGTATGGTGTGTTTATTCATGTGGACTCCTGAATGCATAAATACAACCAACTCAGTCTGTATGTTACTTGTATTGTTTTTGAGATGAGCTCACATGTATCCCAGGCTGGCCTTGTTACATAGCAGAGGTTAACTTTGAACGTGTATTCCTTCTACCTCTTAACTCCCAAGTGCTGGAAATTAATCCAGGACTCCCTTCATGCTAGGCAAGTAACTGTACCAACTGAGCTATGTCCACAGCCATTTTCACTTTGTATTTTGCCTTCTAATGTTGTCTTATTTCCCCCTAGTGTTGTGGGATCAAGCTATGTACCACTGAGCTTTGTCCCCAGTCTGGTTTTTTTTTTTTTTTAAAGATTTATTGATTTCATGTATATGAGTACACTGTTGCTCTCTTCAGACACATCAGAAGAGGGCATCAGATCCCATTACAGATGGTTGTGAGTCACCATGTGGTTGCTGGGAATTGAACTCAGGTCCTCTGGAAGAACAGTCAGTGCTCTTAACCACTGAGCCATCTCACCAGCCCCTGTCCCCAGTCTTTTGTTGTGTTTATTTTCATTTTAAAAGATAGGGTCTTTCTACATAGCCCTGGCTGCCCTAGGACTCACTATAAGGTATGCATCATCACACCTGGCTCCAGTTTTGTGATTTTTAAATTTCATGCTATAAAGCATTCATTTATTCAAAGTATTCTGTCCAGACGTCAACACATTTTTAACATTTTTTAAAAAGATTAATTTTATGTGTATTGATGTTTTGCCTGCATGTATGTCTGTGTGAGGGTGTCAGATATCTGGAACAGGAGTTTCAGACACTGTAAACTACCATGTGGGTGCTAGGAATTAAACCCAGGTCTTCAGGAAGAGCAGCCAATGTGACTGCATGTTGGTATACCAAATTTGTACTTTGTACTTGGTACCCATGAAGGACAGAAAAAGAAATTGGATCCCTTGGAACCGGATGCTGCTGGGAGTTGAGATAGGAGAATTGCTTGAGTGCTTGAGTTTGTGGCCAGCCTGGAAAACTTAATGAGACCCTGTTCTTTAAAAACAAAAATATTGGGAGTAGCTTACACAGTCCCACCCCTCCCTTAGGAACTATTGGCAATAATTGTTACTGGGAGATGAAGAGTCATTTTCTGTAGTGGTAATTTGCCCATGTCCCAGAATATCACTTCTCCATTCTTCTGCAAGCAATCCCGGTTAAATTCGGTGGATCATAAACACAAAAGCAGTAACAATATATATGAAGGTGGGGGGTGAGTCAGCAAAAATGGGAGTGGTGAATAACGGAGGGTGAAAATCACACACACACAGGGAGTTTTCAAAAAAGTTTTCAACATGCAAATTAACAAAGCAAAGACACCCCAAATTCCCATATTTAATGAAGTCCACTGTGTATATTAGTTCCTGCCACATATAGTTACCTCAGATTGTACCAGTTTAGTAAATGGCTTTCATCTTCTACTATTCTTTTCTCTGTCTTCAAATACTCCGTGACAGCTAAGAGAGAAGGAAAAACTTGAATAATTTAATTCATCTCTTTGAAGGAAAGACCTAGGTCCCAAGCAGGTTTCTTTACTTGTTTGAGACAGGGGCTCCTTGAATATAGGAGCCTCTTGATTTCAGCTCTGCCAGGGTTATAGGTGTGTGCCACAATGCCAGATCATGTGGCTTGATCCCTAACATCACAAGACTTCGTGAATGCTGGGCAAGCTCTCCCAGTAGGACTGTATCACAAGACCCCAAGTATACTTTTCAGTGGAGAGAATAAAGTGAAGTAGAATGATTTTGGGAAAGGCAGATGTACTATTAATCTTCTCATTTTCCTGTTTTTTTTTTTTTTTTAAAGATTCTGAAACGTGTGCCTAATAGCGTGCTTTGGCTGTTGCGTTTTCCAGCAGTAGGAGAACCCAATATTCAACAATATGCACAAAATATGGGCCTTCCCCAGAACCGTATCATTTTCTCACCTGTGGCTCCTAAAGAGGAGCATGTCAGGAGAGGTCAGCTGGCTGATGTCTGCCTGGATACTCCTTTGTGTAATGGACACACCACAGGAATGGATGTTCTTTGGGCAGGAACACCTATGGTGACTATGCCAGGTTAGTGGCTGATAAAATCATCACACTCTTCTTTATTCATTAAAAATTTTCTTTTGGCTCAAGAGGGGATACTTGAAGGTGAACTTGTATGTAGTAGAAGTAATTAAGGCAGGATGATAGAAAATGGGACTTATTCAAGCCTGAATACTTGCACCATCCTCTGCATCTGTAATGTATGGATACTTAAATGCAATTAACAATGATGATTATGTGACTTACAGTTCTAAGATGTACAATTACTATATTTTTACCTTCTAGGAGAGACTCTTGCCTCTCGAGTTGCAGCTTCTCAGCTCACTTGTCTAGGATGTCTTGAGCTCATTGCTAAAAGCAGACAGGAATATGAAGACATAGCTGTGAAACTGGGAACCGATCTAGAATAGTAAGTAAACTGCCAGGAACAAACTGTATTATCTGAGACTGTGGCTGAATGAAGCCATAAATGAAGAATAAAATAAATTGTTGTATGCTGTCTGGATGAGAGGACATGATCTAAAACTCTTAGGGAATCATGAAATTTTAATAACTTTCCAAAGAGTTAGATGTTTGAGCCTAATACTTTTGCCATAGGAGGATAATTAAAAACAAAAAATAAAAACAAAAGACTTTAGTTGCCTGAAAATGAGGAAGAATTAGAGGGATTATGCTAAGGTAAATGACGCTTTACCCATTCAATGAAATAGTCTGTTTATGGTGTTTATGTGTGCTGGATCTCTGTGAGTTCAAGGACAGTGTGATCTATAGAACATGTTCAGGACAGCCAAGGGCTTTATTACACAGATAAACCCCATCTGGGAAAACCAAACCAAAAATTTGTGTGTGTGTGTATGTATGTGTATACACACACATTTTTTTTTTCCTCATATAGTATATCCAGACCGCAGTTTCTCCTCACTCCACTCCTCCCAGTCCTTATGTCTCCTGCCCTGTCTTCCCCAGATTTTCTTCTCTGTTTCTCTTCAGAAAAGAGCAGGAATTTTCAACTGAACACGGCATAACAGTAAGACTAGGCACAAACCCCCATATCAAGGCTGGATGAGGCAACCCAGTAGGAGGAAGAGAGTCCTAAGAACAGGCAAAAGAGACACTCCCACTGTTAGGAGTCTCACAAGAACACCAAGTTACACAACCATAATATACATGTAGAGGACCTAGGTCAGACCCATACGGGGTTGTTGGTTCAGTCTCTGTGAACCCCTTTGGGCCCAGCTTAGTTGATTCTGTGGGCTGTGTTCCTCTGGTGTCCTTGACCCCTCTGGCTCCTACAGTTCTTCCTCCCTCTCTCCTGTGAGGTTCCTTGAGCTCCAGGGGGAGGAACCTGAATGAGGTCTTCAATTTGGTGTCTGTCTCCACCTAATGTCTATATTTGCTCCCATCAGCTACAGGAGGAAGGCCTCTCTGATGATTGGGCTAGGCACTGATCTATGGGTATAGCAGAATATCATTAGGATTCATAAGGTTTTTTACATTTATTTGTTTGGTGTGTGTGTATGTATGTGGAAATGGAGTATATGTGGAGTTCCACAGACAGCTTAGAGAAGTCCGTTTACTCCTTCCATCACGTGAGTTCTGTACAACAGATGCCTTTACCTACTATGTGGCTCAACTTGGCCTTGAACTTGATTCTCCTTGCCTTGGCTTCCCAAATTTTTCTCTTTTTTTGAAACAGGCTTTCTCTGTATAGTGGCTGTCCTGGAACTGCTATGTAGACCAGGCTGGCCTCAGAGATACACCTGCCTCTGCCTCTCTGCCAACATTTAGTTATGAAAATTCCAATTTTACATTAAACACTATTATATCTGCTATGTAGATCATGCTGTTGTATATCATTTTATTTGGTGTCATGTTCTCAAATGAGCCACCCATTTTTTTGGATGCATTTTTAAGTAAGTAGTACATACAAGGATATAACACTTCAGAGCAAGTATCATTAATTAGAATTGAAGTGAGGTACTTTCTATACACCTGGCAAACATTTTACCACAGAGTGAGCCTTAGTAGTTTGTATGTATAGGCATAGGCATACATATGCACAGGTCACGACACAAAAAACAAACAGAAGTCAGAACAACTTTCAGGAGTTGCTTTTCTCCTATCACTTGAGTTCCTAGGATGGAGCTCAGGTTTTAAGGCTTATCTGCAAACATCCTTACTTGCTGAGCCATCTCGCCAGCCCAAGACTCTTTTTGAGGCAGAATTTATAGGGGGCCAGACTTGATGACACATACTTGTAATCCAGCACTTGGGAGACTGAGGCAGGAGGATTGCCTTAAGTTTTAGGCAAGCCTGGACTACAAAATATTGGACCCTTGTCTCAACTAAAAAGAAAAGATATACAATGAAGTCTACAAATCCGAAGTGTTCACAGAATTTTAAGAATTCCCAGACTGGTGGCCCATACATCTAAGTAGTAGGAGACTGGGCAGATCACCAGGATCTATCTAGATCTATCTAGATACCTACCTACCTCCATATATATAATCTCCAGCCTAGCCTTCTTAGAGTGATTTATCTTGAAAAGGTTGAAGGTACCTAATATACGACACCCAAGGCTGTCCTCTGGTCTCTGCATGCACACACAAACACATGCATACATACCCAAATACAGAAATAGAGCTCATAGATTATTTTTATTTTAAAGGAAGCATTTATATGAATATGGTTGAGTTGAGCCTAACTGATGGATAGCCATCATTCAATAAATTGCTGATTCTGTGACAGCCTCATGACCAAAATCAACTTGGACAGGAAAGGGTTTATTTGACTTAGGTGTCCATATCACAGCCCACCATAAAGGCATGCCAAGGCAAGAACCTGGAAACAAGAACTGAAGCAGAAAATACAACAATGGAGCATCTGCCTACAGGTGTCACTGCCTACATTGGCCTGGGTCATTCCTCATTAATTATGAATCAAGAAAATGTCCCACAGACATGCCCATAGACAAGTCTGATGGATGCAGTTTGAGGTTTCCTCTTCCCAGATGACTTTAGTTTGTGTTAAGTTGACAGACTGATTGGAAAAGTATAACTTTGGTCATATTTTGCCACAGAAGTGACTAGGTGTTTATACGGTCTGGTTCTGAGTTTTCTGATTTGTAAAATTGGTTCTCTTTGTTTTCTATTACCTAGCCTGAAGAAAATTCGTGGCAAAGTCTGGAAACAGAGAATATCTAGCCCTCTGTTCAACACCAAACAATACACAATGGAATTAGAGCGGCTCTATCTGCAGATGTGGGAGCATTATGCAGCTGGCAACAAACCTGACCACATGATTAAGCCTGTTGAAGTTACTGAGTCAGCCTGAATAAAGACTGTGCACAGGAGAATTGCCCCTATACCTGAGCCTCAACCTTCTGGGGGAAAGGGAACTAGATAACATGCTTTGTGCTCATCTGTATAGTACTGTGTTGCAGACGGGTGATATATAATGATAATAGAATAGCACAGCCAGACTTGCTTCCTGCATGATAGGGAGAGACAAGAATTAAGAAACTGCTATTCCACAAGGAATCTGTGTAGAGTTTTGCAGCAAACAGGTGGTGCACAGGTCTGGAAGGTCTGGTCTCCCTTGGTCTTCCATGGGATGCTTAATGTGGAGGGAGATGGAGATTAACCAGCCGTTTTATGATTCCGTGGATTGAAGTCTTCTGATCCTTTATTTTTTTCTTTATATTTTGGGTTTTAGAGCTTTTAAAAATGTTTGCTTTCAGGTATTTTTAGTCATGTGAAGTGATCTTTGTTCTTCTGAGATGAGGTTTTAAGCTAAAATGTTGCTTCCTGTTTTAGTATCTGAACTGATAGGGTGACAGGGACCTTGCTGGTGTAGTCTTTTTATAGGTTTTATAAACCACATGAGCCTATATCAGTCATTTTAGTGTCTGACCTAATGCTTGGCACTGTCAGTGCTTTGTTTAGATGATGACTTAAAAGTTTCAGCCTGTTTTCCAAACCCTGCCCCCAGCCTCTCTTTAAATTCTCCTGTGACTGCTAACAAAACCTAGTCTGCTTTCAGACATCCCAGAGTGTTTCTCTTAAACACACCATCTGGTGCCAAATGAAAATTCTTAGGAGTGAATATTAATCATGAAGGTCACGGTTGTGGTACTGTTATTGATAATAATGTAGATTATTTTTTTTGCCTAAGTTTTACCTATTTCACCAGTGTTTCAGCCCTTGACTGCCCCTCCTATGCTGCTTCCAAAAGTGATAGTGTGTGATAAGATTTTTATCTTCCTTTCTAAAGTTTGTTTTTTTTTTAAAGTGAGTCCTGTTCTTCCTATTTCTTTCAGCAGAAATGAAATCCCAGGTAAGTATATAAGTATTCAAATATCTGATTAGTAAGTTACAGTTATCTCCAGTACATTAAATAATGTTCACTGACAGATTTAGAAGTAAAAGCTCTGAAGAACCATGTCTCTATACTTTTTAGACTGTTAGGATATATTGTCTGGACTTAGTTTCAAAATCTATGGTTTCAGCCTTGGTAGCAGTAAATTGCACCACCACTGGGTTTGGACTACAAATTAGACATTGGCCCTCGTGGAGCTTGAATTCTTGGTGGTAAAAACCAGTTGCATTTCCGTAAAGGGTGGAGGGCTTGAGGCTTAAACATAGGAATATGTTTGTGCTGCTCTACTGCACTTATACTCTCCAGTCACAGATGAGTCTTGTCTGTTAATAGTGCTGTAGATTATGTTTTTTCCAAAGCACCTAGGCAGTGCACCTATTCTGTAGTTGCAGCTATTGCCTGAATGTACCTTAGCTGACAAATTGTTGATAATTAAGAACTTGAATTTGTGATTCTTACTGCTAATTAAAAGCTAAGCAAGGAGTCTCATGTAATTCTGATAGCAGAATTGCATTGTGATGAACTTGTGTACCTTTAGTAATGTAAATCAAGGAACATCAGTTAAGAGATTTCTTAATTTATTTTTTAACTGAATAAATATCAGTTAAAGATTGCCAGCATGGTTACAGCTAAACTGATTTTCAAAAATCACTGAAGTACTAAATGTGGGATTGGATAATAGACTTGCAGTGCTGCTAAGGCTGAGATCTGTGGCCATTTACATAGCACATCATTCCTCCTACAGGGATGAACTTTTTTCTGGCACGAGAAGTAGCCACTCCGGTTAAAGCTTTGCTTATTGTAACAGGCTTTTATTTCCAGGTAACCTGTCTGTGGAAGACCTAATTCTGAATAGAGTAATAGATATTACTGGAAACTGATTTTTTTTCTATTATACTCTGCTTTATTGGTAAAGTAAAGCATTTAAAATTGTGCTCCAGAAATTCAAATGTTGTCTTGCGATCTTTAAAAAATAAATGGATGATTTCCCCTTAACTAGGCTTGGTGTATTTTGTCTCATTATATTGAGTATTACTGATGAAACCTATGCTTGAATAGCTCAAAACAGTAAAACTAGAAATGTTTCCTTATTTTAAGTTGATATTAGGAATTTGTTTTCTCTCTGATGTGAGGATTGGAGATGGTAAATAGTCCATTAAGGGGAAAACAGAGCTCCAAATACCCATATAGGTTTTTGTTTACCTTCCATTCTGAGGATTATGCACATCAAGCAAGTACATTAATATTGAGCTATAACTCCAGCCTATATAGGTTCATTCTTTATATGGACTAGTCTTTAATAGGTATTTACAAACAGAACTATTTTCTCTCTACTGTGTACAAACTCTGTCACAAGTTTGGCTTCCAGCTTTTTCAGAGACATAAAAGGGAAAGATTTGGAACTGGAGAGATTGCTTAGCAGTTGAGAGCACTGGCTACACTTGCTGAGGCTCCAGGTTCGATTCCCAACAGCTACTTGGCAAACTGTAATTCCAGATCCAGGGGATCTGAAACACTCTTTTGGCCTCCTTGGGTATGCATGTGGTGGTGAACAGGTATACATACAGGTAAAGTACTTATAAAATTAAAATTAATTAACATGGTGCATATACACACATGCAGGCAAAACCCATACACATTTTAAAAAGTGCGATAGGAGTGGGGTGGCAAATGCCTTTAATCCCAGCACTTGGGAAGAAGAAGCAGGTAGTGCTCAGCCTGGTCTACAGAGCTAGTTCTAGGACGTACAAGACTATACAAGACCAAGACGATACAAAGCCTGGCTTGAAAAACCAAAAAATCACAACAAACCCATGCATAGTGGTACATGCCTTTTTTTTTTTTTCATTCTTTCTCAGTAATGTTATTTTTTTCATACTTTATTTATTTACATTTCAAATATTTCCCCCTTTCCAGATCTCCCCTTTGGAACCTCCCCATTCCCTCCCCCTACCACTATGGGGGTATTCCCCCACCCACCCACCCACTCTCGTCTTCCCTCCTTGGCATTCTCCTATACTGGGGGAGCTAACACTCTCAGACCCAAAGGCCTCTCCTCCCCCTGATGGCTAACAAGACCCTTCTCTGCCACATATGTGGCCAGCACCATGGAGGGACCCATGGTGCTGGC
>JADRCH010007331.1:396513-452536 GCA_019843965.1 Rhynchomys soricoides
CCGAATCTGATGCCAAGGGGGAGCCCGAATCTGATGCCAAGGGGGAGATCGAATCTGATGCCAAGGGGGGGCCCAAATCTGATGCCAAGGGGGGGCCCAAATCTGATGCCAAGGGGGAGCCCGAGCTTGAGGCTACCAAGGGGGAGCGTGAGCAAGAAATTATAGCCGAAGAAGCCAAGGAGAAAAGGGCTGCTTATCTGCGGGCACAACAAAGGAAAAAGAGAAAGAATAGGTTTATCTGTATGTCATCTAGTAAGCCACGTAGGAAACGTCGTAGGGTTGACCCACAGGATGTGCCCAGCCTGCCAAGTGCATCTGAAAATCCTAGTCCTCCTGATGAGCCCATTCCATCAGGCCAACCTGTTCATCCCCCCAAAGGCATGACTTTAAGGAAAGGGAGAGGCAAAGGGGCAAAGGCACGAAAGTAAAAGGGGTCTTTCTGCAAATGAGGTTAGGGAGCTCCAATGTCCATTTTTCTTATGCTCCAGTATATTAGCATTTACTGTTCAGTCCTCCTGGAGTGCTTTTTTAAAAAATACCCTGTCTGGAAGATATCCTGAGTCATCACACCCAAACCTGGACTCTGGATAATTGTCAATTCTTTTATGCAGTCTTAAGAGTGGCTCCTCCCTCCAAGGTCCCCAGTTTTAGAGGTTTTTTTTTTCAAGTATTGTAACATTGCCAAATTTCTCCTCTCAGTAGTCTGTTCTTAAGACGACTCTTTGTGATTTATTCTCTGAGGGTCTAGCATGTAACAGTTGTTTAATAAACTTGTTAAATAAATGGCACTTAACTATTGGTTCCTAAGTCTTTGCTTGAAGTTATTGGTACTGTGGGTCTGGGTCTTGGAAGAAGGCAAAAAGGCAAGGTTTGACTTATAAATTGGATGAAGGTGCTGCTGGGGAAATGGACTTTACCATACTGTGCTTCCCCCTACCTTTGTGGTTAGTTAGCTGGTCCAAGAGAGCAAAGGGCCTGGGTGTGGGGTGGGGTTCAGAAGCCCTGTGAGTACATATGGCAAATGATCACACCAGGGCCAGCTGTGAGGAGTCAGATGAACTTTACTTTAGGTGATTTGAGGCTTATAAAGTTTTGGGGGGCTGTGGGTAGGAACATCCAGGATGGACAAAGGTGGTTGGCTGAGGGCTTAGGGTGCTAAAGTGCCTCATTAGCATGGGGAAGTATTTCAGGAATCTCAGGTGCTAGCTGAACAGGTTCTTATCAGGAGAAAGGAAGTTGATCCTGTAATCTAACAAAGGCTACATGACATTCCTCTGGTAGAGGCATGTCTGGGGGCTTAGAATTCCTCAAACAAGAGCAGAGAAGGAAAAGAGAAGCCCTGCCAATGAAGGAGTCCTCCTTACTGCACTGAACTCAGACACTATCTAGTCATGGTGGGCTTTGACCTTAGAGTTTTCTCACACTATACCAATCTTTAAACTGCACTTGTCTTAGATGCTCATGCAACCTAGCCTCCAAGAACCTGAATGATAGTTCTCTGTACCTGTGACAGTCTTAGCTCAGTCTACTGGTGGCTGGTGACCCTAGATGGAGCTACTCAGAAGGTAGCAGTATGCAGCCTGCCCATGCAGTCTTAATGTGCTGCCCTGTGATAGCTCTTCTTGAGCTTCACTTTCTTTCATCTGCTTAATGGTACCAATTTTCATTGTACAAATCAACTATTGTCCTTTCAGCTGATAGTGGACAAAAAATTTGGGGGCTTTCTCAGAAAAAGCACATTGCAGCAAAAGTTGGAAAATGTAAGACTGGATATGTGCTGCTTACATGCTTGCTTGTATGGGATTTGCACATTTTCTTTTGCGTGTTCATCAGTCTGGTATAGATACTGGAGACTCCAAGGGGATGAAGGAGTCTGACTGAATGAAGCTTTCTGACCCTAAGTGGGTATGCACATGCAGAGTGATGAGGTCACCTGCTGGTTCCCCTCTTTTCTCTCCCTCTAGCCATCCAGCCAAAGGGCCAGGCCTATGTGCTCCACTTAAATCCTAGTAGTTAACTGGCAGAGTTCTTCAAACTCAGAGCAGCTCTGGCCTCTGAAGTTTTCTTTGCCCTTAAACTCAGGTCAAAGATGGGTATGTGGCCAAGGTAATTTTAGGTTGGACATAGTCTGATGGCTATCAGTTTATACTGATGTAAGCCAACGTAATTGGATGTGATGGCACATTAATCCCAGTGCTCAGAAGGCAGAGGGCGGATAATGAGTTCAAGGCCAGTCTGAACTACATGATATTCTACCTCAAAAACCAACAAGCAAGGCAATTACAGAGACCGTAGAACTTACATGTTTTGATTTCGGTTGGGAGGAAAGGTAGTTAAAAATGTTTTCTTGGTTTTTCTAATGCTTTGCATGAGCACACTTCCCCTTCTGTAGATATTCTTGTCCTTTGGTAGGATTGGAATTAGAACCCTTGGCCTTGAACATGCTGGCAAGCACTCTGCCACTGAGCCACATCCATGCTATCCACTGACTCAGGAAAAAAAAAGTGTTAGGGTGAAGTAGATGGCTTGGAGTGCTTTTATTTTCATTAAGCTATAGGGAGCTATCAGAAACAAGTGAGTGCATAGGCCAAAGGCATGGTGATACCCAAGCTAGAAGTCAATTCATTTTCCTATCTAGGTTTTAAAATCTCATTTTCCCCTTAAAATATGATTTTTAATTTTATCCCTGGTTTTACTTCCATTCATGAGTAGTGCACACTTACATCTGAATTATCTTACAAGAGAAAACATACTTGAAAAAGCATATTTATGTGTGCGAGAGAATTTTGATTTTTTGTTGTTTTGTGGTACTAGGGATGGGACTGGAGGCCTCACATAGACCCACACAAATGTTCAACCACTGAACTATTTCTGCCTGGTAATACTTTCAAGCTTGTATTTATAGAGAAAAAAGTATTTTCAGGGAGGGGAAGGGAAAAAGTGGTATGTCAGGTGTGGGGTAGGGGAGATCACCTTATATCTGAGAGAAAGGCTCTGTGTCCCTGTGCTTTTTGCCCACTGAAATGATTGAGGCAGCTCACCATGTGCTCCCCTATCTGCAAGAAACCATCTCTGGCTCGGCAGTGGTGGCGCACACCTTTAATCCCAGCTCTTGGGAGGCAGAGACAGGCAGATTTCTGAGTTCGAGGCCAGCTGGTCTACAGAGTGAGTTCCAGGACAGCCAGGGCTACACAGAGAAACCCTGTCTCGAAAAACCAGGAAAAAAAAAAAGTATCTCTGGATTCTATATACATATTTAAGCTGTTTTCCCTATAGGGATGCTTGTCTTGATAATATCCAGGTTGCTTTGCTAGAGGCTGACAACAGAAAGGAAAAGCTGCCTCTTAGTGTCCTGTTACTACCCTTCATCCAAAGGTGAGCAGGCAGTTTGAACTTTTGCCTGTCTTGTACTTAATTGCTTTGGGAGCCTCCTGTGGTGCTTCATATAGTTTCTGCATAAGCTGCTTGCTGGCCATAGGATTGAATATATCCAATCTGAGGGTCTTGTTGGTCCTTTTAATTTGGGGTCCATAGGCTTTGAGGGAAAGTTTGCTAAGCCCCGAGGCTAGCCTTTTCTGACTATACACTGAGGTCCCAATCTCTGCTGAATCTGGCAGATAGTACAGGTTTTCATCTGCTGTTTTTGCTGATACACACCTGCTTTAAATACTAGGCAATTGAAAGCAGAAATGTTTTATGTCACTTGAATTGGGCTTTGACTCTTGAGAATGTGTTTAGGGATTCTAGCAGAACACAGCAGCTATTCACATACCCTTGCTGAAAAAGGTCCTCCTTTACTAGGATGCCAATGTCTCTGACTTTGGCATCCATGTGGTGGGTAAAGTGAGGCAGGCAGCCATTGGGGGTCATTGCTTAGAGCCACTGACTGGGGTGGATCGAGATACCTACATGGGCTACTGCCAAAGGAAGCCAATGATTAGAGAAGCTCAGCAGACATTTTTCTGAGGGAACAAAGCTTAATTTACTGGGGCTGGCACTCTCTGTGGCCAGCAGGAAAACTATGAACTCTTTTAACTCCTTGGGTGCTGGCAAGAAAGAGAAGGAATGAGAAAAAGTTCATACACACACACACACACACACACACACACTCACACACACACTGAATGGACAAAAAAAAGGCAGAATCCAAGAACTTCAAACACACAAATACACATGCATACATACATACACATACATACACACACATGTATACAGACCTACAGACAGTCCTATACATAGTCACACATAGAATGGTTAGAGCAAAGCTCCAGCAAGCAGGCTCCAAGTATTCCACACATACATACATAAATACACACAATTGCTGGATGGAAGGAACAATGTTCCAACCCTCGTTCGCACAGACTTTACACATACACACATAGTTGATGGATGGGAGAAACAATGTTCTAGCCACACCACACCATAACATTTTTATTCATCCATCGCTTTAATATCCCAGCAAAATCTTTCAAGCAGTATACAATTACAATGTGGTTACTGACGTGTTTATAAAAAGATAGAGGAGGGGATATGTTTTGTTGGATGTGTGGTAAGGTATGAGGAAAGGGGGTGGTGCCTCTGCAGGGCCATGCTGAGGCATCCCTTCCTCCTGAGGGACCAGCCACACAGTGGTATAGTATAGAATAGAGTTTATTCCGGGCATGGGGAGTGGGGAGGGGAATTGAGAGGGTAGTAGAAACAGAGAAAGGGGGGGAGGAGAAAAGAAGTAGGGGCTGGCCATGAGCACGTGGAGAAACATGGGGGAAGGGAATGGGGTGAGACTGTGAGCAGGAAGGCAAGAGCAAAAGAGAGAGGAGGGGGCAAGCAGCTCCTTTTATAGTGAGTCAGGCACACCTGAATGTTGCCAAGTAACTGTGGGGTGGAGCTTAGACAAAATGCTAACATTCTCCCATTTTGGTTTAATTAAAAGAGAAAAAATTTAGATCTTTAACTACTTCCTGCTGACTTTGGGGTACGTGTCTCTAGGAAACCTAAGAAAAGGGGTATGGGGATGTTGGTCCAGTCTTAGAGGAATTGGCTGTTTCCTTGCTGTCCAGGGTCTGTGGAACCACCTGTGGATAGATCAGAAGAAACAGGTCCAGTAGAAGCATCTGTGTCTGTGAGAGAAGATTGGAGCATCTGGGGGTTGCTTCTCTGGAGCTGTCCTGGATGTAGTAAGTGCCTGGACTTGACAAGATGCTGAAACACACACACTTATATTATAGGTAGAGAATAAGATTAAGTGTGTTTGGGAGAAATAAAATATTTTTCTTAGATGTACATTTGAAACCCAGAGGAATCCCACCCTCTGGAGTAGATCGTAAGAGGGAACTTCAGGCTATTGATGAGCAGATGTACTTATCTGGATGGAGTCTGTTTGGTCCATGAGAGGTAGATCTGAGTGGGTTTTCTATAGCTTATAAGTTTACAAAAGAGATAACAACATGAGATAGTAACATGAACAGTCTTTAACATGAGCCTTTCGTGGAGCAGAAGGGACAAGAATTTGTGATTCTATAGTTGGATCGTATAGTGGAATGTTTTATTAGAGTTAGGCAAATTTATAAGAACTTGAATAATATTAGGATATTGGAATAGCAAGAAGAGGAAATATGAAGCATTTAGTCAATGAAAACTGAGTTTAGGTAAGGAAGTAACAGAGTACATCTGTGAAAGCTTACATCGGACCTAGTTGCTAGAAACTGAGTATAGGTAAGGAGCTGGGTCTGTTTTCTAGCTGTCAGGTTACAGTTACCTTAGCTGTCAATGTAGTCAGAAATCTGGGGAAGAATAAACTAATCTAGAAGTCATATGTCAATTAAAAAATGACAGCGTTCATCTATAGTCCACTAGCTAACAGTTCCCTGTGGTCTCTCTGGTCTCCATTGGCAACTTGGGCAGAGTCAGTCTGGCTTTCAAGCCTAGAAGATGGAGGGCTTTTTTTTTTTTTCTCGAAGAGTCCTTTTTTTTTCCTCTGTGGATCAGATAACGTGTGAAATGAGAAATGTCTCACCTTGGTTCAGACAATTTGAGGTATTTGGCTCTCTATCTGTCCACAGTGTTGACCAAGCCTGAGCAGGGCCACAGCGATGCTTTTCAGTGGTTTTCATATCACAATTCAGGCAGTCTCCTGTAGTTGTGTCCGTATCTTCTGAGACCTTGGGGGTAAGCTGTTAGGCTTTGGGAGATTCTGTCTGCTATAAACTCAAGTATATTAATACTTAGCAGACTTCTGACAAGATTGAGGGCTAAATAGATTGGTCATAACTGAATAGAGCACACTATAATGGCAGTAGCAAAAATTATTTATCAAGACAGGATAGGAACGAAAATCTTACGTAACTTTAACAGGTTGTGTAAGTAGAGCAAAACACATTTTGCATTAGCAGAGAAACATTTTATTTTGCATTAGTATAGAAACACTTGGCTTGGATTTGGTGTGGAAGATCAGAATGGAAAGAATCAGACTGTGCCGTGAGACCATGATGACGGAAAGTATGTCCGGGCAGGCAGATTTAGGCCTGTGACACGAACTGAGCGTGAAGGGAGTGAGAACAGGGACGTGGGATGCTGGGATGCATGCGTGTGCAGCCTGAAGAGCACAGATAGCTAGGAGCCACAATAGGCAAGATGGCACTCAAAAAAGACTAGCAAAAGAGACTAGCTGTCGCTGGCTTGCTGGCTTCGTTTGGAGACATCAGCAGCGGTGAAAGCAGCACCATGCAGCTTCCCAGTGTGCTTCCTTTGATCAAGTGGGGCAGGATGCTATTTTTGTGGCTAGCAGCTGGGCTATCTGCTCACTTTATGAGTCGCTGACAGAGAGAGAGAGAAAGAAAGAGAGAGAGAGAGAGAGAGAGAGATGAGAGAGAGATGCTGGCCATGAGCATGTGGAGGGGGGAAGAGAATGGGGAGAAAGTGGGAGCAGGAAGGCAGGAGGCAGGAGAGAGGAGGGGCAAGCAGCCCCTTTTAAAGTGGGCCAGGTAACTGTGGGGTGGAGCTTAGACAAAATGCTAACAATTATGTTTTAGTTTTCTTCTCGTGAATGATTATGAAAAAAAACAGTGTGTTTTCCAATACCTTTACAAGAAATTACATTACATAGTACAGGTAAAGAAAACAAATTATTCTAAAAAACCCACATACATTTGTAACCAAACAACTTGTTATAGATTAACAAAGTGTGAGCAAGCAAGGTAGTTTTGTCAGCCAGTTTCTCTACTGGCAGGCAACAATTTGTGGTTACGAAGAAAGGAGTAATTATTTTATTATTTATCTTTAAAAGTAATCTTGTAAGAATCTTAAAAGAATCACAGATCTGAACTTTTATATAAAAATCAGTCATATCTACCATAAATCTTCTAAATGCATATCTACTTATCAGCAGTTCTTAATAAATCATATCAAGAAGCTGAGGGCAAAAATGGGTATAAGAAATCAATCATCACCACTCCAGCCTCAGTGAGAGTCACATCAGCCAGTGCTGCCATTGTTCTTGTTCCCTGACCATAAAAGGTCCCTAGCATAACTAATAAGAGCATGGCTTTCTGAACCCCAAACTTCAAATTGTTCCCTAAGATTGTTGACATCAAAGCCAATAGTAAAAACATCTCAACCTAGCTTCACTAGCAACTTTATTTTTCCAAATGTTTTCTAAGTTGGTGGTTATTGATGACAATCTACATCTCTAAGCTCTTTCCTAGGATGGTGATAGAATCTGTTCCACCAGCAATGCCTAAAAGAGATCAAGCATTAGTACCATGAATGCCAGAGATGCTGTCCAGTGAGGGACTGGAAACCCCTTAAAGTTTTCATATAATTCTTAGATTCAGAGAGATGTGAGGGCAGCAAGCAGAGCAGAACTCCAGAACAGCATAAAGTCCTTGGGACACATAGTCCTCAGGGCTGTGCCAGACCGAGGTCCACTCATGTGGCTGTGGTAACCCATGAGTTGCATTCCATGAGTTCTAAAGCCATTTGCCATTCTGCTGGTCTGTGTACCAGACGCTATTCACGGAGATTTCTGACCAGGCCAGGTGAGAGGGCTCAAGCGAAGGGTAAAGGGCACAAGCAGGGAGGGGGAATTGCCTCTGCCACCTCACTGCTGTTGCCACTGCTGCTCTGGTGCTGCTGCCCCAGTAGCTGCTGTTGTTCCAAGACACTGCACTAGCTGTGCTGAGCTGAGCAGAGCTGGGCTGAGCCAGTGGGGTGCTGGCTAACCAGTGAGAAGAGTGCAGGGGAGCTTCTGGTGGTGAAAGCTTTGGGAGAGCATTCTATTCCCAGGAAGTGTTACAATTCTTGTAATAGATGCTCTCAGATGACAGAGTAATTCTCACACACCTTTATTCCTTCTGGATAGGATCTTATGTACAGTTTTGGGATAGGTTGGGGTCTGAGCAGGCACTTCCTATTGGCTTGGTCTGACATGTTAGGGATGCCTAATCTACATGTGGAGGGCCTTGGGGGCCCTACATGACTGATGGTCACACTTCTCTCTATGGGGGTCTGTGGCTACATGACAGGGGCCTGGTGCTGGGAGCAGGTGAAGCTGCTACTGTCCCTTCAGGGTCCCCAGGGCTTCAATCCCTAGCTTGACCTTACCAGGCTTCCTCTCATTGTCCACTGCTCAACACCGTTCCTCCTACATGGCCCTTGGTCCTAAGGAAAGTCATCTTCTACTGGGGAAGATTATCTTCTTCAACCAACCTTAGGAAGCCACCCAGGTTACCTTCATATCCCATATTAGGTTTAAAAATTAAGATCCTTCCATTAGCTTCCTTTGTTTTGTTTATTACTTTGCTTTCTCCCCACACCAAGTTCCTTACACAGGGTTTTATTTTACAATTCAGTCATTAGTAACTGTTCTGGGAAATTCTCCATCTCAGGAGCCTGTGAAGTCAGAAACTCACCATGTTCCCATTTTTTTTTCTAGCTCTGTAAGCTTGTCTTTCTGATTATGGATTGCTCTAGCCATGGTTTTAAAAAGGCATCCGGGTATGGTGCCACATCTGGTAAATCCCAGCAATAGGAAGGATAAGGCAGAATGATTGCCATGAGTTTGGGGCTAGCCTGGCACACATGGCAATAGCCTATCTCATAAAAAACTGCCCCCAATTAAATCAGTAGTGATTGAGCATTAACCCTTTTTGTGTTCAGCACTATTCTTTGTGCTGTTTGAGGTACACTGTGAAATATGAGACAGTGATAATGGTTAAATGGAAAACATGAGAGATTTGGGTCAGAAAACCTGTTGTCTCTGATCTTTGGGCCAGACACCTCTGAGCCTCAGTGTCTTCATCTGCAAGATGGAGATGGGAACAAACAGTAATAACTTCTTGGATGGGTGGTTATGAGAATTTTTTTTTTCGAGATGGTTATGAGAATTAAATATGATGCAAACAGAGGTTCTTTGCAAATGCTAAAATACCATTGATGTTTCTCAGTAAAGGTAGAGATAGGGTCACTCTGTCATGGGAAAGAATGATGCTGAAGTACAAAAGTGGAAAATCACAGTTCACTCCAGGGAATATTTGAGTTGCCCACTTTGGGCAGAGTAACCACACTGACTCTGACCTTGAATACCAGGCCAACTGGCAAGGAAAAGCCAGAAGGAAAGAAAATGAATTTGGAAGTGAGTGAGTAGTTGGAGTATGTTGTGGGAAATATTTTAAAAGGAAGGATATACAGCATGTTCCCGTGCTCTGCCCTGGTTCTCTCATCCCCTGTGGGCTGGCCAGCCATGCACTGGCAGGCAATGGCCAACTTGTTTTCATCCCGTGGAGCTCTGAAGCTCCATGATCTCTCCACCCAGCTCACTAGGTTCCCGCTGGCAGGTCGCTACTATGCCAGCCCCATGCTTCAATGCCCCCATGGCCTCTGTGGTGCACATCAGGCAAAACCACACTTTGCTGCTGTACCTTTCTCTCTGGAACCCAGATGAGCCGCTGTGTGAAGGAAAACACCACACAAACTTAGTTCAGAAACAATGATAACTCAATCTCTGGGCACATCAACTAAAACCTAATCTTGTAAACCTTATCAAAGTCTGATTCCTCTGGTGGAGAATCCTTGCGGATCTGCCATGATACAAGGAGAATCTAGTAGCTACATCTTACCTACATGCTGTCCTGTTCAAAAAGCCCCCCCCTCCTGCTTCCTCTCTTCCTCTCTCCAACCTTGAAGTCTCTCCACAAGCCCAGTGATTGGCTCTTTTATTCATTAGGGGATTGGTTCACAAGAAGTCACAGGTGTAACTCACTTCTTCTCTGAAGCCTCTCGAAGGAGGGCAGAATTAGCAGAATACAAAAAGCCCCAGGACTATCCATAACAGGAGTAGAATAAAATAAGCCTGATTTCAAAGAGCATAGTTAGAGAGTGCTGTTGTAGAGAGGGGAGGGTGGAGACTTAGTTAGAGAGGTGACCTTGTGTTGCAAAGGAGATGCTGGCTGGAAGAGCCCATAGGAAGTAGCAGTCCACTTATTAGTTGAACACAGGGTAAGGGAAAAATGAATTTCACATGCCTCTGAGGTTTGCAGCCAGTTGTGATGAAGTTTTGATTATAGAGCTTGTTATGCTGAATAGAGATTCATAGATTTGTTGGAAATTTGCATTGAATAACTATAAAATAAGAACCATCAAAGGAGAGCTTGAGACAAACTGTAGGTATGGTGATCAGTCTTGAGTTGAAACCTGGCCTCATACCTTTGAGACTGTTCCAAGAGTAAAGAGAAACACTATGAATGGAAGCTTGGGAAAGAAATGTTTTTGTCTAATGAGCAAGTATACATGTATGCATATATGCATTCTCCTATTACTTTAGCCATGCAAAAATTCATTTGAATTTACCTTTGTAGAAAGTTTATGTGCAAAATACCCGGATGATTCTTGAGTAACATTGAAAAGTTAAAACAATGCTCTGGAAGGAATTTCAAATACAATGAGGAAGGACTAGCTCAGAAAAGTCTACACACTACTTAACCACACCATCTGTACTGGCTAGTTTTGTGTGTCAACTTGACACACGCTGGAGTTATCACAGAGAAAGGAGCTTCAGTTGAGAAAATGCCTCGATGAGATCCAGCTGTAAGGCATTTTCTCAATTAGTGATCAAGGGGGGAGGGCCCCTTGTGGGTGGTGCCATCCCTGGGCTGGTAGTCTTGGGTTCTATAAGAAAGCCAGCTGAGCAAGCCAGGAGAAGCAAGCAAGCCAATAAGTTAATATTCCTCCATGGCCTCTGCATCAGCTCCTGCTTCCTGACCTGCTTGAGTTCCAGTCCTGACTTCCTTTGGTGATGAACAGCAATATGGAAATGTAAGCTGAATAAACCCTTTCCTCCCCAACTTGCTTCTTGGTCATGATGTTTGTACAGGAATACAAACCCTGACTAAGATTCCATCGTTAATTGAAAGGTAAAATAGGGGCTGGAGAGATGGCTCAGCGGTTAAGAGCACTGACTGCTCTTCCAGAGGTCCTGAGTTCAATTCCCAGCAACCACATGGTGGCTCATAACCATCTGTAATGAGATCTGATGCCCTCTTCTGGTGTGTCTGGAGACAGCTACAGTGTACTTACATATAATAAATAAATAAATCTTTAGGCCGGAGCGAGAAGGAAAAAAAAAAAGAAAGAAAGGTAAAATAAATAAGCATTTATTCAATACCTCTTGTATGCCAACACTCTTGGCTGCTGCACTAACCATGTGTACTTCATGTCATAGACATGTGTTAGTTTAATCAGAGTTGGACCACTCCATGGGTAGTGGTTTATTGGGGGTCAGACTGCCAAGGCTATCTCTCAGAAGGGCAGAAAGAAGCAAAATTGTATAAAAGGAGGCAGATTTTATATGATAGTCAGCAGGGTGGAGATCTTTATGCTGATACAGGCTATTTGGATTAATCAGGAACTAGATGCCTTAGCCCGATAACAATTCCGTTTACCCAGTTAGAGCCCTTCTGGTTAGCACATGGTCACCAGCACTGCCATATCTGGGAAGGGCCATTTTGGTCTTTACAGACATGAGAAGTGTGCTTACATGGAGGAGAAGTTTTTGTCTTGTGCTATGTGGAACGGATGGTTATTACAGCAGGGATTAGCACAGTGAGAATGGCTGAAAAGTCAGAGAAGGAAAATAGGATTTTCTGGAAGACATGAGGCCCCTGCTTCTTAAGGAATGGTTAGTGCTGAGGACAGCACTAGGGAGAGGACATGTATTGAGGCTAAGAGGATGGTAGGAAGGGTCTGGACAAGTTATTTAACCTCATTTTACCCATGTTTTCTGTAAAATAGGGCCAATACAGTACAGTCATCCTTCTGTGCCTGCATGGAACTGGTTCTGGTACCCCTCAACCAATGCCAAAATCTAAAAATGCTCAAATACCTTATATAGAATGTCGTCTGCCTGTCCTCCTCTACATTTCAACTCACTTGTATGTTACTTAATAGAGCGGAAAAACCGTGTAGGAAATAGTTGTTATAGTCTCAAGGGAAACAAAAATATATATTCAGAGCAAATGCCGTTTTGTGTTCTTTTATTTTATTTATTATTTGACAGTTTCATACATTTATATAATAAACTTAGTAACTTTCGATTTGCAGTTTGTTGAATCCATGATACAGATTGCTCACGGATACAAGGCCAGTTTTACTTTACTACCTTAGAATTACTGCTGCAGGATTTCATGTTCAGAAAGTGCTTAAAACAGGTCCTAAGCAGAGCAAGCCCTTGTTTTTCTAATCATAGATGGCCTTGGGAATTAGGTTAGGGGAAGTTAAGTTTAAATCAGTAGGCACAAGTGCACAGGAAGATGTAACAGGAAAGCCACTGCTGAATAAAGTCGGCCTGCTAGTAGCTTGGTGTATGTACCAGGTTTGAAATCCAGAGGCAGAGACCTGCTGGTCAGTCCCCTTGCTTGTTCATTTGGGGTTTTGTTTTTTTGTTTTTGTTTGTTTGTTTTGCCATGCTTCTTGCATGTGAGGAAAGCACCCTATCCCTGAGCTGTACTATCAGGCATAGGTCATTTGTTGTTGCTTTTTAAATCAACTTTGTAGTTTTCTGATGAGGAGACCTTGCAGAGGCAGTTCTTACATCCTGAAGGTTCTCCAGCCTCTGGTACCCTTTCTCATGACAGCGATGAGTGGAACCCAAAAGCATTCTGAGTTGTGCAGATGTTTGCTTACTTCAACAGGCTTGTACTTCTCTCCTGATGGCCCCAGACTTGGATCCTAAGCACAAAATCCTACATTTGTGTGGCCTCAACAATCTCCTCCCTTGGGTCCTGATTAGTTAACTTAATTAAGTCCTTCCTAGGACTTCAGCTTGGTCTCCATTCTTCTCAGAATGTTTAGATTTACATTTTATTTTCATACATTTCTCTTCAGGATATTTATGTACTCAGAGTAAAAAACCTAGGGGAGATAGTTCCTCTTGCCCCCCCCCTAAAAGTTCTTTTATTTTTTTGAGAATTTCATGTGAGTACTATATTTATATCATTTCTACCACTCCCTGCTCCAACTTCTCCTATGTTCCTCCCTCTCAAACTCATGACCTCTTTAATTGTGTGTGTGTGTGTGTGTGTGTGTGTGTGTATGTGTGTAAAAAACCTATTGAGTCCATTTAGTGTTGCTTCTATATCCATGTGTTTAGGGCAGACCACTTGGGATCATATAATCTATCAGAGTTTCCTCTCTGAGGGGAAAAACTGTTTTGCCAGGGCAGCTATTGCCTGTAGCTTCTCATCTACCGGTAGGGTCTTTTGAAATTTCTTTCATCCATGTTGGCATGTCCTCTTACTTTTTATTAGATGGAGAAAAATTATCATTCTTTTTTCCTGATCTGCTAAGAGTTGTTTTCTAGGGAGATGGCTCAGCAGTTCTGAGAACTTACTGCTCTTGCAAAGGACCCAGGTTTGGTTCCCAGCATGCATAAGGCGGCTCACAACTGCTTTATAATTCCAGCTCCAGATAGCCCAACACTCTCTTCTAGCCTCTTCTCTTACACATGTGCTACACATAAACTCAGGCTTACACCCATACACATAAATAAAAAAATAAGTGAACATTTAGAACTGCTTTTTGATACTTGTGTGTTTTTCATTTTTAGTTGCCAGAGAAAATAGAAATCACTTGGAATAAAAAGATATTGCAGACTACTGCACTACCAGTGAGATACAACAACCAAAGAGGGATGCTGTGCTAAGACTGATATTTCTCTGAAAGTCTTCGACTCTACTGGTGATTCCAGGAATATGCGGCTTAACCTTAGCACCCTGTCCTTCTGATAAGAAACCTGTTAAATTATTCTTACCTGGCAGCCTATGTCACGGCTTTGAGCTGTCATTTATAGGTGGACAGGCCTTCTGTGTGTCACTTAGAGGACATCATCATTGGATGTCCTAGGAACTCAACATGGGCGTTTTTGTTATTGTTTACTTTAACTTAAAAAAATCTTTTTTTCATATATTTTGATCATATTTTCCCTCCTTTCCAGATCTTTCTGTGTGCTTGTGCTCCCACTTTCTCTTTAAAACAAAAACAAAAACAAAAACAAAAAACCCCGAGAAACTAAAAACAAAACAGACAAAAAAAAAAAAAACTTTTAAAGAATCAGTAAGACAAAAAATACTAAAACAAAACAGCGTTATTGTTGTTTCCAGACGGGCTCACTATGTATCTTGGACTGAGCCCAGGGCTATCCCCTTGCTTTAGTCTTGCAAGGGCTGAGATCACAAGTTGAGTCTTGGCTTGGATGACCGTTCTAATTCTAAAGTCAGTGCATTGTTTAGAGTCCTGCTCAGGGTGGGTGAGATGGCTGAGTGCCACCAAGCCTGCTGATCTGAATTTGATCTCTGGGACCTGCATGGTAGAAGGAAAGAACCAACTCCCATGAAGTTGTCTTCTGGCCTCCACATATATGCTATGGCATGTGCATGTATGCACATACACACATAATAAATCAATAAATGTATAATAGACCCCAAGTTCAGATCTCTATCTTACTCCAAGCTTCTGCTGACCAAATCTCATAGCCACAGATAGCTCCTGAGCCCACTTTTGTTTATAGAAGGAAGAAACCAAACCTTGTTCAGATGCATTTATAGCAGTGACCCACAAAAAGATGAACATGCTAGAGCTGCTCCCAACCTGAGTTCTTAAGGTTCAGCTGAAACGCAAACCAGCTTGTCATGGGTGGACGTTTCTCAGAATCCTGGGAAGGCAACCCTTTTGGCTAGCTGCCTGTATATGCTTCTGTGAGATGGCCTTGTGCTTGGTGAGAGTTTAAGTCAAGGGGTTGCTAGGCAACAGATCAGAAGAAAATCTACTTTAGTGCTCATGGTTTCCTTTCATTCTTTCAAGATGGAATCTAGGACACCATCCATGAGCTACGGTGACTCATGGTGATATTATGCTCAAAAATGCAATTCAGTATACCCAGAGCTGCCTAAGGTCATCCATTGCCAGAACTATACAATTAACTACAAGATCTATTATGAATGTATTCTGTACAAATACAGGTAAGACCTTTCTCATACTTTTTCCAATTACTTTGTCATTCCAGGCTCCAGTAGCTCTTTGTTGTTTTTCTGCTGCTGGGAATTGAACTGAGAGCTTCATGTGTGCCAAGCAAACACTACACAGAACCTCTACCTGAGTAATATCATCAGCCTTTTTCTTGTGGTTTTGTTTTTGTTTTGTTTTGTTTTGAAAGAGGAGCCCAGCAAGTTTTCCATGTTAGTCTTGAGCTAGCTTTGTAGCTCAGACAGGCCTTGAACTTGTAGTCTTCTTGTTGATCTTCCTGTCTTAGCCTCTCAAGTACTCAGATAGGCATGTACCACCATGCATAGTTGGTCCCCTTTACCCGATCGCAAACTCTGGGAGTTACAGCAGAGACATCTTGATGGGCCCAGTTTTTGGTCTGCTTTACAAATAATACTTACCTTTATCACTGATACGTTTTTATAAGCAGGATATAGTCTTTTGACATTTTCCTCTTGCTTCTCATTTTGTAGAAGGGTAGTCTAGTCTTTGGGACACTGAGACTAGATGAGGCTGTAGGTATATATAGGGCAAACTCCCCAGCTAACTGCTTCTGTTTCTTCTTTCCCAAGATCCAGCATATCTGCAGCCTTAAACAAGGTTTAGCCTGTCAAGGTGAGTCATGGCACATCTGTGACTTCACTGGGAAGAACTGACAATGCAGGGGGTAGCTTTGTCACCTACTTTTCTGGAAAGCACTGGTTATTTTTCCCACTCAGCTTTAGACATGGAAAATGCTCCTTGCTGCCCACTTCTTTCTTGGTAGCTACATGCTAATGATTGCTAGCAAATAAATCATCAGGCCCTGTTGCTGTTGTGGGGTGTGAGGTGTCGGGTGTGTGGGGTGTGTGTGTGTGTGTGTGTGTGTGTGTGTGAAGGCCATAGGAGCATATTGGGTGTTCTGTATTACTTTCTACCTTATTTCTTTGACACAGGAACCTGGAACTCACCTCTTACCCCACCCTCAGGCTGGCAGCCAGCCAATCCACCCCACAGTGTTGGAGTTATAGGCAGACATGGCCTCACCCAGCTTTTTCATAGGTGTTGGTGGTCTGAACTCGGGTCTTCATGTTTGCTCAGCAAGCATTCTTACCAACTGAACCAGCTGCCCAGCCCCACCTTTTTTTTCAAGCCCATTTCCCCCAAATAACCAATACAACTTTCTCTGACTGGCCTTATCCCAGACCACCCTACGGTCTTATCATCAGCCCTTCCCTACCCAAACCCTTAACCCCAGCCAACTGAGACTTTTTTTTTTTTTTTTTTTTGAGACAGGGTTTCTCACCGTGTAGCCCTGGCAGGCCTGAAACAATCTGTAGAACAGGCTGGTTTTGAACTGACAGAGATCAGCCTGCCTCTGCCTCCCAAATACCAGTATGTACCACCACCTCTGGCCCAGCTGAGACCACTTATAATCTCCCCAAAGCATTGCTATCTTCAGCCTCTCCACCTCTGCTACTGCTCCTTCTTCTGCTTAGAAATAACACTTCCTTCTCAGCCCTGGAGATGCCACTTGCCCCTCAAGTCTCCAGAAAGCCATTTCAGATAGATCTTGCCATCTTGCTGAGCTCTTGCTCTGTAGTATACATTGTTCATTTTTACCACACCTTCCCTGCTGGCCTAAGCTTCTGGGATCCAGAAATTATGGCTTATTAATGTCTGGTGGAACCAAAGTGTACCTAGACAACCAGCTGCTTAACTATTCACTGCCACCACCTAAGCCTGTGACTGTGTCTAGCAGCTCCACTAGGCAACATGGGGTGCAGCAGAGGGCACAGTAGAACCCAGGAGGGCAGAGAGACAGACTCTAAGCCTGGCAGGATGAAGCAGGAAATACATGCCAGAGCCCAGCCAGACCTGGTCCAAAGAATGACTGTGAATGCACCCTGGTCCTCATTACCTTGTTTATTGAAAGTTTAAGCGGTGTTTCTAGACATAAAATTAGGCAAATATTGGGATACTGGAGATTATAGGCACATTCAGTGCTGAGCAAGGCCTGGCCCTCTATGCTATTCGCCTCTTACTCTTCTCACACAGGGATGACTGAATTCTACTTGCTAATATAGAAGAGTGGTGGGGCTCCAGGCAGCTAGTTCTAAACAGCAAGATAGGGCATGGCAGCTAAGGCATAGTAATGGTGCTGTCCTTGGAGCTGAGAGTGGTTCTCAGGGGACCTGGATATGCTGAGCTGCCTGGGAGTCTCGGCAGTAAAGTTATGGGTAAGTTCGAGCTAGCCCAACTATGAGGATGAGAAGAACCTGGAGTGTGTTAGGCCTTGGGTTGCACAGGCTACAGTTCCATTCCAGAATTACAAGCCCAAGTAGGAGGCCTCGGTTGTCTCAGACCAGGATGATTCTCTCCGTGAAGATGAAGGCTGCCGCTGGGACCCTCTCTGGTCAGAGCATCCCAGGCGCATGAACAACATCCACATTTGTTCTCTGAACTTCACTCCCACAAAGGCATAGAGCAGTGGATTGAGGCAGCAGTGCATGTAGCCCATGCCTGAGGTGACTGACTTGGCCACATCCACATGGCTTTCTCGACCACAGTTACGGGCCAAAACTCCCAGGTCCATGAGGATATCCACTAGCACCACCAGGTGATAGGGGGTCCAGCAGACAGCAAAGGCCACCACCACCACTACCACTAGCCTCATAGCTCGAAAACGCCTCTGGCCTCTGGAGACCAGCAGCACAGCCAGGATATGGGCATAGCAGTAGGCCATGACTAGAAGGGGCAGCAGGAAACCAGCCACTAGCTGCAGTACACGCAGAGCAGTGCGACCCACTTGTGGGAAGTTGTACTGGCAATGGGTGGCATTGAGGCGCTCATCATGACTGGCTGACAGGAAGATGAAATCTGGGAGGGCAAAAAGCAGACAGAAACCCCATACAACTATACAGGTGAGGGCTACACGTACCCTGGGGTCCCTGCGGTAGATCTGGGTGGCATGCACTATGCTCAGATAGCGGTCGAAGCTTATACAGGCCAGCAGGAAGGCCCCTGCATAGAAGTTAATGTTGAACAGGGCACCTGCCACTTTGCAGAGGCCAGGGCCGAAAACCCACTGGACAGCAGCATCCACTGCCCACAGTGGGAGAGTTAATACCAGCAGTACATCGGCCACAGCCAGGTGGAGCAGGAAGGTGTCTGTGCTGCTCAGGGCAGTGCGATGGCTCAGTAGCACGGCAGCCACTGCCCCATTGCCTAGCAACCCCAGCAAAAAGAGGAGGCTGTAGAGGGCTGGCAGGAAGGTTCTGTCAAAGTTCAGGCTGAAGTCCTGTGGGCAGGGTGGGGAGTCAGAGAAGTCACTCTCGTTTTCCCCATAATCATAGGGAGAGGTGCTGTTTTCCAGAAGAAAGGCAAAGTCCGAGGCATCTAGCACTTGACGTTCGATGACCTGCCCAAGGAAGGGGAAAGAGGGAAGGGAGGCCATTTTCTGTAAAGGACTGGCAACTGTCTTGCTCCTTTGTACCCTGTCATTTATTCTGGTGAGTGTTTCCCTTAGCAATAGCTCATTCTGGGCCAGACCCTGAGCTGCCACTCTCTCTCCCAGGCTCACTCCTCCTTAACTGCTTCTAGTCAAACTGGGAAGGTGACTCCCCTTTTCAAAAACCGGTAACCCCTAACCAGCCCCCCCCAGGCCCTTTCTAGATTATCACCCAGGGCAGGGATCCTCTACAGGAGGAGGGACTTCCTTACAGAGTCTGGAGCCTTCCATTCTTTCCCTTCATGTTCACTCGGTGGCTTACCAGCCTCAATGCTATGGCCACCCCTGGACCAACCACTGGCCTCCCAGGAGCTTCCTTACTCCACCTTCTAGTCCCTGGCCCTCCTTTCTCTCCTCAGCCCTTATCTGGTAACCCTGACTTCCTGGTCTCACATACGGATTTTCTACAAACCGCTGTGCACCCCGACACATACCATACATGTATGTCTCTTCCCCTACCCAGAGGCTTGTGCAAACACTTAGGCACCCACTGAGCTTCCCACCCAAGCTCTAATTGCTCTTCCCAAGATGGCCAGGCTGATTTCAAACTCTTGGGCTCAAATGAGCTTTCTGCCTCTGCCTCCCAAGTAGCTAGGCCAATGGGGGCATACCACTTCATCTGGATAACAGGAATCTTCTTCCCCTCTACACCTTATCCCAAACTATCTGAGAGCTAGAGATCACCAAAGTTGAGTTTCTACAGCTTGACATTTTCAGATAAGGCATCCAAGCCACAGAGGTAGGAGACACGCCTGTGGTTAGTGGCCAGGCTGGGTTTCCCAATTCACCAATGCTTTTATCAGAACCTCTGCATTCCATGCTGCTTACTCAGCCTTCTGGTGCCTCTTGGCTGTGGGCCAGCCCAGACTTGGCCTTGGTATCAGAGCTCGGCTACTTGGCCACTGTATTGTAGCTGAGCTGGGCAGTAGAACTTACCTCAAGGTACATGGCTTGGCTGGTGCTCTGGCTGTGGCTGCTGGGGTCAGGTCTCGTGCTGCCTGCTTCTCTGCCTTTGGCACTTGTGGTTGGGAACTTGCAGTGAACAGAGGAAGTGAAGATTTCACGGCTCAGCACAGCCCTCTTCCAAAGTGTAATCTACACCAGCCCTCCACAGAGGGCTTTTCTGCCTTTTCTGCCACTCCTGTGGCCAGGTGAATATACTTGGAAGGGGCTAGCCAGGAACTTGGGACTGTTGCCAAGTCTGCAGTTCTTGTCCTACTCAATACCATTCATAAATAACTAAACAAGTCTAGGAGCAGGCAGGAAGTATGATCTGATGGCAGTGACTACAGGAGGGAAACCCACCTGAAGGGACTGTCTCCCCAGCAAGTCTAGGATTGGAGTCTCACTAGGACTGTGTTAGAGTGGGCTGTGATATGGCCACTGCTATCCTAACTCCAAGGGCAGCATGACACCTTCTTTCTTTTCTGATTTGGAGATGGTTGAATCAGACCCGGCATTGATGGGTATGTATACATAAAATCATTATGGGATTATAATGAGCCCGAAGTCATCTGAAATGTCCATATAATGTCCAGATTAGATGGAGCTGTTCAGAAGCACATTCAGGAACTGCGGAATACTTGATAACTCAGTGTTTGACAGCTGGGCTTGTGTGGCACAGATGAGCAATGCAGCTGATAGGGCAGGAGGCTATCAGGAATATTGGAGTTCCATCTGCTGAGAGAGTAAAGCCAGCCTGGGTCCTGGGGAAGGGCCTGGGGTGGCTGGCTGCAGAAGGTTCTTTGAGGAAAGGTCTGAAGCCACACTTGGGGAAGTAGAGGGCAGCCCTGCTGCCAGGTGCAAGGACTGCTTCTGTATCACACTGCTTGCTCACTGCTCAACAACCTAGACCATGTGCTAGTCTGTCCCAGGGTGGTGCCTGCTTTTACAGACTCATCTCAAAGTGGGTGGACTGAAAAGGCCATTAGCACTCTTAAAATTGTGCTTTGGTTCTTTTTGAGATAGTCTCATTCTGTGGCCCAACCTGGCTTTGAACTCTCAGTGACCTTCCTGGCTCAGCCTCCTGAGAGCTGGGCTGATAGCAGTGGGCAGCATTTGGCAGGAGGGTGAGGTAGTCCATTATCTTTTAAGTGGGCAAACTGATGTATTCATCCAGCTAAACACAAGTGGACAGCCACATTATTTTTATGAGGCTGAATGCAGAGGAGCTCATGCCCATGTGGTAGAAGAGGCAAGTAACAGAATATTGTATGTACTTTGGTACTACCTATGCACATTGTAGAAATCGCCACACAAAGCAATAGTATGCATGCATCAGTGCCGGGTAGTGGAAGTCAGGACTGTATAACTTTTTTTTCAGGGTCTTACTATGTGACACTGGCTGGACTAGAACTCATCTAGCTGGGCTCAAACTCAGGGATCTGCCTGCCTCTGCCTCCTGAGTGCTGGGATTAAGGTTATGGGCTATCATGTTTATCTTAAATGTGATTTTCCTTTTGAGACAAGAACTTGCTATATAGCCCAGGCTAGCTTTGAGGTCATGATCCTCTTGCCTTAGCCTCCCCAGTACTGAGATTACCAGTATGAGCCACCACATTGGGTTGATGCTCAGTTTTCAAACAAACTGCTCCACCAATTCAGTTCAAGCTTATTGACATGGCAGGCGCCTGCCAAAACTTAATGTGCTTCTCTTTCTATAGACAGGTGGGACACTTCTCTGAAATAACCTACCCCCTGCAGGGCTCAGGTCAAAGGGACCTGAGGTCTTGGAGGAGGTCAGGAGGTGTATGCATGAAGGGGCCAGGCCAGTCAGGATGTATAAGACTTGGCACTTGAGTGCCTTAGGGGCAGAGAAGACAGATGCCTGGAAAGCACAAAATCTCTTTAGTGCTTACAAGGACCACAGTTTCCCCATGGCTGTCTGTGACTTATGCAAATGAGAAAAATAACTACAAAGGCTATATACACACTTGTTCATTTTCAAGGATGTAGTCTGCCATTGTGTCCCTCATCCCATTTTTTGGCATTAAAGGGGACTTTTGCTTTATAAAAGAAATGGTAGTGAAGACAAATGGTTATTTTAGAAATGCCTCGTGTTGGCAGAAGCTGGCAATTCGGTGTGCGTCTTCCCAGTGGCTGCTGAAATATTACTGCTCTATATGAAATGTAAAGATCTAGGGGCCCCTAGTCTCCTTCCTGGCCTTAGTCTCCTTGTTTGTCCTCATTGATGCCGGACTGAAGGTCAGGTGTAGAGAAGCCTTCCTTTCTGAGGTCTGGCAGCCAGATGTCAGGATTAGGCCCTGATAGACCAGGTGGGTCTCTTGGTGCTCTTGAGTGACTTGTACAGCTGTCTTGCAATTGGCAGAGCACTGACCTTGTCTGGACTCCAGGCCTAGTTCCACCCTATCCAACCTCTGAGCTCTTGGACAGATCAGAACCATAACCAGGCAGTTCCCTCAGCAGTTGCTCAAGATTAACTTAGATAACCACAGACTTAGGCATCTAGCATGGGGGTGGGGGGGGGTGTTCCAAGGGCTAGCACAGGTGCAGCTGAGGGCCTGAAGTGAGTAAATACAGACCCCAGACCCAGAGCTACCTAGAACTTTCCATGCAAAGAGAACCCATGATAGAGAGTAGTAGCTAATGATACATGTTAAGTGTGGCTGTGGCCAGGGTCCATGGGCTAGTCCTCCATAAAAGTGGTTGGTCTCTGGCCTTAATTGATAGAGTGGGCTCTAGCAGTTCTAACCAAATTCCCTGGATGTCCAGCTATTGACCCTGGGGAAGCATTTCATCTCTCTGCTTCAGTTTCCTTATCTGAAGAGTAGATCTAAGGATGGCACGCATTTGATGGGACTGCTCTATGGACTGTACACCATATGTGTGCAAAGTATGTGGCAAAGATGGGTGCCCAGTTAGTAGCTTGCTCCTCCTTTTCTGATGCCAACCCAACTCCCAAGCCTCAAAATTGCAGTGCTGGGCTTCAGCTGTTGTTTGTAGCTGAGATACCTTGGAAGGTTCCTGTGTCACCGAGCTGAGCCAAGCCCTCACCTGGCCTTCTAATTTGGTCCTTTTCCACCCCAAGACTAGGTCACAGGCAACTACCTAGCCCAAAGCTCACAGCCTGTGTTCTGGTCTCTGGGCCCTCCTTGTTCTGCAGCAGAGAGGGCTGAGGAGGAAGTTAGTCAGAGTGAAGCTGCCTGGGGCCTCATCAGTGGTCAAGGTGTGAAATGTGCACCTGGCTCTTCTCTGCCTCCCCTCCCCCTGTTGTTTTTCATTCTTTCACACCTCTGAGCTGTGGTTTGGGGAGACAGGAGGCTGGGAGATAGACACCTTTGTGCCCAGACCCTCACAGGAAGGAGGGCCTCTTCATCAGGAACAAGGGCCGTTTTATTCTCTCTCCCAGCCTCTGGAGGACCACACAATAGCCTCCTAGCTGAGCTTCCAAAAGCTCCCTAACTCAGTTGCCAGCCCCAGGCTGCCATGAAAGTCTGCCTACGAAAGAGATTTGTGAAATGAGGAGTCCCATCTCTAGGCATCTGCCTTTCACACTACTAGGTTATGAGGCTTGGCCCCAAATTTCCCAAGGAAAGGAGCACTCAAGTTACAGGAAGACCCAGGGTCAGGGGAGACTCAGTCACAGGGATATTGGGTGGAGTGTGGTCCTTCCCTCTGTCCATATCACTTCTTGGCCCTCCTGAGATCCAAACCCTTTCAAAGTGCGCTAGGACCGAGGTACTGAGTGGGTCAGGCATTTTTGGCAGCTGTGCCAAGGCTGCTTCTATCTCAGGAACTGGGTGAGCCCCAGCAGGGTGATAAGAACACCTGCCTTTTACTGTTATATTTTTTTAAAATCTCAGGTGCTGTTCTAAGTGGTTTGCCGTTGTTATTGTGTTAGGTTTGACATAAAGTCCATGCAGTCCAGGCTGGCTCCACATCACTGTTAGGTCCCAAACGCTCCAAAATGGCACTGATAATGTCTCAAAACATTATCTGGGCTCAGCTCAGTCTGGACTCTGGCAGGGTCAACAGAAGGCTTGTTGGTGGACAGACAAAAGCTCACATTTGCATTCCTCACAAGCCTGTGTCTGTTGTCAGGAAGAGCCGTTAACCCTACCTCTGGCAACCTCTGCAAATGGGGCATCTGATTCCCTATAGCACATACCTGTAACACACACGAAAGCCGGCACACTAGCTTTCTGGTTCTCACCTCCCCCCTACTGTGAACCTCTAGGTTGTTCTGGCTTGCACACCTTCCTCCCTGCAGCTTTATGACTGGCAAAGCTTTCTCCACCCTTTTACTACTCTCGCTGTCCCTGAGAGGTAGCCATAGCAGCTATGGATTCCTCCAAAAGCCTTTGGCTATCCTCTGCACCCTCCCCTAAGAGGTTGCCATGGCAATTTTGAACTTTTCCCAAATAAACCTTTCTTTCTTTCTTTGTTTCTTTCTTTGTTTCTTTCTTTCTTTCTTTCTTTTTTTTTTTTTTTTTTTTTTTGAGTTCGGTGGTTTGACTGTGCCCTAGCTTACAATCACCTAGCTGGTGCAAGACATATGTTTTTACCAAAACCATAGTTTGTACTCCTGCATGTGAGATTCCCTTTTTCTCACCAGGGGTTAGGAACTCATTTTTCTTCCCATGTCTTCTCAATCTTCGCTGTCTTTCTTTCTCTCCTGCCTCATTTGAACTCTCTGAACTGCTGGAAAATGACTCAACTAATCAAAACTAATTTTCTACAATCTCAGCAGAGCATGGTATTAGCCTCAGGGACCCTGTACATGGTGCTGTGGCACTAGCTCTGCTTCCTATTACATCTGAGCTCGTATTTCTCCATCCAGGCAGGAAGCCCATCTGCATAAGGCACAGGCAGCAGGCTGTCTCCGCCAAGCCCTGCCGTCCACGTGAAGCAGTGTGATGCACAGTAAGTCCCTGGATTGTGAATCAGGCTGAATTGTGTTACCGGCTCTGCCATTTACTAGCTGTATGACCACGTTTAGTTTACTTTATCTCCCTGTGCCTTATTTTTCCTTTCTGGGTTGAAAGAGAAAAATATACTATCTGTCTGTTGAAAGGCACTCAATTCAGACCAGTTGCCAGGCTTCTCAGTGGTGGTGGCTGCTTAGCTTCCTACCAGGGCTGAACACACCCAAGGAAACAGCTTCATTTACCTTGAGTCACCACATACTGGAAAAATCAAAGCCCTGGTCTTGTATGAGGTTTGGAATTGTAAAGGCCTTTGGCCTTGGGGCCTGAGTGCCATCTTGAATTTTAATACCCAAATATATGGGTATAGGGGTGGGTGGCCTCTCCAGCCAGGGTCCCTGACAGATGATCAGCTAGATCCAGAGCACAGTAAAGGCAGAGTCCAGAAGCTGAGCTTCGCCTCTGGGCACAGGGCTTAACAGGAACTTGAGGGAAAGCCCAGGAGATCTCAACTCTAGACAAAGAACTGGCAACTAAGGAATACGAAGTTTGGGAGAAATCAGAGTGTACCAACTGGGTATCCAATACCAATTGGTCAGCCCTGAAAACATACATACAAGTGACATTATACAGGCAGAAAAGGTGGTACTTATGTATTTAGGAATATGTGTGTGTGCCGGGCAGTGGTGGTGCACACCTTTGATCTCAGCACTTGGGAGGCAGAGGCAGGTGGATTTCTGAGTTTGAGGCCAGCCTGGTCTACAGAGTGAGTTCCAGGACAGCCAGGGCTACACAGAGAAACCCTGTCTCGAAAAACCAAAAAACCAAAAAAACAAACAAAAAAGGAATATGTGTACATATACATACATATATATGACAACAATAAAAAAGAGGCCATGAATTTGAAAGACAGGAAGGGTGAGCATACATGGGAGGGTTTTGAGACACAAAGAGGAAACTAAAAATAAAACTATCAAAAAAACCTCAAAGAGATATAAAATCAAAAGCATACATTCCGCTGTGGCTCCTACGAGTTTGTCACTCACAAAATTCCAGGTCAATTGCTGGTTTAACCAAAATGCCCAGAGGTGAGCAGATAGATGGGTGGCAACAATAATATACATCAGTAACATTTATGTAATATTTACCATGTGCCAGCTACTGTTTAAGGCACTTATACACACACACACACACACACACACACACACACACACACACATCTGTCTTCAGAAAAGCTCAATTATTCTATTCTTACTTTAAGACAGGAATCAAGCTCCAAGAGATTAATTTGCAAGATCCATAGCAAATAAATATCAGAACCAGGATTCCAGGTTGGGCTGGCTTCACAGTCCATACCTACCCAGCCTGTTCAGCTCTGACCAAGGAGCACATTTCATCTTGTGAATATTTATTTGAAATTAACAGGATTTGAAAGACCTTTATGTGAATTTAGGAAGAGCAGGAAACATGGATAGCTGTGCCTGGCATTGGGTGCTGGGGCACTGCTCTTCATACAAATCTTCATCCAAATGGCCCTGTCCAAAGCTGTTCCCTTCTGGAAGCAGTAGAGCTTCTCCTGAGTTCCACAGAGACAGGATGGAATAGGAAGAACAAGAGACACTGGAGTAGGAACCCGAGGTGGTTACCAAGGAAACCAACAGTGTGGTGAAGCTCACAGCTGAGCCTGGCTTGTTGGGGGATGGGACAGAAGAGAAAAGGGAAATTATATCATTAAAAACTCTAGTTGTGTTGGAGGATGGCTTAGGATAGCCTCCCCTGACCCCGATTCATGTGATGGAACTCAGGTTCCATAATAATTTTTAGCTTATTTGCTAGTGAATAGAAGAGTAATCTCACATAAATGCCCTGCTAGTGAATAGAATAATGTTCTCACATAACCGCCCAGAGAATTTATGAATCAGGATAGCTTCTGATCTAGCTAAGAAAGGGCTTGCTTGGGAAGATGAGTAGGAAGGCAGGGCATGCTGCTGTATCCCTGTAATCCTAGCTCTTGGGAGGTGGCAAAGGGTCAGAAGTTTAAGGTCATCCTCAGTTACACGGTGAGTTTGAGGCCAGTCTGGGGTCCATGAGACCCTACCTCAGAAATTAAAAAAAAAAAAAAAAAGGATGAAAGAATGAAAAGCAGGGAGTGAGGGAGGGCATTGGGTGTGGTGATGTACACCTGGACTCTAGCACTACAGAGGCAGGGGGAGTTCAAGTTTTAGGCCAGCCTGGGTTACCTGGCCAAGTGTGGAGGGACGCAGGGACAGGGAGGTGAGATTGGGGGAATCAAGAGTTACAGAGTAAGGGGAGGGGGGAGAGGGAAACTGTGGATGGGATGTAATAAATGATAGATGACTTTTTATGAAAGAACAAAAAGAGTAATTAAAAGAAGAGAAAATGATTTGCAGATGAATCCATAGGGTTGTGATTGACCCCCACCTCCCCAGTATGGTTTGCCTTCAGCAGTCCTCGTGCACACTTGCCATGAGGATGGCTCCACTGTGATCCATTATCTTGCTCTCAGAGTGAAGCAAAGTAAGTGAAGTAAAGACAGAGAGAGAGAGCATCATTTTCAGATTTAAGCATAAGCATTTGGAGATACAGACAAGCAGGAGAAAGACAGGTGCATATTCAAGTGTGGGTACCAACTTCTCAAGAGTGAGCCATGCTTGTGTCTTCACAATGGCTCTTCATGATTCTGTAGCTTTCTAAGTTACATTACTCAAAGGATGTGATTTACAACAAGGATTACAGGTGAAGCAAAATTTAAAGATTAAGTTAAAGTACACAGTTTACTAGGGGCCTGGAGAGATGGCTCTAATTTAAGAATGCTTGCCACTCTTGCAAAGGACCTGAGTTTGAGTCCCAGCACCCATGTCTGACATCTCACAACTGCCTGTTACTTCAGCTCCAGGGGGTCTGAAACTCTGCTCTGACCTCCTAGGGCACCAGTGTGCAAATGTATATACTCACACACAGACACATACATATAATTACAAATAAAATAAATCCTTTAAAATGTATATGGTTTACTTATTATCTTAAACATTTCCTGGAGGCTGCTGTAGGAAGTCCTGAGTATGTGAGGTACTGAGTGAATGTGTACAGTTGATGTGGGCATTGCCATGCCAAGGATGCTAGCCTCAGATACAGAGAGAAATGGCAACTCCTTCCTCTGGGCCATGTGTGGATATTAAAAATGTGTGCAGAAAATGTCCACAGTAGTTCCCTACCCCTTCCCCTAGACAGTTATGGCCTGAAGACAGCTTGCTTACAGAGAGAGACTACTCATACTGACATTAACTAATCCTATCTCCTCATCTAGCTATATACTACAAACCCCGCCTACTTGTTTATCTGTATGCAATAACTCTGTCTCCTTTGTTCAGTGGTGTACAATGCCCCCATTCTCTGTTGACTATATAATAAACACCCTGCACTTGCTGCAGTTTCTCCATCTGAGAGCCCAGATACAAGATCCTCTCTCTCTCTCTCTTGCTGTCAATAAATAAAATATCTTTATTATGATTATTTAATAGTTAAAATCTACATATTTCCTTAGATAAAATAGTTTATAACAGGATAACAAAATTACAAAAAGGCAAGCTCTTAATGATTCATTTGAATTAAATATAAAATCAAGATCCTAGCTTTCTATCAGCGTATTTCCATCTGCCTCTTTTCTTCAGTCACTTGCCATCCCAGTCAGGTCTGTTTCTGGAGTCTTGCCTAACTCTGCAGATTGGGAATGTAGCTCAGTCGACAGAGCTCTTGTATAAAGTGCATGGGGCCCTGGGTTCAATCAGGACAGCATAAACTGGGTCTGGTGGTATGTGCTTGCATTCTTAGCGTAGGAGGTAGAAGAAGAGGATCAAAAGGTCAAACTCATCTTCTATTACATATCAAGTTCAAGGCCAGTCTGGTACATGAGACCTGTTTCAACAACAACAAAGACACTAGCAATAACATTTTTTCTTTTGTAAATGAAATTATAAGGTAGTTTTATGATGGGCAAACTAGGTGAGCTGGAAAGATGGCTCAATGGTTTAGAGCACATATTGTTCATGCAAAGGGCACAAGTTTGATTCCCAGCACCTACATCAGGTAGCTCACAACTGCCTGTAACTCCAGCTCCAGGGGATCTGGTGCCCTAATGATTTCCTTATATATAGACAAGCACATGTATACATAAATAAACAATAATAAAGATATATTTTAAATGCAAACTGTATCTTAAGGATGAGGGTTTTCCCTTTATTTTGCCAGTTCCCTTGTTTTTTGTTTTTGTTTTTTTGTTTTGTTTTGTTTTTGTTTTGGTCTTTTTGTTATTTTGTCTTTTTTTTTCCTTCTGGAGCTGAGGATAAAACCCAGGGCCAGGCAAGCACTCTACCACTGAGCTAAATCCCCAACCCCAAACCCCAACTCTGTTTTGGTTTATCTCCCTCCACCCCCACAACAGTCTTACATAACCCATGTGAAGTGGAAACTTAAGGGTTCTTTGGAAAGTCAGTTATGTTAACAGGATGAAATTTTGCTGGGGCAAACACGTGAAGGAACATTTAGCTGAAGCAGACACAGGAGAGAGGCTGTTCTGCTAAAGCAAGCATGTGGAAGGACACGTGGTGAAGGATTCTTTGCTAAGGACACACATGTATTGGTCTGCCTTACATTGCGTAGCTGAGCTGTGTTTTCAGGACTCCATAGAGAGAAATGCATCAAGGAACTTCTCGAGATGTCCCTGTGGTTTCTTACCGCTTCTGTAGTCTTGGGCCAATTGCCAGAATGATGTCAGCTAAGACAGACTCACGTGTAGTTTTGCTAAGACTCATGTGCTGAGGCAAGACTTGTGGAGGATGTGTGATGTTTGGAGGGAGTGTAAATGAGACTGAAGGGACAGTGACAAAGGCTTGGCTGGGCTTGCTTATAGAGCTAGCTGTGCAATGCTTATTGGTCTCTCATCTTCGTTGATCTTCGTTTCTTTTCCTGGTATCCATGGTGGTCCTGGTTCCTCCTGCTGACTCGAGCTGGTTCAGCTGAGACCTGGCTGTTCCTGCTAGGTCCTGCCATTGCTGCTGCTATCCTGACTCTCCCAAACTGAACTGTTGGTGTATCTGTGAAGTGTTTTTAAGCAGTTCAAGCTGCAGATACTGACCTGTGAACTGAACTGCTGATTTGCAGACAACACAGATGGGAGTTGGAGTTGCTCCAAAGAACCTTTCTAAACAGGTCCGCTTCCCCCACCTGTATCCTTTCTTTCCCACTACCTCTGGTGGGCTAGAAGGGAGTTAAAGCATTTAAGAACCATCATTAAGAGTAGGCTTTGAAAAAATAAAAGTTACACCCATGTTGGCTTCAAACTCCCTATGTAGCCAAAGATGACCTTGAATTTCTGATGTCGTGCCTCCACCTTCAAAGTAGGCAGTGGATCTTGGGGAGAGGGGAGGTAAGGAGGAGCTGGGAGGAGTGGAGGGAGGAAAAACTATGGTCTGGATTTATTGTATGAGAGGAGAATCTATTTCCAAAAATTAAATAAATAAAGATTTAAAAAATAAAACAAAAATCAATGTTTAGCCTCATTATGCACATTTAAAAAGTGAAAACAAGGTCTGAAGAGATGGCTCAGCGGTTTAGAGCACCGGCTGCTCTTCCAGAAGTCCTGAGTTCAATTTCCAGCGACCACATGGTGGCTCACAACCATCTGTTATGGGATCCGATGCCCCCTTCTCGTGTGGCTGAAGACAGCACAGTGTACTCATATAAATAAAAACAAATCTTGAATTAGTTTGACCAAAAGGGAACCCAAATTTGAATATTCCATGTCTTTCCTATGTCTTCTGTCTCTATTTTGTGGTTACTGGACTGTCTGTTATGTGTGCCAGATCTGTCTATTTCTGTGTATTCCTGTGTGTCTGTCTGAATCTGTGACTGTCCCTAAGAAAGGAATAAGTTATTTTACTAACTCCCAACTTACCCAGAATAGAACTCATGACCGTAAACTAATGCTTTCAACCTATATCTACATGTGGCCTTCAACATTTTTGGTGTATTTGTTGCATAAATTTGCTTTTCAACCTGCTGGCTGCTTCTAGCAAATAATTACAACACAAATACAAGATTTTGGGTCAGGAGCATAAAAGAGTACATAAACTGAGATGAAAGCTAAGCATTAGCTAAAAGCTGATTGGGGAAAATCCAAGGCATAGTGAGATTGGTTACATTGTTCTCTTAAAAGCAGGTTAAACTTAAGCAGGCACTGTGCACAGTAGGTCAGCAGGTTAAGTACATAGCCTTAAATGATCTCAAGGCATATTACTAACTTGGCTTCAAGATCTGGCAATAGTTCGATCGTGTGGAGTTAAGAGAAATTGTCAGAAAAATGGATCATCTGACATTAAAATCTACCTTATTTAACAAAGCATTTTTCTCATTCTCACTAAAGCCTATTTCTTTCCAAGACAGGGTTTTTGTTTTTGTTTTTTCCTGTGTATCCACAGCTGTCCCAGAACTTGCTCAGTATACCAGGCTGGCCTCGAACTCACAGAAATCTGCCTGTCTCTGCCTCCTGAACGCTGTGATTAAAGATGTGTACTACCACTTCCTGGCTCACCAAACCCCATTTCTGCTTGTTTTTACTATGCCAACTGTTGGACTTCTGGTGGCACCTTCCACCGCTGCATCTCGAGCAGCACAGCCACATCTCAAGCAGTTGTGCTGCTCGCGCTTGGGGGCTGTGCCACAGTTGTGAGCAGAGTGGCGCCGCTAGAGCTGGGGCGGTCTCCATGGTGATGGCCCTCCAAGCTGTTCCCCTTCCACTGACCAGTCTGGGCCTGTGCTGTGGCCGTCTCCATGGTGACGGCCCTCGGCACCTCATCTTGGAGGCGGCAGGGCCCGAGGCAGCCTGTCCGAGGGCCCCGGGTTTCAAGCTGGCAATGGCACAGGGAGGAGAGCGCCCTGGCTTCCTCTTTAGAGGAGCAGGGGCCCCTGAGGGCCATGGGGAGCACCTCCCTGGCCCACAGAGGGGAGCACGGCATGCAACCTGGGGCTGCCCCAGCCGTAGGATTAGGGTGCAGGGGCCCCAGGTTCTCAGCAGTGACTGCAGCAGCTCTGGGCCAGGGCTTGGAACTGGACCCCAACTGCACGACCCTGGGGGTGTTCTCCTCCTCCCACTGTCCCAAAGGTGAGAGGGTGGGGTCCCGGGAAATGGTAGTCTTGGACCCCATTCTGACCCTGGTTTGGGCCTTTGGGGACAAACCCGAGCCTGGCTCGAGTTCTGAGACCTGTCTCAGTCACATCCGTATAGGGGTGACTCAGCAAGACCTGTTTAGCCCTCCCTCTACCCTGTCATTGCTGACATGGAGCTATGCCATTGGCCCTGCCAGTCACGCCTTCACCTTCCCCGCTTCCTACGTCATCTCTCCCCATACCTAAGTGTCCACCCCCTTTGCCTTCTCTATATGGGCGAGAGAGATTGATACATTAAAGTTGAGTTCCTGCTTCCACAAGACTCCCGGCCTGGTGTGTTTCTTTTTGGCCTCCGACACTCGCCATCCCGCTCAGCCCCGGATAGACTCTGCTGGACCAGTTCTCTCCTCTCACCTGGACCTGCCAGCTAGGAGCCGACACCAACATGCAGGCTGTCTGCAGGGCACATCTCAGAACATGGAGGCTGGCTGCTGGCCTGGCCATGAAGGTCTTCCATGATCTGGCCCCAGCTGCCCGTCCAGCATAACTCTCTGCTTTGTTCTTTCACCTTATATTCTACTCACACTGGAAATGTCATTGGAAACCTGTCCTCAGCTTGGCTACTCTCTGTTCCAGGCCCACTTGCCACTCAGAACTCAGAAATGCAGGTCAGAGCCTCAAAGGCACAAATAGTTGCTTTAGGTGGATTCTGTGGCTCTGTCCAAGGGTCAAATGTGACAGGGCAGGCCAGCTAAGAAAGGTGAAGAGGCCCAGGGGGAGGAAGTAGGGAGTTTCAGTACCTCATGCTGCCCTGTGGAGCAAGTCTCTTGATTAGAAGCACCTTTGCCATCTGATTTTCTTTTTTCCTACCTTTGAACTTTCTCAGTCATTGATTCTTCTGGCTATCAGCAAACAAAAATAGAAAGTCCAAGTCATCTCTGAATTCAATTATTCTTGCAGGAGTGAAGATATTCTATAGAGACATTTGTACCTCTTCCTGTGACTATCAGAAACTGTAATTTCTCCAGGAATCTTATGCTGGGAAAAGGAAAAGACTGAAGCCTGGAGCCAGTCAAAGGAAGAGGAGATTATTGTCTTGTAGGCAGAGATTTCCCATAGTTCTGACTTGTCAGAATACCTTGCAGGAGAGACAGAGGGAGCCAAGAGTGTGCTGTGACAGGAACATACCTTGGCTAGGGCTGCTTAGTTATTCCTACCTCTGGCTCTAAAACCTCATCTCCATATCAAGACCAGGAAAGATAAACTTAGGGTCACTGAACCTCTTTATTTGCCCTTCTTCCGATGTTGATACTTTAGATTATTCTTTTTCAACCTCCACTTTGTCTGTTTAGTTGGCCTATTGAAAATGCATGGCTCAGCCTAGCTTGTTGGGGTGCTGGGGCTTTGGCTCTGACCTTAATGACTCCAGTAATAAACCAAACAGGACACATATGGCAAGCAAAAGTTAATGAATCTTTTTTTTTTTTTTGGTGTGTGTGTGTGTGTCAGGCTTGGTATTCAATCCCCATGTTAGTAGTTGTGTGGTCCTTTCCATCAATTGCAGAAGTAAATCACCTGGTGAAGCACCTGCCCTTGTCTGACCGCCTATTCTGAAATGCCCCCATCCCTCTCTATCACTTTAGCCTGGTTTATATTCCTCATAGCTTGCATAACCATCTGCTGTTTGCACTTATTTAGTTAATTTAGATTTTGGTTTCTCTGTAGCCTGGGTGGGCCATGAACTCACTATGCAGCCCAGGTTGGCTTTGAACTTGTTGCCGTTTTCTTGCTTCAGTGTATTGACCAGTTTTGTGTGTCAACTTGACACAAGCTAGAGTCATCAGAGGGGAAAGAGTCTCAGTTGAGGAAATGCCTCCGTGAGATCCAGCTGTAAGGTGTTGGGTCCTTGCTGGCATGTCCAGGCGAGAGGAGAGAACCCACCTGGTCCAGCCGGGTTTGTCTGGGGCTGAGTGGGATGGCGAAGCAGGGACTTAACTTTATTGTATCAGCCCCTCTCTTATATAGAGAAGGCAAAGGGGGTGGGCACTTAGGTATGGGGAGAGATGATGTAGGAGGCGGGGAAGGGTAAGGGGTAACTGACAGGGCCAATAGCAAAGCTCCACATCAGCAAAAGCAGGGCAGAGGAGGGCCAAACAGGTCTTGCTGAGTCACCCCTATATGGAAGTGACTGAGACAGTCTCAGAACTCGAGCCAGGCTTGGGTTTGACCCCAAAGGCCCAAACCAGGACCAAAATGGGGCCCAACACAACCACTGCCAGGGACCCCACCCTCTCACCCTCAGGACAGCTAGAGGGGGAGAACAGCCCCAGCACCATGCCATCAGGGTCCAGTTCCAAGCCCCAGCACCCAGCTTGTCTCAGCAACATGGCACCCAATGCAGGAGGGCTGACAGGCAAGTCAGTGGGGAATCAGGGCTGCTACTGCCAAAGCTGCTCTCGCTGCTGCAGTCGCTGTTTGCGAACCTGGGGGCCCCTTCCCCCCCCTCCGGTCAACCTGGGCCCTCAATTTCCTGCCCCTATGGCTGGGGTTGCCCCTGTTCATGTGCCAGGGAGGCACGCCCTGTGACCATCAGTGTCCCCTGCGGAGCAGGGGCTGCTGGTTTCGGCTGAGACTGCAGGTGGAGAAGGTCTCCCCAAGCATGGAAGGGGGCGGTGGTACCTCGTGCAGCCACAGTGTATGCCCAGCCCTGCTGAGCTGGTGCCCCCTCCTACTCCCCTGCCCATGGGGCTTTGTTGCCTGAAAGCTGGGGCGTAGGCTGCCTGCCAATCACTGCTGGGGGAGGAGGCATGGGACAGGCTCAACAGTAAGGCATTTTTTCAATTAGATTATTGAAGGGAGGGATGGGACCAGACCATTATGGGTAGTGCCATCCCTGGGCTGGTGGTCCTGGATTCTATAAGAAACCAGGCTGAGAATGCCATGGAGAGTAAGCTAGTAAGCAGTATTCCTCCTCTGCATGGCCTCTGCATCAGCTCCTGCCTCTAGGTTCCTGCCCTGTTTGAGTTCCTGTCCTGACTTCAATGATAAACAGTGATATGGAAGTGTAAACCAAATAAACCCTTTCCTCCCCAGCTTGCTTTTAGGTCATGGTGTTTTGTTGAAGCAACAGAAACCCTAAGACATTCAGCATCTGGAGGGATGACATTACAGATGTGCACCACAAGCACAGCTTCTGCTTGTAAGAAAACAAAGTGGAAAGCTGAGAAAAGAGATTAATTCAATGTGGCAATGTTCTGAAGAAAGAAAGACAAAGATGTTCAATGATCCTAAGTCCACCCCTGTAAGACAGTGGTCATTTTTTTTTTTCGAGACAGTTTCTCTGTGTAGGCCTGACTAGCCTAGAACTCACTCTGTAGACCAGGCTGGCCTCGAACTCAGAAATCTGCCTACCTCTGCCTCCCAAGTGCTGGGAGACAGTGGTCACTCTTTAAGAAGCCAGTTTCTACAACTTGAAGAGATCATGCCTTTCCTAGCTTCACCTTCCTAGGACAGAGAATTAGGCTGTATTTGCTGTGGCCTAACAGCAGCCCTGTTAACCGTCCTAACCGGGACCTGACTCCTCCAGGCTTGTTTGTTTGTTTGTTTGTTTGTTTGTGGCAGATTTTTTCTGTGTAGCCTTGGCTCCCTGGGACTTACTCGGTAGACTAAGCCTCCTGAAGGCAGAAGGTTATGAGCTGCTTGATTTTTATACTTAATAATGTCTCTTTATTGGCTAATTGGCCCGCTAGCATATATGTTCATGAGATTATAATTTTAGTGTGTGTGCGTGTAAAGCTGAGGACGATGAAACATAAAGATGAAACACAGAGTCATGTTAAGTACATATTCTGCTACCCATGATTTAGAGGTTTTATTTATTTTAAAATTTTGAGATAAGATTATACTATGTACCTGGGCTATTCTTGACCCATGATTTGGGGCTTTGTCTCTGCTTCCCAGGTGCTCAAATTACAAGTGCGCACCAACATCCCTGACAATTTTTACATGTGGGTTCTGGGGAAGGAAATAAGCTCTTCATGCTTGCAGAGCAAGTCCTTTACCCAATGAGTACCATTTCCAGATGGCTTTTTTGAGATAGAGTTTCTTTCTGTATTTAAGGGTAGCCTAGAATTTACTGTTTTCCAGACAGGCTTGAAATTGTGGCAATCCTCCTGCATCAGCCTCACAAGTGCTGAGATTACAGGTATGAGACTCCACAATGGGCTCAATGAGTTTGTTTTGATTGAGATTGAAGATGGGTGAATAGGAGGGCATGCTAGCAACTCTCCTGCATGGAAACCCTGTGCAGCTGCAGCATGCGGTGCTGGGACCTTGGTTCATGATGTTGGTTAGAATTGGACTTGACATTAGGTCTCTTCTAAGGAGCTACTAAGCCCCTTTGCTCACAGTATTAGGTTCCTAAGATTCCTATTTGTCATAACAAATTATCAATAAACAAGGCAGCATAACACAATGGAAATATTCTCTTATAGCTCTGGAGGCCAGAAGTTCAAAACCAAGGTGTTGGCAGGGGTATACTCTCTCCTGAGCATTAAAATCCCAGAGCAGATGTCGCTTAGGCCACATCCATTTGCAGCCTTCTCCATTTCTATCTCCATTCTCATAGCTGATTCTGGGATCCCTTCTGATACAAATAGTCTGTCTACGAGTTTGTAAACAGATTCCGTAGGTGCTCAGATTCTAGGAGAACAGCAGACATCATTCTTATTCCCCCACAAAACCATATAGATCTGAGGTTGTCAGACTTCCTGGGGCATCAGAGGTCTACCAGTGGTGATATATCCTTGAAGTCACATATTCCTTCCTTGGAATCCCCCACCTGCTGCCCAGGAACTAGGGACATGAATTTTCCTGAGTCCCTGTAGGATTAAGTGGTATCCTGAGTCTGTTCCACCACAGGGCTTGGCTGCTCAGGGAGGTAGGCCTTGGGAAGTTTGACCACACTTACCCCACACCAGTGCCAGGCGGGTATCAGGCTATGGGGAAGCCTCAGGACACGATTCCAGGGGTGGGGGAGCGCAATCTGAGGTCCCAGGGACACCGGAGCTGGCTTAGGGGTCCCCAGGCCTGCCAGAAGTCCAGGCTGTCTGGTTCTCAAGCTCTTGGGCACCCAGGAGGCGCTGGAAGCTGTGGAAGAGCTGAAAACGGAGTGGGGGGCCATGGGCTGGATCTAGTCTGGGGCCAAGGGGGAAAAGAGGGGAGAGCTCCGGCTGGGTCTTGTGGGGATTAGAGTCCTTGGCTTGTCAGGGGGCTGGCTTGGCTTGGTGGTCATGGCTGGGAGCACAGAGAGGCCTTCCAAGGCCGGCTTTATAGGCAAAGGCCTTCTTTATGGCAGCCCACTATGGCAGCCCACGGTGGATCCCAGTGAAAAGAGGCAGTCCATGGTTTTAAGGCATTTATTGTCATAGCTGAAAGTGGATGAGTAAAACTGTACCCCACTTCTCAGGGACAGGCCTGAGGTTAAATACATTTTACAGGGAGAAGTGTCTGGGAAGGAAAGCTTGATTGGCTAAGCCCTTTAGGCCTTTAGGTACCTCATTAAAATGGAGATCTTTCTTGAGGCTACGTGACCTGTGGTCACATCCTCTACCTGTGGAGGGGCGTGGGATGTTGCTCCTATATAACTGATGGCCACAAATCTATGGAGGGCTGCGGCCTCATGCCAGGAGCCTAGTGTCTGGGAACCAGGCATAACGCCTGCCATCCCTCAGGGTCATTGGGCTTTCCAACCTTTGCCTAACGAGGAACCAGGCTGCCTTTCATGGTCCTACAAGTCTCTACAGTGAAGCTGTCTCCTTTTAATAAACTTCTTAGCCCAAAAAACAATCCATCTTGGCATCCCTATTGAGCTCCCAAATCAAGATCTGTCACTGGAATCCTAGTGGAGGATCCATTCTTTGCTTCTTTCATCTGCATCCCTCCAGTTTCTGCCTTCATCTTTATGATAACTCCCGGCCCCCCATCCCAATAGCATTTAGGTCCAATCCAGAAAATTCAGGAGGTCCATTCATCTCAAATCTTCAATAACTTCTATAAACATGCCTTTTATTTCTTAAAAATTTATTTTACGGTCCCTCAACAACTGGAGCAGGGGCGGTCCCTGAATGTGTTGCCTGCCTGCCTGCGGATCCCATTCCCCTAGCTGGACCACCGTGTCTGGCTTCAGTGGGATAGATGCACCTAGCCTTGCAGGGTGTGTGTGGGGAGTGATACCTAGAGAGGCCTCCTTTTCAGAGGAGCAGGAGAGTGGGGGATGGGAGAGGGGATGTGTGATGGGGGGACTGGGAGGAGAGGAGGGGGGGCCTGTGATCAGGATGTAAAGTGAATAAAAAAATAAAAAAAGAGCAAATAAATTGTGTTTTATCATTTTATGTGTATGGGTATTTTGCCTGCATATATGTCTGTGCACCACATACATTCTTGGTGCCCAGGGATGCCAGAAGAGGGTGTTGTATTCCTTGGAACTGGCATTACAGAGGTTGTGGTATGGTTTTGGGTGCTGGGAATTGAACCTGGGTCCTCTGAAAGAACAGTCAGTGCTCTTAATCACTGAGCCATCTCTCTAGCCCCAAGACCCCATTTTTCAAATAAAGTATAATTCATGGTTTCTGGAGGTTAGGACCAAACATGTTAGGGAGCCTATAAAAGCCAACCCATTGCTGGCTGCTCTGTTTTTCACAACTCCTCTATGTTCACTACAGCTTATATTTTGAGAAATTGTGGCTTAAGGGAGTGGGCTTGTAGAGAATAATGGGGCTGGGGATAGAGTTCAGTTACGGAATAAACAATGTGAGAATTCAAATGAATCCTACAATTGTTGGGCTGGCTGCAAAACAGGAAAGAGGGGTCTGGGTATTGACTAAGCTCTGCTAATTCTTTTTGTGTGTCAAGGACTGAGACCACCACATACAAAGACATGGAGAGGCAATTATGCCTGATGGACAGTAATGACTACACTATGCTTCTGGGTCATTCAGCCTTGGGTCTCAAGAGCTCTCCAGGTAATTGTCATGCATATGGAGAGCAGGAAAACCACTAGATGACAGCGGTCTATGAATAACAATTTTGCAACAGCTGTTAATGCAGATTATCTTTAAGAGTAGTAACAAAGTTCATAGTGTTCCCATCAATAATTAACCCTCTTGACCTTCTCAGTGAGCAAATAGTTAAGCAAAAGACTCAGAGGTGGTGGCTGCTGACAAGAGAAGGTGCTCAGTTGTAGGTGCAGCAACAGCATAAGCTTGCTGCCTGAGCAGACAGGAACTACAGAGGGGAATGGGTTTGAGATGTTCTTGTAATAAAAAATGATGATCTAGATGGATATGTGAGGCATTATGATCGGCGAGAATGGTCAGCGGGGATCACGCATCTCCAGAAACCACACCAGGCCAAACAGTTCCATGTGGGGGGGTTATTGGAAGGGGGAGCAAGGCAGCGGCGAGAAGAGAAAGGGAAAAGAGAGATCAGAGGGGTCTTCCATTTATATATGGAGAGTGATGTAGCGGCAGGTAAAGGTGGGAGGTGGGCCAAGTGGATTCTGGGAATATGGTGACTGTTGCCTTGGCAACAGGTGGGCAGGTCGCACTGTCACCTGGGTGTGATGTCACCAGTTTGGCGGTCCTGATGCCAACAGATGTCATAAGCCATAACCAGAGGATAGAAGCCATTCTTAGTTTCCTCCCAGCTTGCCTGCAGCAGCATCACAATTTGTAGAACAGATAACACAAAATCCAGGAAATGCACATCTGTTTAGTTAGCTGGAAGAGTTACCAATACTATGAGGAGTCTTCTGGGAGACAGTGTCTCTTCTGGCCCCTGATAAGATAGACAGGGAAAGAAGCCCAGTGCCCTGGGGTCTAGTCTCGCTTCCCTGCTGACAGTCAGGCTTACCTATGAAGGGAATGTACATCTTTGTAAATATCTCAAACGAGGATGTTAAAAACAAAAAATGAGAAGTATATTTCAGTTCTAGTTGATTCCAGATGTAGTAGGCTCATTTGTTTGAATACTTGGTCCCTAGTTGGTAGAACTTCTTGGGAAGGTTTAGGAGATGTGGCCTTTTCAAAGGAGGTGTGTCACTGGGGTTTGAGGTTTCAAAACTCTCACCCTTCCTAACATGTTCTGTCTCCTGCTTGCAGACAAAGATGTGAGCTCTCAGCTGTTCCTGCTGCCATGACTTTGCTCCACCACCATGGACTCTAAGCCCCTGAAACTGTAAACCCAATTAAATGTTTTCTTTTATAATTTGTCTTGTCCATAATGTTTTTTCATAGCAATAAAAAAATAAAAAATAAAAAAAGCTAACCAATACTGTAGTTGGTACTGTACAGTGGGCTGTTGCTGTGAAGAACCTAACTATGTTTTGTTTTTGGTTTTGGGGGGTGGGGTAGGGTAGGAACTTTGTACTAGAAAAGTAGTTGAGTTCTGTAAGCAGAGCTTAATGGGCCATCATATTTGGAGTTTGAAAGACAGTAGTAAAAAAAGACATGGCGACTATGGAAGCCCAGCTCAAAGGCTTCAAAGAGGAACAATATTAGCAACTGGGCTAGAGATCATTCTTGTGATATTTTGGCAAAGATATTCTGTTTTCATGCTTGTCCTAAAGATTTTCCTGAGAGTAAATTGAAAAGTAATGAGTTAATTTCTGTGGGAGAGGAGATTTCAAGACAGCCTAATATTGACTTTCATGGTTACTTGTAATCTGTAACTTTTATTTTTTTCGAAGCTTACTCTTAATGATGGTTCTTAAACACTTTAACCTCTCTTGTAGCCCACCAGAGGTAGTGGGAAAGGAAGGATATGGGGAAGTGGACCTGTTTAGAAACGGTCCATCAGCGTTGTCTGGAAACTGGCAGTTGAGTTCACAGGTCAGCAACAGTAGCTCGATCCACTCACAAACATTTTACAGATATACCAGTAGTCCAGTTTGGTAGAGTCAGTATAGCAAACAAGAACCAGCAGCAGTGGCACTACCTAGCAGAGACAGCCAGGCCTCAGTCTTGGCACAAGTCAGCAGGAGGAACCAGGAGGGACCAGGAGTAGTTCTCCCTGTGCCTCTCAGGGAAGTGAAGATCAGTGAAGATTCGAGACCTTTTATACTCCCTCCAAACATCACATGTCCTCCATGGGTCTTGCCTCAGTATGTGTCTTGTCTCAGCTAACATCACTCTACCAATCAGCCTGAGTTTGAGGAAGCAGCAAGAAACTGTAACACATCACCAGAAGTTTTTTGGTGAGTCCCAACAAATGGAGCTCAACTACACAATGGAAGGCAGACCAACACATGTGTGCCCTTAGCAAAGAATCCTTCACCACGTGTCCTTTCACGTGTTTGCTTTAGCAGAACAGCCTCTCTCCTGTGTCTGCTTCAGCGAAATGTTCCCTCACAAGTCTGTCTTAGTGTTTCACCTGTGACCACTTCAGTGAAATGTTCCTGCACATGTTTGCCTTAACAAAACACCATCCAACACAGCCGACTTTCCAAAGAACTTTTAAGTTTCCACTTCAGTAATCAGTCTTATACAGGTCTACAACGAAAAGGTGCAAATCAATAAAGAGCAAGCCAATAAGCAGCACTCCTTTCTAGCTTCTCACTTCCTCCCCCTGACTTCCCTGGAGGATGGTCTACAAGCTTTAAGGTGAAATAAACCTTTTCCTTCCAGTTGATTTTAGTCATGGTGTTTTATCACAGCAGAAAGAAAGGAAGAAAGAAAGAAAGAAAGAAAGAAAGGAAGAAAGAAGAGGTTTACCTAGGACCAAAAGGCTTGTGACTTTGTTTTATCACATCAGCACCCCTCTCTCATTACATGTAAGCAATGTACCCCACAAAACACCTTACAATTTTATTTACATAAGCCAGATATGGTGGCTTTGCTTTATTTTTAAAACTTGCAATGTCTGTTCTTTAAACAATACAAGTTAGAAAGCTACAGCATCATTATAATGACTCCTAAGAATGACTTTCTCCCATGTTTTTCACATGCATTACATTGTCTTAAGCTCTCTCTCTCTCTCTCTCTCTGACTCTCTCTCCCAGCCCCCCCCCCCCGTTTCCTGTCATTCCTCCCCCCTACACTTAAATCTAAAGTGTGTACTCACCCTTCCCCTATAGCTCACCGACTTTGCTTCCCTCTGGCTTACCCCAAACTTCTTTTCTGCCTCTTAGTCAGGGCTTAGTTTTGCCAAGCAGAGATCCTAAGGGGGATGGGAACTCCTTGGGTTATTGGTAGCACTGAAACTCTCCCCAGAACTGCTCTTATCCCTAGCATTGGATTTCTGTAGTTCCCTGTCCTTGCACAGCTTGGGTCCTGGAACCCTAACTATGGCTAGTGAGGAACTGGAGAAATGACAGGGACACAGACAGTGTAAAGCTGGATCCAGTAGTGAGGAGAAGCCACGGCACCCCAGAAACTCAGCATGTTCATTATATACACAGAACAAGGAAGCAGGGTTTAGAATAGACAGCTGAGCAGGAGGTACGCTTAGCTAGTCTCAGTAGGCACAGTGTCTGCAGGAGAGACTAAACATCTGGGAGGAGAAAACACCCCAACTGTGAGTCTGAGGCTACAGTTCTTGACGTGGCTGTGTCTGTAACTACAACACACATTCACTCAGGGCTTCATAGGCTCCCTGTATCTTCACCTTTCTTATTTCTGAGATGTTCAGCATGGATCTTCACACTTATTCCAGAGGTGATTTGCTGCAAATGTAACACCAGACTGTAATGATGATAAAAAGGAAGATCATGACAGCAGCTATGCCCAACAAAAACAGTGGGATATTTTAACAGGTTAAAGGGACTGAAGCTGAGGCGTTCATGAAGGACCGTCTTTTGCAATATCAGTGGGAGAAACCAATCCAGTCATAAGCCTTCCACTTTTGTAGGATGTGCTGACATAACTAGGTCACTTCCATTTTGTTATTGTCAGTCCAAGCTCCCAGGAGGCAGGTCCTAATTAATTCCTAGTTACCTTTGCTCTCGTTATAGGAGCTGTTACCACATGTGTGGGACTTATTAAGTCCTGTTTAAATTGCAGGGGTAGAATCTGCCCCCAATGGTTGGATGGAGCCCACTGGGACTCTGGATGGCTAGAAAAATGCCTCCCACCCCAAAGTGAGGGAATCACTAGTATAAACAGGTGTCAAAGTGTGTGACCAAGTCACTGAAAAAAAGCATAGGCCCAGAAGGCTTCCCCTCTGACCAGTCTTACCTGCATGGATACAATTACCAGGCAAATAAGAAACAGAGCCACTGGGTTATTTGAATCAGGTTGTTTAAAAAAAAACAAAACCAAAAACAAACAAACAAAAAAAACCCTGGGTAACATTTAAAACCAGAGATATTTTTTCCCCTTTGGCTACATGCCTCTTCACTATTGGCCACCTTCTCTCCTCTGGCACACTGCCACTCTCATGGTACTGAGACTGCAAGCTAGGGACAACCATCTCCTTGCTGGAGAGGTTGCTATCACTTTCTCCCCCACACTGAGCTCGTAGGCCTGGACTCCACTACCTGCCTGTTGTTCAATTTTTACCAAATATAACACTTTGAAAGCAGTTAAACTGAAAGCAAAAATGGGAACATGCTTGGATCCCTCTCAGCTGTGTGTCCACTCCTCAGTTTTTATGCCCTTTTAAGTTGATTTCCAGTAGCCAAATTCATCATTCCCTTCCCTGGAAAGCAAGAGTAGGCCTCTCAGGAACGAATGAAGCTGAGATGCCATCACCCCACTTCCAGAATTTCTCAAAATTTCCCCCAAAGCACCACCGTATCTACTTATGCCTAGATTCTATTTGTTCCCCAAATCTCAAGTACTCACATAGAGCTGCAGTGTACCTGTCCAAAGGCTTTTACGCCTGACAAACTGAACCATGTGCCCTCTATCCCTTTGTTCCTCATCCTTATGTCTTTATGTCGCTTCTTCCTTTCCCTCTATTATCGCACTTGTCACAGGAGTGGTATAGTCCTTTGTCTGACTGATCTAAGTTCCCTGTAGTCTGTGGCCACAGTCCTTGTCCCTGTTTTGGTTCCACTTTGCCATGTTCTGCACAGATCTAAGGACTCACTTAACTGGGACATTGAGAGGATGAAGAATCACACACACACACACACACACGCACGCACGCACGCACGCACGTGCACACACACAAGCTGGGTTTTTAGATGGAGAAGCCACAGCACCCCTGAAGCTCAGCATGTTTATTATATACAGTTGAACAGAGAGTTGGACTCACTACATACAGCTGAACAAGGACACACAGATAAACAAGGAGGCAGTTTATGGTATGTAGCCGGACCAAGGGGGCAGGTTTAGCTAATTTTTGTAGCCAGTCTCTCTAGAGGGACAGTTGTCAGGTGATAATCATCCAGGAGGAAAAAGCTATGGTGGGCATATCCTATACACACTGTAGATATCCACCATAGACCACAGAAAGGCTTTGTCATCCCTTTGAGCCCTACTAGGGGAAGGGTTTGACACACTTATGGATCTGAGTTATTGGTCACTGACAAGGCTATGCTCATGCCAACAATATACATTTATCCAGGACTTTACTTGCTTCCTACATTGGAGAAGTTTTAATTCTTTAGGGTCTGTGTTACACTGGCTATATCTGGAGCCACTGAATGTTCCATAAGATCAGTCACCAACTGTAGACCAGACCACAGGGCCAGAAGATGTGCAGACTTAAGGAACCTGCAAAGAGCAGACAAAAGTTCCTGGAAAAGAGAGAAAGAGAAAAAGAGAGACGGGGGAGAATGCTGAGCAGAGAACACAGGAACGTCTATGTGCCAGCTAACTGCTCTACCAGCCTCGCTGCTAGCTTGTTTCGTTTTATTGGTTTGTTTGTTTATTTATTGACAGTCTCATTCTGTAATTGAGGGTGGCCTCAAACTCACAGAAATTCTCCTGCCTTAGGCTTCCAAGTATCGAGACTAGAGGCATGAGCTCCTGTGCCCAGCTTTTGGCATTTTTATTTTGGCTTGGTTTTTGAAATAGAGTTTCACCCTGTAGTCCTGGCTTGTCTGGAACTAGATTTGTGGACCAGGCTGGCTCGAATTCATAGAGTTCGCCCTGCTTCTGCTTCCCAGATACTGCTATTAAAGGTATGCACCATCATGCCTAGCCTTTGGTTTTTGAGACAGGGTCTTATGTAGCTCGAGATGACCTCAAATCCACAATGGTAGTCAAGGTTGACCTGGAACCTCTGATCTTCACCTCGTGAATGCTGGAATTTCAGGCATGTACCAGCACACCTACTTTTATGTGGTGCTAGTTAGGGATCAAACTGTATGTTAGGTACTCTATCAACTGAGCTACATCATTAGTGTGTGTGTGTGTGTGTGTGTGTGTGTGTGTGTGTGTGTGTGTGTGGTATAAGCAGGCATACATACCTGAGTGTACTGGGGTGGGGCACAGAGGAGGTTGTCAGGTGTCCTCTATTTCTTTCTGCCTTATTCCTTTAAGATCTGAAGCTAGGCTTATGGCCAGTAAGCCCCAGTGATGCTCCTGTTCTCACCCCCGCACAGCACTGCCTTCATTCCCTAGAACTCACATAAAAAGCTCAGAGTGAAGCCATCATGTTTGCCAAGCAAGCACTCTTAACTGCTGAGGCAGTTTTTCAGCGCTTGTGCTCCCCCTTTTCTTTTTTGGAGCAGGCTGGATTCAAACACATGATCCTCCTTAGCCTCCTAAGTACTGCTGGGATTACTTACAATTACCACAAACCAATCATGCCCTAAGGTCCTCAGGTCTCTATTTTCCAAGTGCTGGGATAGCAGGCATGTGCCATCAAACCCAGTTCACCCCTGGTTTTGTTTAAAGAAAACAAAGCTCTTTGCTTTGCGCAGGGATCAGCTGCTTCTGTTATGTTTTGTCCCAGAAGCCAGAAAGCCCAGTCGCAGCTACTGAGGCAAGAGGTGAGGGGCTGCAGAGGCTCTTCAATAGCTTTCTCTCTGCTAGAGAAGGTGGCCTTTAGGATGGACCAGATATAAAGCATTCACTGTCCACTTCAGGTTTAAGCTGAGTATTCTAGGTCCTCACAAAAGACTCACTTAACCTTCTTGAGGTTGCTGATTTTAAAGGAGTAGAGACAGTCTTCCCTATCTGTGGAGGATTTATACCGAGAGCCCTGTGGGCCCCTGGAACTTCAGAAACCACTCAGCCCCACGTGTACCATATTTTTCTATATGTATATACCTGTGATAAAGTTAAATTTATAAATTAGAGAGATTAAGCGCAATAACTAGCAAATAGAACAGTTATACCAATGTACTGTAAGAAAAGTTATGTGAATGTAGTTTCTCTCAAATGAGCTTATTGCAATTTCCCACTAATTTAAGGAAGGACTTTATCTCTTTGGCATATCCAAACTCCCAGCACCATGGCTCTATGCTTGGAAGCCAGTGCCTAGCCTGACCTAGTACAGGCCGAATCTAAGTTACTCAAGAGCTTGAGGCAGGATGACTTCTGAGAGTCTGTGGCCAGCCTAGCTGCATGGTGAGTTCATAGAAAGCAAACTAAGGATGATTATAGCCTTTCTGTTCTCCCCAGGATTGGATCCAGGGTTTTCCTAGCCACTGGCTCCCTGAGTATCTCAGCTGCCTAGGAAGGTAAGGCAGGCAGACTTTTCTATTTCCTTTTAAATATTTTATTATTTTACGTACCCGAGCATTTCACCCATATATATGTGTGTGTACCACATGCATGCTTGGTACCTGCAGAAGTGGAAGAGGGTTTTGGATCCCCTGGGGCCAGAGTTACAGGCAGTATGAGTTGCCACATGGGTACTGGGAATTGAACCCCGGTCCTCTGGAAAAGCAGCCAGTGCTCTTAACCAGAGCTGACTCTCCAGCTCTCTTTTATTCCTTAATTTTTGATCGTCAGAAAATATGCATGATATAAAACCTACTATACTAAAGACTTCTTGAACTCAGAGATACACTCTATGATATCAATGTATTTGTCCATGTAGAATTTTGTGCTTACCAACTGGGCAGTGGTGGCGCATGCCTCTAATCCCAGCATTCGGGAGGCAGAGGGAGGCAGATCTCTGAGTTTGAGGCCAGCCTGGTCTACAAAGTAAGATCCAGGACATCCAGGGCTACATAGAAAAACCCTGTCTCAAAAACAAAAGAATATTGCACTTACTTCCAAGTCCCAAATTAAACCATTTTTGTATATCTTGGACATGACATGAGATGACTGTTGTGTTTTATAAAAATAAAGAGAGAAGGAATATGTTTGGTGGAGGTGCAGTATGGTGTGGGGGAAGGGGGTGCCTCTGTGGGCTCATGCATCACTTTCTCCTGAGGGAGCAGACACATAGTATAGAATAGAGTTTATTCAGGGCATGGGGAGGGGAGTTAAGAGGGTAGTAGAGGCAGAGAAAGGCGGAAGGTGGAGAGAGAGAGAGAGAGAGAGAGAGAGAGAGAGAGAGAGAGATAGAGAGAGAATACAGTAGAGAAGTAGAGGCCGGCCATGAGCACGTGGGGAGAGAGGTGGGGGAAATGGAGAGAGAGAAGGTAAGGAGCAGGAGCAAGAGAGAGAGGAGGGGCAAGCAGCCCCTTTTATAGTGAGTCAGGCAGACCTGGCTGTTGCCAGGCAACTGTGTGTGTGTGTGTGGGGGGAGCTTTCTCCGAACTTTAAAACTCTGATTATTTGGAATAATTTTAAATATCAGGAAGCTTACACTATTAAATTTTATCCCACCTTCTTGGCTACCACTGTGAAGTAGAACAAAGAATCAAAACAGGTTCAGTGGCGGTTGGAACATTCCCACTGCTTCGAAGCCATAATCAGTACCCATTGTCAGAACACTCACTCACCTTGTGAAAGTGAAATTCTGCATTTATTAAATACTAATTCTTGTCATTGGCACAATGAGTCATGCTTGTAATTCCAACACTGAGGAAGGAGGTTGGAGCAGGAGCATGAATTTGAGACCAACCTGTGTTATACAGAGACTTCCAAGCCAGCCTTTGCTACTGAATGAGAGCCTGTCTCAAAAACCAAACCACCACCACCACCACTGCCACCACCGCCACCACCACTACCACTAACCCAGGTATGGGGTATAGTAGTGGTACACACTTGTAACCAAGGAAGGATCAGGAATTCAATGCCAACTTTGATTACATAATGAGTTCTAGTCCAACATGAGCCACATGAAACCCTATTTCAAAAACTAAAACAAAACCAAATAAACAAAAACAGAAGCTGAGGCTATGGTTCAGTTGGTAGCATGCTTGTGTAGCATATGCAAAGTCCTGGATTTGATCCATAGCCATAGAAAGCAGGCCAGCACTTGGGAGGTGGAAAGAGGAGGACCAGAAAGAAGTTCAAGGACATCCTCTCTTGTACAGTGAGTTATAGGCCAACCCTTGGATATGTCCTATTTCAAAAACAGAAGAACACTGTCACAGTCTTTCACATTTCTGGCTTTTGACAACCATTCAGCTTTCTATCTATGAACTTGACTGTTCTGGGTATTCTTTCTCTGAAGATCATACTTAGCACTTCCAACATTGAAGGCTGGTGGTCTACTACTGAACTTCAGCCCCAGGCCTCTGGGTACTTCTCACGTGTGGACAATGTTCATTTTCATCTGGTTTATTTCACTTGGCAATCATGTCCTTCAGTCTCATTTATGCTGCAGCACATAGCAAAATGTCCTTTCATTTTAATAGTGTTCTCTTGTGTGACTGTGCTCTTTTTTGCGTGGTTTTTTTTTTTTTTCAGGGTATGCAATGGCTTTACCACTGAGCTACATCCCCAGAAATATTTTCACTTTTGTTTCTCTATTCTTCAATGGACATTTAGGCTGCTTCCATGTTTTGGCTATTAAGAATAATCCTGGGGGGGGGGGGCTGGAGAGATGGCTCAGTGGTTAAGAACACTGACTGCTTTTTCCAGAGGTTCTGAGTTCAATTCCCAGCAACCACATGGTGGCTCACAGCCATCTGTAATGGGTCTGATGCTCTCTTCTTGTCTTCTCCTTGTCGGCAGGTCCAGGAGAGAGGAGAGAACCCAGTCCAGCCAAGTCTGTCCGGAGCTGAGCGGGATGGCGAGTGTCAACGGCCCAAAAGAAACACACCAGGCCGGGAGTCTTGTGAAAGCAGGAACTCAACTTTAATGTATCAATCTCTCTCACTCATATAGAGAAGGCAAAGGGGGTGGGCACTTAGGTATGGGGAGAGATGACGTAGGAGGCGGGGAAGGGTAAGGGGTAACTGACAGGGCCAATAGCAAAGCTCCACATCAGCAACAGCAGGGCAGAGGAGGGCCAAACAGGTCTTGCTGAGTCACTCCTATATGGAAGTGACTGAGACAGGTCTCAGAACTCGAGCCTGGCTCGGGCTTGTCCTCAAGGCCCAAACCAGGGTCAAAATGGGGCCCCAAACTACCACTTCCCAGGACTCCACCCTCTCACCCTCGGGACAATGGGAGGGGGAGTAGACCCCCAGCACCTCGCTGTTTGGGTCCAGTTCTGAGTCCCAGCCCAGAGCTGCCACAGCCCCAGCTTGGCTCGGCAACATGGTGCGCAGTACAGGAGGGCAGATGGGCAAGTCGGGGAGACTGCTTCGAACCCGCCCCTAAAGCCAGGGCTCTCTCCTGTCTGTGCCAGTGCCAGTCTGACCGTGACCACAGAGAGATCGCAATAGGGAGGTCCAACATCTTCTGGTGTGTCTGAAGACTTGCTGCTTTTCTGGAGGACTGAAATTTGACTTCTAGGACCCACACTGCACAGTTCACAGTTGCTCCAGGTCCAGGGAATTCAAACACACATGGAATACATTTATATAGACACAGAAATAAAAATAAAAACAAAATCTTTCTTTTTAAAGGAATGCTGGGGCTGGCACTATCGCTCAGCGGTATAGCACTTGCCATGGGTTCAATCCTCAGCACCAGCCAGATGCGGCACTCAATGGGGTCTGCAATCCCAGCACTCAAGATGTTGAGGCAAGCACTGTGAATTTAAGGCCGGCCTAGGATACCCAGCAATGCTCTGTCTCCAAACAACAGCAAAGAAAGCTGGCTTACCTGTTAAGAGCATTTGCTGCTTTTCAGAGGACCCAAACTCAGTTCCTAGCACCCAGGACAGGTGGCTCACAACTGCCTGTAACTAGCTCCAGGGGATCTGATGTCCCCTTCTGGCCTCACACATACACATAAAAAATACAACGACAAAAAAAGCCAGGTGTGGTGGCACATACCTTTAATCCTAGCAGTCGAATCTTTGTGAGTTCAAGGTCAGCCTGTTCTACATAGTGATCTCCTGGACAACCAGGACTACATAGAAAGACCCTGTCTCAAAAAAAAAAACAAAAAACAAAAAACAAAAAAAACCCAAAACAAAACAAAAACAAACCCAAAACAAAACAACAACACACACCACACAAACACACACACTTAAAGCATGGTGGCTCACATTTGTATTCCAGCACTTGGAGGGTTGAGGCATGATTTGAAAGTCCACCTGTCTCAGCATAAACACCTCCCCCAAAATCCTCGGTACTGAAAATAGAGAAACACTGCTGCGAGCAACAGCAGGAATTATTTCTCTGGAGAAATGAGACAGAGTGGAAAGGATGGTGCAGCAAGTAGACATTCTGTGTACTTACCCTAGATCCTACTTGTGGGTTGGGTGACATGGCCTCCAAAGATACACTTGCCGACTCTCCACCATTCCACCTCTCACAGCCCTCCTTGCCCTGTGAGCTGGCTCTCTGGAGCCCTGGGAAGCTGAAGTGTAGCCAGGCCCTGATTACAAGCAGGCTGGGGTTTCTTTGCTCAGATGCCATTTGTGTCCATTTCTGACTAAAGCAAGAAGCAGAAGGAAGGTGATAGGGGCTCCATCTCTCCTAGTCTGTATTCTGCTTCCTGGAGCTTTCTTTCAGACACCTTGGGTCTTGATAGGACAGCTTTATTTTTCTGTTTTCAGAGATGATGACTAAACCCAGCGCCTTGTGCTTGCTAGGCAAATGGAGCTAAACCTTAACCCTAGGGCAGGCTTGTTTTTTCTAGAAGCATCTCCATTACAGCCCCCAGAAGGAGAGGCAATTCCTGATTGGAATTTTCTGTGCTGACTTCTTACAGGCTGTCTTGTTCTCATTTCTGCATCCCTCCCAGATGCTCCCTGACAGGCAGAAAGCAAGGACTTCACTAAGATTAGCATGCCATTTGGAAAAGTCCTTCACAGCTAGCTGGAGTGGTGCATCCTTTTAATCCCAGCACTCAGGAGACAGAGGCAGGTGGATCTCTGTGAGTTTGAGGCCAGCCTAGTCTACAGTAAGTTCCAGAACAGCCAGACCTTCAGAGTGAGACCCTGTCTCCAAAATTAAATAATTAAAAATATATGAAAGAAAAAAGAGAAACCCTTCACATCTAAGCGAATGAGAGAGGTTCCAAAGGTTATGCTATTCTCCTGGTTCACCTTTCTGAAGTTCCAGTCCATCCAAAAAGCACAAAAGTTAGAAGCATTGTAATTCCTTCAGGACTGGCATCTTCAGTTACAAGACATACTCTAGTTGGTATATAGGTTGTGTCACAAGCCAGGTGGTACAGATTATAAGCTGAGGTGCATGGGAAGGAGTTGGAGAACTGAGTTCCCTTCCTCCAAGAGGACTTGGGAGTGCCCCATCTGGTGCCCAAAAGGAGCAGACTATCCCAAGAAAATGATCCCCTGCAGAGAGACGAAGCTGAGGGTACCTACATAACTGCAGTCAGATTGATGAAAGAAGTTCTCATGTGCTGGCTTGTGGTGGGATGACTGCAGTAATAATAATGCCAGAAGAGGGAATTTTGCAAGTTTCTGCAATAAAGAAATGATACTGTTTAGGAAAGAAATACATTTAGCCTGATTTAAATAGCATTATATATGAAAATATTCCATAGTTCCATGTGCTGGGCATGTTGGTACTTGTGTTTAATCACAGAGCTCAGGAGGTTAGAGACAGGATGATGACTTCAAGGTTAGCCTCAGCTATGTATTTTTGCCAAGCTAGGCTTCATGAAACTTTAAAAGAAAGTGTTCCTATGCAGTCCCAGGCTAGTAGATGTGGCAAATGTTGGCTGTTCACCTTAGCCACATGGTTTGTTCCCCATTATCACTAGAAGTGCCTTTCTGCTGGGGAATGTAGCTTTCCAGCACTTGTTCAGGAGGCATGAAGTCCTAGGTTCAATCCCAGGTATGGGCACAAAACCAACCAACCAATAAACAAGAGTCAAACACCCCCAAACAGAAACCTAAACTAAACTAACAAATGAAGCAAACAGCTAAACAACAAAACCCCTGCCTTTCTCTCGAGTGCAGGTTGTAAATACCAGCTGTTCACTTTGCCAGGCTTTCTTGTGGGTAAGAGGGTCCATGTGTTATGACTGAGTTCTGGAAAATGAGACTGGAGGAGAAATGAGATGGAGGTAGTCATGGAAACGATTCCATGTTTTAAAAAGAGAAATGGACCTGGGGAGTTAGCTTAGTTGGTAAAGATCTTACTGGGTAAAGATCTTACTTATCATGTAAGCATGAAGACCTGAGCTCAGTTTCCAGAACCTATGTAAAAACACCAGGCTAAGTGGAGTAGGCAGGTCCCCCGGGCTTACTCACCAGCTAGCCTAGCCAGGCAATGAGCTCCAGGTCTGAGTGCAGAAACCTTGTCTCAAAAACAATGCAAGCAGCTCCTGAGGAACAGCAAGTGAGGCTGACCTCTTCTCCACATACACTTACCAGGCAACACTTCCTCTCTCTCTCTCTCTCTCTCTCTCTCTCTCTCTCTCTCTCTCTCCTCTCTGTAAAGAAATAATAGAATCTCTTCCTTTTTTGGATCTATTTATTTTATGCGTATGCCTTTTTTAATTAGTGAATTTTATTTTATATGTATGAGTTCTTAACTCAAATGTATGTCTGTGTAGCACATGCATACTCAGTGTCCATGCAAGTCAGAAGAGGGCATCAGATTCCCCTTAACTGGAGTTACAGATGGCTGTGAACCACCATGTGCATGCCAGGAACTGAAACAGGGTCCTGTGCAAGAGGAACAAGTGCTGTTAATCATTGAGCCATATCTCCAGACCCCTCCCAATATAAATAAATAAATAGATATAAATATAAATATATATATATATATAAAGTTAGACTGCAGCCAGCTCTGGTGGAACATGCCTCTAATCCTAGCAGAGGGAGGAGGATCAAGAGTTCAAGGTCATCCCGGGCTACATATTTTTAAGGCCAACCTAGGTTATCTATGAGTCCTGTCTCAGAACACAATAGCAAAAAAACAATAATAATGGACAAACATAGCTGTTTCCTGAAGTTATGTGAATTTAATTACCCCACTCAATAGCTGATTAGCTGCCATAGACTTAGGCCTAGTTTTCCTTCTTGTATTCCCCCCCTCCTCCATACTGTGCTAAAATAAAGCTTGTTTGCTCCAAGGGATGAATGCAACCTGGCTAGAAGAGAAGACACTCTATAGGTTGCTGGGACATGTTTCCTACAATGACAGTTGATCACCAGATGTGCCTCCACCCTGTGTGTACTCCCTCCCACATGCCAGGCCCCGTGGAAGATTCAGAGACGAACAGTTGACATCAGGAAGGCAGGAATGACTCAGGCTGAACTTTCCCACACTCCACTGAGATAAGGTACAGGACAGAAATTGAAATGATTGAAAAACCTAATGTGCTAGTTTTATGTCACCTTGACACAGCTAGAGACATCTGAAAGGAGGGAGCCTCAATTGAGAAAATGTCTCCATAAGATCTGTCTGAAGGGAAGCTTGTGGGACATTTTCCTAGTTAGTGACGGAGGAAGGCCCAGTGCATTGTGGGTGGTGCCATCCCTGGGCTGGTGGTCCTGAATTCTGTTAAGAAAGCAGACTGAGCAAACCACAATGAGTAAGCCAGTAAGCAGCATTCCTCCATGGCCTCTGCATCAGCTCCTGCTTCCTGACCTGCTTGAGTTCCAGTCCTGACTTCCTTTGGTGATGAACAGCAATGTGGAATGTGTAAGCTCAATAAACCCTTTCCTCCCCAAGATACTTTCACCATGATGCTTCACTGCAGCAATAGAAACCCTAACTAAGACACCTGGACAGATGACTGAGTCAGATCCTCTGCAGTGAGACTTACTGTAGCTGGGAGCCACCTGACTTGGGTACTGGTCTTCTCGGAGCTCTCTGACCTCCACACACTTGCCATGCACAACTTACCATGCCCATGCTTACCTACACACTAGTGTGTGTGTGTGTGAAGGTTTTTGTTTGTTTCTTGAGAAAGAACTTAGGTGAGTAGGGACGGGGAGAGGATCTGGAAAGACTGGAGGGGAAGAATAAAGTCAAAATATATTTAAATTTAAAAATTGTTTTATGTAAAAAGAAAAATAAAAGAACAGTTTTACCAGGGCCTGGCAGAGCAGACTATCACCCCAGATGTTCAGGGCCGAGGCAGGAGGAACATGCATTCAAGGCCTGTTTGGGCAATTTAGTAAGACACTTATTTTCAAAATAAAAACTGAAGAGGTCTAGGACTGGGTGGGGTGATGTACACCTTTAACCCCAGTACTCAGAAGGCGCAGGCAGGCAGATTTGTGTGAATTCTAGGCCAGCTGTATTACATGGGGAGATCCTGTCTCCCCCCCCCAAAAGAGTGAAAAGGAAAAGTTTAAAAAAAATTTAAAAAATAAAAGAAAGGAAAAGAGGGCTGGAGATGTGCATGTAGTTCAGTGGCAGAGCACTGGCCAGCATCCCACAGGCCATGTTTCTCATCCCTACCACTACAAACCAAACCAAAACCTGTTTAGTCAGGTGTTGTGGTGAATGTCTGTAATTCTGGTTACTCAGGAGGTTGAGGGTGGTGGATCACGAGTTCAAGGTTCACCCAGACCACATAACATGACCCTGTTTGCAAAAACAAAAGTACAACTTTTATAAACATCACTCAAGGTTTTCAGAGCAACTAGGCAGTCTCTAGGAAACAGGTGCACCTGCTGTGACTCAGCCCCTGCACAGATGCAAGTGCCCGGAAGCAAAGCACAAGACTACCCTTAGAAGCTTCACTCCTCTCTAGCCTTTCTTGTAGGACCCTCACAAACCCCACTGGGTAGCCTCTCCTACCTGATTTTCCTGTTCCCCATCCTGGTCAGCTAGGGAAAGATTGCTTACAACACAGGTCCAGTCACATCACATTCCAGGTCACAATTTTTCAATGCCCTCTGGTGACAGGGCCCCTCTTAGCAAACATGTTGTTTGCTCACCAAATGGATCAGTGGGCTCATCCAGTTGCCTCTGAGTCCCCTCTGCTTAAGCCCTAACTGCTAGGAATCTCTTCCTTTCAGAAACTGGCCTCGAACCCCACCGTGCAGTACTAGATGTTAGTCTTTGAGCTTCTGTAGAACAGCATGTACCAGGATAGAATAGAAATTGGCACATTGCCCTGTAAGTTTCTTTAGGGTACTTCTGCCTCCACTTACTGAATCACTTGAAGCTCATGGCTGGCATCTCCCCAGAGTCTGTGGGAAGCTGTGACACATGAAGTGAAAGTGCTCTGTGAATCACCTTGCTGCACACAACAATCTCCCAAAGAACCATTTTAGTTAAAAATGACATGAAAATGTTAAGTCCTGACAGACAGTGTGGCATCTGCCAAGAATTTGAGTAATCTAGAAACAGAAATAAGAGGCCAACAAGTTTGAGGCCAGCCTGGGCTACATAGCATGCACTTGCATTAAAAAAATTAAGTCCCATACCAGGCAGTGGTAACTCTCAGCTTAAATCCTAGCACTTGGAAAGCAAAGGAAGGCGGATTTCTGAGTTCGAGGTCAGCCTGGTCTACAAAGTGAGTTCCAGGACAGCCGGGGCTACACAGAGAAACCCTGTCTTGAAAAAATAACATAAACAAATATTAAAAAAAAA
>JADRCH010007331.1:452936-486068 GCA_019843965.1 Rhynchomys soricoides
AAAAAAAAATTAAGTCCCTAATTGAGGAACTTAACTCATATAGAGTAAATTTTTTTTATTCTCTTACCTATGTAAATTTAAACTAATTTCATGTTTAATCACCTGCAGGGCACTGTCCTCTCTGCTCGTAGTGCTTTCCTCAGGGATAGCAAAATACAGAGACAGGCAAGCCCAGGAGCTTCTTCACACACTCCGCTCCAAACGGCACCACCCCCATCTGCCTACTCGCATTCTGGTCTCTGAACAATAATATAGATTTCTCCTCTCCTCGTACTAGTCAGACTTAGACAGTTTCTACTCAGGTGTATTCAGACACATTATAGGAAAGGACATGCATAGCATGAAAATGAATTATGTTGTAATCTATCAATTACAATGGAGACCACCCAAAACATCTCCCTTAGTAACCACCTCTTTCTCTTGAGCTCCATAAAAGGATGTACCAAATAATATTGAGGCCACTGAATATTCTCGGTCATGCGGCTCACAGTCAGTCCTGACAGCACATTTCTTTCTAGTAAAGCTATCTGCTTCTTTTGCATATGTGTGAAGCCTTATTTTCAGGGTTCAGGGTTTCGTTGTTGTTGTTGTTGTTTTTGGATAAGAGGACGAGAACCTGGGAATACCTAGTCCTAGGCCCCAACCACTGGTAACAGCATCCACCATGTTCCTTCTGTGATGCTGTCAACTGGATATTTGATGCACAGATCTGGGCTCAAATCTTAAGTCCAGCACTTCCTAGCTTTGTGACATTTGGGCACTTAGACCATCTTCTTTAAAGATATGCAATGAGGATCATATGAAATCTAACTGTCCCTTTCTATTTCAGTAACTCCCATTTTGACTGTCATTCACCCTACACCTTTAAGTGACTCCAGGGTGGTACCACCCTACTTAACCATAGTTTCATTTTCAAGATTTTGTCTGTGAAAACCCTCTTTTCTGAGCTTAACCCCAGCTAGTTCATTCACTTCTCTTCAGTCCAGGAAATTCACCGTCTTCTGTTTCATTTCAAACCATGGTTGTTACCCCAGACCGTTTTGTCTCCACCCCCTCTCTGCCAAGTCAGGATCCCAGACTAGCTTTGTCTAGGTGCACTGGGTCACCTGGCATTTCTACATGCCGTTCTCTGCATTCTCTCCAGGCCTGGAGAGCCCCTTTCTGTCTTGCTTTGCAAATTTGTGGGAGAAAAAGTTTCTCATCAGAGAAGCTTCCTCCTGCTGTGGCTGAGGAGTCATCTTTTCCTTCACTAACACACTCAGTGACTGTCACCGCAGCAGCTCCCACCCCTAGTGCCTGCTCTAGGCTTGCTTCAGAGACCATCCATCTTTTGTCTTGGGCACTTTTCCCACCATCCTCTCTTCAGTGCTGAATACACTCAGAGTTCCTTCATCCTCAGCTCTCCACTCCGGACAACATTCTATGGCTGACTCATCTTTCCTTTAACTTCAGAGCATAGTCTACAGCTTCTTAACCTACTTAATGTCTGCTCACGTCTTTTGCTTTTTGTGGTTTTGAAAAAGTGTCTATTTGCTGCATACTTCAAACGTCCCTGTACTTCAAATGATTCTCTTGCCTCCACCTCCTGAGTGCTGGGATTAAGACATGTGTCACCACGATTTTTTTTTTACTAATTTTTTTTTTTTAGGCCAGCAAAATTGCTCAGCAAGTTGAAGGCACCCGCCTCCAAGCCTGACAACTCAATCACATTCACTTCCATTACTGTTAGTTTCCTTCCCCACCTTTGTCCTTTTTCTATCCTTTTATCCATCTCTGGCATTTTCCCTTCGATTTTTCTGTCCTTTACCTTCTTCCTTCTGTGAGAAAAAAAAAATAACCCCTGGAACTCCTGCTGCCTCAGTCTCCATGTCTGGAGATTACAGGTGTGGGCCGCTAACCCAGCTCACTATATTTTTGTTTTGTTTTTAGATATTGAACCCAGGGACTCAAGCATTCCAGGTAAGAGCTCTACCAACTGTCTGTATCCTCACTCCATGCTGTCTGCAGCTTTGATTTGAACTTCCCCAACGGCAGGGTCACAAACGGTTCTCATGTATATACCGATCAATTTTCCTGCTTAGCCCCCTATGTAGCAGGGATTACAGGCTTGTGCCATTAGAACTGGCTTTTAAAAAATGTATTAGTAATAATAATAATGATAATAATAATAAATTGCCTTTCTGGATTTTTTTCTCTATTTGTAGGCTGTTTCATTACTTTGTTGATTCTTTTGCTGTGCAGAAGCATGTCAATGTACCAAATAGTCCAGGCTGGCTTCAAACTCAGTAGGTAGCTGAGGCTGGCCTTGAATTGCTCCTTTTGCCTCCACTCCCAAATCCTGGATTATACCAGGTCCTGTAGAGTGGGTGTGTGCGCGCGCGCACGCGCGCGTGCACACACACACACACACACACACACACACACTTTTAAAAATAGGACCTATCTGCTTAATGCATCCCTTACTGAATGCTCAGGTAGCAAGTATGAGCCACTATGCCTGCTTCATTCAGTGTTGGGGATCAAACCCTGTCTTCCTGCATCCTAGGCAAATACTCTACCTACTGAGCTACATCACCAGCTTGTCTGTAATATATTTAAGTCAGGTATTTTGACACCTCCTGTACTGCTAATTTAGCCCAGGATTGCTTTGGCAACCCCCAACCTTTTATTTTCATATTAATTATCCTGATTTTATACGCAAGGCATAAACATGTGCTTACTTACTCACTGTTACACAGCTAGCACATGGTAGCATCAGATTCTGCTATGCAAGTACAGACACGTGCTACATATGTGTTTTGGTCAACAAAGGACCTCCTGTATGATGCTGCTCCCATTAGAGTACAATGCCTAATGATGCTATAGCTCTCCTAGTCTGTGGAGGTGCTTGCTTTGATGACTGCACAATGCCCAAATTGCCTAATGACACATGCCTCATAATGGATCCTGGTCACAAGGCAATACATGGCTGTACCAGAGAATACAGTCACCATAATAAATTTGCAGCACAATTCTGAGCAGAAGAAAGAAAACAGATTTGTATGCACAGTGTAATCACAGCTACATAAAAGAAAGGCTAAAAGCTCAAGGAGTCTGAAAACTATCTGGGTCTGTACTGCAGTAAAACGTGAATGCCTGTGATTTCTGGAGCCCAGCAGGTTCAACAGCTCTGAATCTTTTTGAGTTACAGGGCTTATAGTAGTTTGTTGGGTTGCCATAATAAATACCACAAGCTGGGTGACTTAAACAATAGAAACTAATTTTTCCACAACAATCAAGCAAATCTGGGTCCTGGTGAAGGCCCACTTTTGGGGTTATGGATGGTTATCTCTTCCCCCCACCCCAGAAGACTGTTCTTGAACTCTGGATTCCCTTGGCACCACCTTCCAAGTGTTGGGATTACAGCTGTGTACCACCCAGTGCAACCTGGTATTTCTACTTATACCAGTCCTATTGGATCAGGTCTCTGCCTTTGTAAATTACTTTTCTAAAAGCTCCACATTAGAAGCTAGAGCTTTCATAGCTCAGTTTTGAAGACACACTTTGACCATAAAAGAACCTCTTTGAGATGCCCATGAAAGCTCTGCACTGTCCCCAGCAGACTCCTGCATCACCTCCTACATCTCTACAGATTTTCAGGAAGTTCACAGCCCCCAACTTCAGAGCCACCGCCTTAGGCCATCTTCCTCTTTTCACAGATGCAGAAACGAAGGTTCCGAAAGGGGAAATGAGCTGCAGCAGGTCAGAAAGGAAGCAGCTTTCCTGATTCTTCATCCTGCAGTTGCTTCCCTCACCCCATCATCTGTTAGGACTGCAGAGAACTTTAGTATGAGACAAGTATCCCAGCATACTGCAGGTCCTGGACAGGAGGTAAAGCAGATGGCTATTTCCTTACCTGAGACAGTCCCCAGGGAAAACCAGGTGACAGCTATCAGACAGCACCAATTTTGCTGTTGTTCAGCACAGAGCTTGAGTATGAGTGGGTGAAGTGGCTTCTTCTTCTTCTTTTTTTTTGTATTTTCGAGACAGGGTTTCTCTGTGTAGCCCTGGCTGTCCTGGAACTCACTCTGTAGACCAGGGTGGTCTCGAACTCAGAAATCCGCTTGTCTCTGCCTCCCGAGTGCTGGGATTAAAGGCGTGCGCCACCACTGCCCAGCTGAAGTGGCTTCTTTACACCAAAGTTTTACACAAACTGAAGCCCTGTTTGGCAGTCTGGATATAACTGTCCCTCTGGCTCTTACACTCCGAATTTGCACACTACTCAGAAGCTGGCCAATTCAATCCTCCCCTCCCCCCAGTGTTTTAAGCTCTTATAGTTTATGCTTCCACGATTCTAGAACAGGAGTCATGGATAAAAACAAATCACTTGATGTATTTAGGACTTAGAATTTGGGGGGAAATACTTTTTTCAAAATGTCTTCTAGCTTGACATGGTAGAACTTGTCTGTAGGTCTAGATTTGGGGGACAGAGGACATACAGTCAGGTCCCAAGGGTTTCCAGCTAGTCTAGCTAGTCCCTGAGCTCCAGATTTAGTGAGAGACCCTGTCTCAAAAAATAAAGTGGAGGCTGGTATGGTGACATGCACCTTTAATTCCGTCACTCAGGAGGCAGAGGGGCTATAAGACGTCAAAGCCATCCAGGGCTACACAGTGAGATCCTGTCTCCAAAAAAAGAAAAAAAAAAAAAGAAGAGTGATGAAGGAAGCCACTGGGCATAAACTCCTGGCCTTGTGTGCACAAGCACACACCCCTATATGTAAAAATAAAACAGCAAGTCAGAGAGCCAGCACTGGTGGCACATATCTGTAATGCCAGCAGTTGTGAGGTAGAGGCAGGTGGATCAGGAGTTCAGAATCTTCATCTCCACACTCAAGTCCAGCCTGAGCTACAAAAGATACTGAAAAAGGCAGAGGGAGGGGAGGTCCCAAGATCAATCAACAAATTGTCTTCTAGTCATTTAATAGAATTATTAGTAAAAAAAAAAAAAGAGGTTGAGAAATCCTCAAGAATAGTCTGACAATACCCTTAAAATATTTAAAATATTTCACTAGTCATTTAAAATTTCTATATAAATGGTTCTTTATTTGTGCTCCACTACCCATTCTAAAGGGGGGTGACTTGTAGAAACTCAATTTCTTTATATTTCAAAAGAAATATTATTTGTGTGTATCTGTGCTCACAGTGTGTGTATGGAGGTCAGTTCTCTTCTCCATGTTTAAGTATTAGTGATGGAACTCAGGTAAACAGGGTGGTGTGGCCAAAGCCCTTATCCACTGAGCAACCTTTGCTGCTCTCTCCCTTTAGGGGGCAAAGAGTCGCATGTATCTCACGAATCCCAGACTGGTCTCAGACTCACTATATAGCTGGCGATGACCATGAACTTGTGATTCCCCTGCCTCTACCTCCAGAGAGCTGAGATTACAGGGGTGCACCACCACTTCCAGGTTATTTTGTATTGGGAATCAAATTGAGGTCTTCATGCATACTGAGCAAGCACCCAACCAACTGAGGTACAACCATAGCTTTTGGTAGCTCTTTTTCTAAAAGATGAAGAGAATGAAGTGGTGATTACAACAGTAAATGCTATTTATCTTTAGGCAAAGGGGGATGGTCCCAGAGAATCACTTTTTATTTCACCAACTTAATCAGACTTTCTTCTTACCTTCCCTGTTAATGTCACATATCAGTTGGAGCCTTCACTCACAGCACCGACAGCAAAAGCAAGAGACTGTAGGACTTGTCTGGAAGCTGATATTCCAGAAAAAAATTCCTGTAGCTTTGTTCCCTATAAACAATAAAGCCTTAAAGGGGTGCACAATCCACCTACTGGTGTCTCTGTCTGAGGAGACCTCACCCTTGGCTCAGCAATCAGTAGGCTCAGTTTCTGCTTAGAGAGAACAAAAAGTTGTCATAAAGGAAGTGGAAGTAGGAGGCTAGTGTTTTAAAGTGTCAAAGGGGCAATCAAGAGGCAGCAGTATAGGAGAATGACAAGGAGGGAAGATGAGGGTGGTTGGGTGGGTGGGAGAATATCCCCATAGTGGCAGGGGGAGGGCGGAGGGAATGGGGAGGTTCCAAAGGGGAGATCTGGAAAGGGGGAAACATTTGAAATGTAAATAAAGTATGAAAAATAAAAGAGGCAGCATCAGAACGATGACCACCACCATCACCTTCCACTGTCCTTTAAACTGGCTTCACTAACTCACCTCAGAGCCAACCACTCTAGCTTGAAGAACTGGAAGGTGGGAATCACTGGCAACCGCCCCTTTCCCAAGGAACAGCCTAAGCGGCACTGCCCTCTGGTGGTCATAGAAGAGTATTACAAGGCTGGCTGGGGACAAATCAGTAACGGTGTCCTTGCCTAGAAGGTGCAAGCAAGGTCTTGGTTTCAATCCCCAGTACTGCAGACAAAACAATAACAAAAGGATAGTAAAATGTAGGTGACTTTAAGGCATTCTTTTCTTTTTTTTGAGACAGGGTTCCACTATGTAGCTGTTCCTGTCCCAGAAGTCAATCAGTAGAGCAGACTGGAGTCAAACTCACAGAGATCCTCCTGCCTCTGCCCCCAGAGTGCTGGGATTAAAGGCATGTGCCAACCACAACTGGCCTCTGGAAACTGATATTTCATGTAACAATATGTAATGATAAAAATCAAGGAAATGAACAATATTTATCATTTATTTATTTTGCAAACATTCAAAATCCTTTCTTCTAGCATTTTAGGATAATCATTATTAACTGCAGTTATGCAACTGTGATACTAGAACTTAGTTTGCTATTTAGTGGTGACACAGTGCTCATTAAGCAACCTCTTTCTTTTTGGGGCATGTGTGTTAGGGTCTCACTATGCAACTCAGGCTGGCTAGGAACCTGCTCTCCTCTGGAGTGCTGGGTTTACAAACATGTACCCTTAACCCAGATGAACTGGCTTATTTTTATCTCCTGTCATCTGACTGATCACAAATTCTGGTAACCATTTTATTATTATTTTCTGATTAGATAAGTTCATTTCGTATTCACATATGAGTGAGAACTATTTGTTCTTCTGTGCCTGCCTTATATTTCATTTGACATAATTTTGGTTTTTGTCCATTATTAAAAAATAAAATTAGCTAGGCAGCACTCAGGAGGCAGAGGCAGGAAGATCTCTGTAACTTTAAGGCTAGCTTGGACTACAGACCAAGTTTCAGAACAGCCAAGGCTACATAGAAAAACCCTATCTCAAAAAACAAATATATTTATTCTTTTTATTGCATGTGTGTTTTACTACATGTATGTGTACCATGTGTGTGCCCAGTGCCCTCAGAGGTCAGAAAGAAGGTCCTGGAACTGGAGCTAGTAATGGTTGCAAACTATCATGTGGGTGCTGGGAATTGAACCAATGTCCACTGCAAGAGCAGCAAGTGCTCTAAACTACTGAGCCATTCTTTTAGCCTTCTTCATTTCTTTTTGTCTGATTTTTGACCATCTGCAACAGGGCCCAAAACTTTAGTAGGCCCTCAGACCTTAGCACAACAGGTTATAAAACTCAGCATTTAAGACAGTCTAACACCAAACCCAACACTGTTGCCATTGCCAAGAGGCACTAGCTGACAGAAACCTGGTATTACTGCTCCTTGGGAGGTCCGGCCAGCAACTGACCAATGAAGATGTGGATGCTTGGAGCCAACCATCAGACTGAGCTCTGATGGAGGAGCTGGTGGAAGGACTGGAGGAGCTGAGGGGGATTGCAACACCATAGGAACTAGACCAAGTCTCATGAAGGACAACATTTAATTGGGGCTGGCTTACAGGTTTAGAGGTTCAGTCCATTATCATCAAGGTAAGAACATGGTAGCATCCAGGCAGGCATGGTACAGGAGGAGCTACATCTTCATCTGAAGGACACTAGGAGAAGACTGACTTCCAGGCAGCTAGGAATAGGGTCTTATAGCCCACACCCACAGTGACACACCTACTCCAACAAGGCCACACCTCCTAATAGTGCTACTCCCTTGGCCAAGCATATCCAAACCATCACACTTATTTTGTTGCTTGACTCCTGTTCACAAGTCAGGGTTGGTCCCTATGTGGAGGTGGGGAGGGGCCAGGTCTCTCATCCAGCCCCCCCCCCCATGTAAGCTGAATGCACACAGGGATGGGGAAGACATCCTCCCAGGTGAATATCCCCTCCCCTCAGTGCCTACTCTAAGCCGCCCTAGTGAAGGAGAAAAGTTCCCCTGTGCAGAGCCTGAAGAAAAAAATAAAGCTCCAACCCTTTCTCCTTCATGATTTATGCCTCCTTAATAATCAATGATCCATAAAACCCACCATACTCTGGAAAAAAAGTAAAAAAAAAAAAAACTGTCCCTGGGCTCAGCAGGAGCATAACTGCCAGACAGCACAGCCTGGACAGAAGGGACTTTCCCTTCTGTCCAAGGAGACTTCAAAAATTTTTCACTAGGTCCTTTTTAGAGGGATTAGGCAGCTGTTAAAAAAGATTTCCTTTGTAACCCAGTCAGCCCCAGATATTGGAAAAAAAGTATAAAATCTAAAAAATAATGTAAAGGTATAAGTAGGTCCCAGTAACTGGAGGTAGCTCAAAGGATCTTTAAGAACAGAAGACTGAATCAGTTCTCAGATCCTCTAATAAGAACAAGACCCTTTGCATAAACTGATGCTGGGGGCCAACCCTGGCTGTTGTTCTTGTTCTTGGTTCTTCTTGAGGCAGTGGAGGGGGAAGAGTGTCAGTGAGGTTAAGACTTGGTATTGTGAGATATTTAGGGTTACTGTATAATAATAAAAAATGTTTATCTATCTATAATCTAAGTCACTTTGCTTCAGTACCTGGCCTCCTTTCTCAGTTCTTCTGAGGATAAAAACTGTTTAGCATTTCATCATAAAACTGAAGGGTATTAAGTAAGGGATCAATTGCTAGAGCCTTTTTGCTTTTGTCCAGATGCCTCTTACTTGTCAGGCTAGAGGAAGTTTGGAGCAATAAACTTCTATTGAACCCGGAGAAAAACTTTTACATAAGCAAATAAGCATAAACTCACATACACACATATAAAGATTCACATATGCACATTTATACATTTCCATTCAGACTAGTTGGGTCGGGCTTGCATACATTCTCACAATTACACACTTACACACACATCTATACTTACACACACACACACACACACACACACACACACACACACATCAAAAGACCAAGCACCAGTGTAGAAAGAACTCACTCATTCTGGATGCAAAATGAGTTCCAATCTTTATTAATAGAGAAAGAAAAAGCTTCTACCCTTTTAATGTTAAATGAATTAAACCCTGTAAGAAGTCTGTAAGAAGAAAGCTTTGTTTTCTTTAACAAGACTTAGCCTGCCTTGCTATTAAGCAAATACATGTTCTGTCTCATGGTAAGGAGAAGCCTGCCTGCTCCTTCTGTTCTCTGCAGCTATTTCTATTTTCCTTTATCCCTTAACATTCTGCATATTGCTCTCTTAGTATTTTAAATTGCCTTATAGTATCTAAGTTATTCCCCTCTTCATTCTCCTTCTAATCCTGCTCTCTCCCTGCTCTGATGTCACAATAATGCCCTTACTCTCAATACCATTACTCCCAATACTGTGCCTTTAGTTCTAAGTTCTTGACTTCAGTTCTATCTTAAAAAGGTGTCCTCAGCTCAGTTCAGTTCTGTCTAAAAAGTTCTGTCTAAAAATGTTCTCTCTCCTTTTGTCCTCAGCACTTAATACATCTTTCAGAATACATGATCACATGGTAAAAGGTTCGCCACAGGTTTACACATAAATTCAAATCATGAATTGAATAAGAAGTTTACAACAGTGAATGTTTACATGCATATCCATTAGGAGTAATTATCTGGCTAAACATTCATTACCAGTCACCAGCTCTGCAGGCTCATGCAGAGTTAAAAACCATAATTTCTGTGACTAAATTTTTAGTGAAGTTTTGTATAGATAAACCCAGTCAATATTTTATCTTCTGTCCTTATACCAATAGTAAATTCTTAGTTCCCTTTTTATGACCTTTGGTTAATGGTTTTACAACCTCTTGGAATGTGCTTTGAGTAGTAGATGCCTGCTTATTATCTCAGAAGCAATTAAGTCTTGACACTAAAGACTGGCAGAGTTCTCATTTCAGTTTTGACTATCACAAAGGATTTAATAGTAGTGTTATCAAAAGAGCTTATTAATTATAATTTTAGGAATTCTTATAGGATCATCGTTAAGGATTAAGAAATCATCTATTTGTCTATATAGCATCACTATAAGATAATACATCTTCATTGTTCTGCAGAGATCTGCTTAAAAGGGTGGGCTAATACCTAGTGATATATATATATATATATATATATATATATATATATATATATATATATGCAGGAAAAGCATATTAATATCAGGAATCTTTCCTAAAATGAATTTCTCTTGGGTCTTGCCTATTGGAGCAAATCCATTTTAGATTACAATCCAAGGCAGACCCACTTCAGGAAGATCACCTGCTAGTTTTTAGCTTCTCCTTGTTGGCTCCTAACAAATTGAAAGCCACTGTCACCTTCTCTGGTGATGAGACACAGACTTACAGATACCCAGAAACACTTTTGCATCTTATCCTCTGTCAGGAGAATATCTCCTAGCTGAAAATTCTGCTTCCAATTAAAAAATACAAAGATTCCCAGGGGTCTGGGTAGAAACCAACCCTTATAGGAATGCCCCAACATCAAACTCGTATAATTGTTTAACTAACCAGTTCAGCTACTTCCATCAAGATGGAACAATACCCAATGATCTTGGAAACAAAAAGGTAAATTGCAGTCTATATTGCCTGTCCTAAAGAGACAGGCATGCTAAGGACCTGTCAGTCATCCTGGAATATGCCTTTCTTCTCCTGCCTGTGAATAAACCTAGGAGTCTGAGTCTCATGAGTCTGGTTCTTTCAGAGAAACAGGTGTACAATGTTTTAGACCTAAAAGATGCCTTATTCAGCCTCCTATTAGGAGAGGTGAACCAACCCATATTTGTCTTTAAATGTACAGATCCAGAGGAAGGTTACAGCAGGTAATTTCTATGGGCCAAGTTGTCCAAAGATTTAAATGCTGACCACCTGCCCCTTCCCTCAGAGGTTTCCTGGGAAAATAGATTATAAAACAGCCACTGAGGGACTGCTGCCAGAGTTACAGATCTTGGGCTACAGAGTGTCAGCTAAGAGAGCCCAGCTTTGAAGAAGGCTACCTGTCTTGGCTGCCAGCTGAAAGGAGGCAAAAGGAGCCTGTGTCAGAGCAAGATTGCTGCCATCATCCTTCGTATCCCAACTCCAAAGGCTAAGAGACAGGTTTGAGAGTTCCTAGGTACATCTAAGTATTGCTGCCTCTGGATACTAGTGTGTGTGGCAATAGCAAATCTCTCTATACCAACACAAAGTGGGGCATTGAGCCCCTAATTTGGAATGAAACTAAACAAAAGGCATTTGAGGTTTTAAAAACAGCTCTGACTTCATCTCCAGGTTGTTGCAAAACCTTTTCATCTCTTTGTCCACAATACAAAAGACAAAGGGGGTTGTAACTCAAACTTTATGGCCATGGAAATGCCCTGTGACATACCTGTCCAAACAATTGTATCCTGTAGCTACAGGGTGGCCTACCTGTCTAAGCTGTGGTGGCTACTGCTAGTCTAGTGGGTAAAAACAACAAACAAGTAACTTTGGATCAAGATCTTGTACTCACAGCACCCCATACCTTTGAGGCCCCCCTCCAAAGAACACCAGAACACTGGCTGTCTAATGCCTGTGTGACCCAGTACCAGGCCCTACTTCTGGACCACTGCCATCAATACTGCTACCCTTTTGCCTGATGATAACCCACAGTTACTCATCTATGTCTGTTACAAGAAACCAAGTATGTGGGAGCTGCAGTAGTTTCTTTAATTGTAATGATTTGGGCCAAAGCCAGGTGCTTCAGCCCTAAAAGCAGAACTGGTGGACATGATCAAGGCTTTCAGATGGGAAAAAGAAAAGTCCACCACAATATACATGGACAATCAATATGTTTTTACTACCATGCATGCCCATGGTATGATCTATAGAAAAAAGGACTTCTCAGGATAAAAATGTCTTGGCCTTCCTAAAGGTTATTTGGTTTCTCCTATGAATTGCTGTCCTCTACTTCCAGGCTGCTGACCTGGCTGCCTGACAAATGGTCCTAAGATCAGTGAGGCTGTTGTGCCAGGGAAATGTTAGTGGTCCCCCAAAACACACACAGGAGCCAATCTGATGCAACTCGCAGCAGGGTCTTTATTGTATTTGAGCTAGCTCAGCCCACCCCCAATGCACTGCCATCATGCAGGATGATTTTTTGTGGTGGTAAGGCCCTGAATGTCTATGAGGCAAGGCTTTACAGTAAGCAGCAAGCAGGGAGTACGTGTGCAAGCATTTCATTGGAAAGCTACTGTGGCCTTTAACATATTTGGCTGGTGCTGGGAGTCATATCATAAACTTAGCTTCTGCGCTCCTCTGCTTTGGTGGTCATTAGGCAAGGGGTGGGCTTGTAACCTGGGGTGCAGGTTTGTTGGGGGAATAACCTGGAGACACTGGTCTTGTTGAGGGTGTAACCTGGAAACTCAAGTCTTGTTGGTGTTTAGTCTAGATACTGGAGCTAGGCTCAGGTTTTGTTGGGGGACAACTTGGAAACTCATGCTAGGTATCAGCCTGTTAGTTTACCTGAGTTCAAACTTAGGTCAGGTTCTCTAAAATGGAGTCTGAAGGTAAAAGATTTGGCATCACAAGGCCTATTGATATTCTGGTGACATACCTTGATCCAGTACTTCCTGAGACTCCATGATAAAACCAAGAAGAAATAGAGGATGGATACAAAAAGAAGGAATGGATGCCTCAAACACATAGGTTGATGGAGGACACCAGAGGGAAAGATAATTTTCCAAGAAACAACTGGCAGGACTCTGGCAACTAACTGACCTTCACCAGACTGGGGTCTACAAAATCGGAGGCTCAGACCAAGGGACGATATATGTATTAATGAGAATTCTCTAGAGTCACAGAACTTATGGAATGTCTCTCTATATTGAGGGAATTTGTTGTGATGACTTACAGTCTGTAGTTAGTCCAACTAACCCAACAATGGGCAGCTGAGGATGGGAAGTCCAAAAAGCTAGTAGTTGTTCAATCCCACGAGGCTAGTTGCTTCAGCTGGTCTTCTGTAGAAGTAGGTTCCAACAGATGTGCTGGTGAATAAGTGCAAGCAGTCGAAGAAGAGTGAATCTTCCTTCTTCCAATGTTCTTATGTAGGCCTCCAGCAGAAGATGTGGCCCAGAATAAAGGTGTATACCACCATGTCTGGATCTGGGGCTTGCTTTGTTCCAGGCTGACCTTGAACTCAGAGATCTCTTTGGCTCAATCTCCTAGGATTAAAGACATGTAGTATTATCTTGCCTGGGCCTAAGCTTTTCATGGCCACTATGCCTCAAGATCTCCATATCAGAAACTTGTCTCTTCCAGCCTCAAGATCTGGATCACAGGTGTGTCCTGCAATTCTGGATTGTAAATCATTCCAGATATAGTCAAGTTGACAACCAGGAATAGCCATTACAGTATACCTAGCAGACTGGACAGTCTAGGGTATTTTTGTCTCAGCCAGATGCCATGCTTGTGAACCAAAAACAGAGAATCCTCACCCAGGAAGGGGTCAGGATGAGAGACCAACACTCCAGTGAACTCTGTGAAAACTGGCTTCACCAAGATCTGGCCTGGTTGGGGGGGATTAAAACGTGCTAGTTTTAAAATATATCTTTTCCTGGTGGAAAGAAGCATTTCCCAGCTGGACTGAAACTGCTCAAATAGCAGCTAAAAATTTTCTCTAGTCCCCTGATTTGGCCTCCCCCTAGCAATGGTCTCAACTTTCATAGCCAAAACTTCTTAATTAATAGCTCAGATATTAATTAATCTATTAAACATAGATTGAGAACATTATTGTGCATATAGACCTCAGAGTTCTACCCAAGTAAAAAGAATAAACAGGGCATTAAAAGAAAATAAAAAACTCATTCGAGCCCAGCAAAGGATGGCTAGGCCTCCTTCCTTTCTTTTGACCTACTGCATCCCATATAGGGAAGGATTTACCCTTCTATGAGATTATGATTGGAAGACCTCCTCCACTTCTTCCCAATTTCAGAGACCAGCAGTTGGCAGAACTCTTTATCCATTCCTTTCTCAAATCACTGAGGGCTCTCTAGTTTTCCATACAGGGTATCCATTGGACTATCTGAGAGACCCAGCTGACCACCTCTGATACCATCTAGGCCAAGTGAGTAGCCAAAGGGGCCCTGGAACTAACCTGGAAAGGACTTTACAAGGTGATTCTCTCTGCTTGTATAGAGGTTAAGGCAGCTGGGCTTACACCATGTATCTACCACACTCAGGTCAGGAAAGCAGAAGCCACAGACAGATACTGCTGCCAAATAGACTGTTTCTGGACTATGAACTCATTGAAATTAAGGTTTCATTGTCCTTTGGGCCCTTGCACTCCTTGCCCCTCTACCTCCTCCTGAGTCTTCTCTTTTGCACTATGGGTATGAACACAGGGTCACGGTCCAACCTCCATTTCTTCCCCAGGTCTGGCCTGGAAACTAAGGAATACAGATGCAGGGAAGGTATTAGCTAGAGGGACTACAGACCAGTCACCCATATTCATTTTGAACTTTGCTCACTGATGTCCACTTTAAGTGTCTAAATGGAAAAAGGAAAGATGTCCAAGTTTATCTTTTGAGGTAGAAATAAAAACTTTAAAATTTTATGCATACTCTGTGGCTGGGCCCTCTAATTGCCAGGGATAGGATAGTTTCCATAGCAAAAATTGAGGTTATAAAACAGATGCTTCCTAAAAACAGATGTATATATAGAAAGAAAACCCCTCCCAAGAAACACACAATAGGAAAATGTAATCTGATGGCCACAAAATTAAAAATTTGGAATTCCTTTAAAAAATATTCTGACCTTTGGGAAACAGAGAAACCTTGTGGAATCAGACTCTATGTCACAGGATGGGACCCTGGGGATAGAGTTAATCATTCCCAGCCAGAAGTTTCTAATCGTACTAACTTTATACTTTGCTATAGTACTAACTCTATAGTTTTTGCTTCTGGTTAGCTGTTTTGTTAGTTGAAGTAACAAAGTATATTGAAAGTTAACTGAAGTAACCCAGGATATTTTCATTTTGTTTTTGATTTGTTTTTATTTTTTTTAAGATTTATTTTATAAGCCGGGCAGTGGTGGTGCACGCCTTTAATCCCAGCACTCGGGAGGCAGAGGCAGGTGGATTTCTGAGTTCGAGGCCAGCCTGGTCTACAGAGTGAGTTCCAGGATAGCCAGGGCTACACAGAGAAACACTGTCTCAAAAAAAACAAAAAACAAAAACAAAAACAAAAAAACCCCCCAAACAAACAGATTTATTTTATGTGTGTGAGTATACTGTAGCTGTCTTCAAACACACCAGAAGGCATCAGATCCCATTACAGATGTTTGTGCGCCACCATGTGGTCGCTGGGAGTTGAACCCAGAACCTCTTAACTACTGAGCCATTGCTGTAGCCCTTGTTTTGGTTTTTTGAGACTGGGTTTCTCTGTGTAGCCCTGGCTGTCCTGTAACTAACTCTATAGACCAGGCTGGCCTCCAACTCAGAGACCTGCCTGCCTCTGCCTCCTGCATGCTGGGAGGTGTGCACTACCACTGCTTGGCCAGAATATGATTTTTGTGCTTAAACATTTGCCCTGAGAAAGGCTCAGTGCTATACTGGGATTCCCAAACACCCAGCATAGTTGCCAGATAGCTAATAAACACTTTCTGTTAGCTTAAACCCATGTTCAAGCAGTTTTCTCTGGTGAATCCCACAACACCTCCACCTCTGAGAGTAAGTAGATGGGAACATGCAAATCTTTTTTTGTTACTGTATACAAGTGCAACTTTTTGGGTAAGTTTTTAGCACAAAATCATAATTACATTCTGAGTGAAAATGTACCACCCAGAGGGAAAATATTTATTGAAAATTGAAGTTGATATTGCAGTATGTAGGTATCATTCTAATTTTTCTTTACAAATTTTTAAGTATCTGAAAACAAGGCCAGTCCTGTTAGCACATGCTTATAATATCAGCATTTGGGAGATGGAGCTCAAGGTCAGTTGCAGTTATATAGTCAGTTTAAGGCTAGCCTGAGATGTAAGGTGGAGTGACACCATGACATACACACACACACACACACAATTTAAAAAGGAAAAGAAAGCCAGAACCAAAAGCAACAGTAGGAAATGAAAGGCCACAAAACATTACCACAAAGCATGCAGATATTAAAATCAAGAGGACATCAAGAGGGAAGTCGATGTTCACACAGTATCTACACAAAATACAGTTGATGTGTTTTAAATACAGAGGGAAAACAATTCCTTTACAATGAAGTGCACTGGACATACACCTTGATCACATAGTAAACGCTAACAGCACCAGACACAAGACAAAATTCTGGTGTCAGGCAGGCAGAAGGAGAGCATGTTACCCATGGAGAATGCCCAATCTGCTTATGACAGAGCAGTTACACTAACACACTAGGAGGGGCTTCCTGCAAAACAATTGATCTGCACAACTGTTTCTGCGCTGCAAGGCAAAGTTGTTATGAGCAGCATTCTAGTTTCAAAGTTATTGAAGAGGCAGTCAGATGTAATGAAAATGCATGGCCTTGCATTAGAAAGAAGACTTTTACAAAATGAGAGATATTACTGAGACGATGAGAAAATGTTTCATGTGACCTGAAAGGGGGTAACTGGACGGTCTCAAAGTTAAGTAGTCAGTGTGGTAAATGCATTAAGGCTTTGTAGAAAAACATTCTTTTTCTTGGGAGATAAATGCTGCCACATTTAGAAATGATGTATCATAATGTCTTCAGGTACACAAATAACTCAGTAGAATGATTAAATGTGCACACACACACAAAGCTGAGTGTAATAGAATTTACCTGTAGTCAAAGTTACTTGAAAAGAGGAGCATCGTGCAGTCCAGAAGTTTGAGGTAAGATCCTCAAATTTAAAACAAACAAACAAACAAAAGGAATGAGATAAAATTAAAACAAGACCCAAGGGCTGGAAAGCTGACTCAGTAGTTAAGAGCATGTACTGCTCTCACAGAGGATCAGAGTTCGATTTCCACCATTCACACAAGGTGGCTCACAATCGCTAGTAACTCCAACTCTAGGGGGATCAATCCATTTCTGCACTCTGATATGCCTGCACACATGCACGCACGCATACACACACCCTCAGGATTCCCTATCAAAAATTTCCCCACTTAATTCTGACACATGACCCAGGAATACATATGTTCACTCCATACCAAATGCTGGAGAAACTTAGGAAGGAGAGTCATGTCCCAGCTCAATGGGAATTACCAGGGTACTGGAAGCAGGTGAGGGAAGTTTGAAGGGACAAGCCTCATGGCAATTGGACACTCATGACACAGAAGCAAAAACATCACAGAGACTGAAAGCAAGCTGAATCCTACAAGATACCTTAGGGAAAAATCCCAACTGAATTGGGCTCCTCCCAGGAATATACACCTCCCTTCAGAAATCAAATATTTGGGCATATTTCCATGCTGAAAACAAAATCACACTACTCATATTCAGGAAAAGTTAGGTAGGACATTCAATATTTATTTAAGATATATTGCTTACAGTTTTTTTTAAGAAGTCAAAATGTGGAGATAAAATTTGTTTACAGGCTGATGAGGCTTTGACACTTTAAAAGCGTTGATATTTCTATGTATAGGTGTTTTGTCTGTATGTATGTCTGTGCACTACATGGGTGGTTTCAGAGGCCAGAAGAATCCCCTGGACCAAGTTACAGAAAACTTTTGAGAATTGAACTCAGGTCCTCTTAACAGTAGAGTCCAGCCCCTGAGTTTTTTCTTTTTTCACTTTTTCATTTTTAAAAAAAGACAGATCTTATGTACCCAGGCTGCCTTGAACTCATCCAATAATTGAAGATGAGTTTGAATTTCTGATTCTCCTGCTTTTATTTCCTGAGTGTTGAGATTACAGGTGTGTATCACTACAGTTGGTTTATGAAGTTCTGGGATACAAACGCAGGGCCTCCTTGCATGCAAGGCAAGCATTCTAGTAACTGAGTTATATACTCCGCACTGGATTGCTTGTTTGGTCTCCCCACCCCAACTGTGTGTGTGTGTGTGTGTGTGTTGCATGCATGTATGTGTGGGTACTCCTATGGAGGTCAGATGTCAGTTTTTCCTTGATAATTCTCCACTTTATAACTTTTTTAAGAAGTTGAATTTTTACATTTTTTTAAGTGTGTATATATGTATGTGTGTCTGTGTACATGTGTCTAGGGATGGGATTTCACTTAATACAATGTGTGTGTGTGTGCATGCACACACATAAGCACACTGGCAGAAACCAGAGGTATCAGATTTCCTGGAGCTGGAGTTACAGGCAGTTGTGAGCTGCTTGATGTGGGTGTTGGAAACAGAACAGTGAGCAACTGAACAACAGCAGTGTATGCTCTTAACCATAGAATCTGGATGCAGGGGCTGGAGAGATGGCTCAGCGGTTAAGAGAGCTGACTGCTGTTCCAGAGGTCCTGAGTTCAATTCCCAGCAACCACATGGTGGCTCACAATCATCTGTAATGGGATCTGACGCCCTCTTCCGGTGTGTCTGAAGACAGCTACAGTGTGCTCATATACAAAATCTTAAAAAAAATAAAAATAAAAAAAAAAAACCTCTGGATGTGGGGTGGTGGAGAGACGGCTCATGGGCTAAAAGTAGTGTGCTGCTCTTCCAGAGGATATGACTTCAGCCTCCACCTCCCTTCCTCCCTAACTCTCTCTCACACACACAGATTCCCCCAACTTCTTAAAACCGTAACTTTTCAGATGGGGACCAGATAAGAACACTTGTCAGACCAGGACCTGGAAGATGTGGACATTCAGGCCCTAGACCCTCACTTCTACCGCCATGGGAAGGTTCCCCCGTGTTGGCCCACAGAACCACTAAAGACTCAACCTCACCACCACCAAGCCAGAGACACGCACTCTCTCTGTTCCCTACACCCTGCGTGCACAGTGTGTGTGGCTTCACTTACTCTACCTCCCATGTAGGTGTGATCTTGGTGCATTCTCTACACCTCTACTGCCATGGTCCAGGGCAAGTCAGGGGACTTGGAAGCTCATTTCAAAGGGGAGGGGGCCGTGCAGGAGCCCAAACATGAAGTGCAAATTCTAGTCCAGTACTCCCCGAGTACAGTGCCTCCCAGAGAGGGACTGATCCAGAAGGTCGGAGACTGGGATGGGGGAAGACCGGGAAAGGAGAAAGGACTGCTGCATGCAGGGAACAGGAGACAAAAGTGGGCTTTATGAGACTGTCCCAGAGAAAGCAGGAGTCAGGGCAAGGGCAGGGCCTTTGGCAAAGGGGGAAAATGCTGGCTGTGTCAGGCCTGGCCCCTAAGGATCCAGGCCCAGCACAGTTGGATAAGCTTGGGTGTATGGTGCCTGCTCAGAAGCTGGCCCACATGCCACTCAGGACTATTGCTCTTTTTTCTCTTTTCCACAAAATACTTTATTTAGATTCTGAAAAGTTCACACATGAGAACCGTATCTGGGGAAGATAGAGTGGAGTGGAGGTGAGGACTAGTGTTCTTAGAGGGGCGGGAAGGAGCCAGTTTCCACCCCGTTGCTGTACCTCATCACCCACCGAAAGAAAAAGGGCCGAACATAGGACAAAAGTACTTAACGTGAGACAGCTGTCGCCAGGGGCAAGTACAGGGCAAAAGCAGGGGCACAGGTCAGCTCTGGCTGTAGAGCAGAGGTTCTCAACCTGTGGTTAGTGACTCCCATAGGCTTACCCATCAGATAGTATACTATGATAAAGAACAGTTGCAAAGGTACAGTTATGAAGTCAGAATGAAATAATTTTATGGTTGGAGATTAACATAAGGAACTGCATTAACAGGCTGTAGCGTTAGGAAGGTGGAAACCAATGCTGTAGAAGAACTGGAAGGAAGCAGGATCCACTCATGGGTAGTAGTTTGGCCTCTTCTGTGGGGAGAGACTCTGGGTCCAACCTGCCAAGAAAAACCAGAGTCAGGCCAGCCCTAGCTTCCTGAGCACTCAGGAGTGTGGGAAGGGCTACGGATAGAACACTCACTTCAATGATCCTGGAACTTTTCGTTGAGGGCCTGCAAGATCGCTGAAACAGAGAAGTACAAATAGGTATTCCAGAAACTGACACACAGGAACCCACCAGCCTGAACCCCATTCTCTGTTCCACAGGAACTTCCAAACAGCCACCTCACTGCCCTCCAGCCCCCATCCAAGCAGACAGACTTGGGACAGACTCCCCCACCCATCACCGAGCGCTATGTGCAAACGTTTTCTACAGGAGAACAGCATGGACAGGCAGTCCTCAAACGCTGGGTCACAGCAGTGCCAGCCCTACTTGTGAGACAAACAAACAAACATGTGACAACAGACACCTGACAAGCCCCAGGTACCAGGACTTCAAGGGAAAGTAAAGGAGGAACATCCGAATGTCCAGAGAGAAGGGGACCTGGGGGACTCATCTGCACAGCACACGGGAGAGCAGAGAGCCTCTGGGCGCCGAGTCCCGGAAGTTAAGGCACAGAGGGCTCCTAGCCTGGCCTGCTTCATGTCACCTCCCCTACCAGAGCCTGCCCCACCACCCACCATAATCACCTGCACCCAAACACTAAGCTCCCCCTCTACCTCTGTCCCAATGGTCTTCCTGCCCAGGGTAGGCCATACCTAGTTGCTCCTTGAGTTCATCTATTTCCTTCTGTAACATCATACACTAGCCCAGCAGACACAGGAGAAAAAGACAGGTTAGTATTCAATGTCCTGGCTCCCTCTCTGCCCCATCCACAGTCGCCCTTAATCCTTATACCTCCCACTGTCCACAGTCACGTGGTAAGACTGGCCAAGGACCTTGAACAACAAGGAGGTGCCCCCTCTCTGTGCAATATGGGACAGGAGTTGGCACAGGAGGTTAACTGTCAGGTTAACTTTGATAGTCAGCTCAGGGTCTAGGTGAGGCTGGCATTTCTGAGAGCTGACATATCTTTACCTGTTGGCAGCCTCCTATTCCTTGTACTGGACGCTGTCTGTCTCCAACTGGGAATGGCAGGCGTAGAGGTAATTCCTGGTCACCTGAAACACACAAACACACATAAACACACAGGGGTGGGGATGAGATGCAGAAACATACAGGTGGGAAGGGACTAATGGAGTCTAAAATGAGGCAGCAATGCTCTCTGCTTGCATCAACTTGTACCTGGTACGTCTTCAGCTCTATCCAGCTCTATTCCTGCCTTCCTGCAGCCCAAAAGCAGTATGAAGGTGCTGTGAGCCCCTAAGACTGTGGCAGTGGGTGGAAGCTAGCAGGACTACCACCATGGCTAGAAGCTGGAAGGAGCTCAGTGCACGAATAGGGCTCAGCAGCAAATCTCTGATGTTGGAGATGGAGTTCAAGTTGCCCCACCCTTTAAAGTCATGCACCCCACAATCCCACTCATTTCACAGTGTGACCTGAAGCCAACTCTGACCACACCCAGTCTCCTGTGGACTCCGTGCCTACCTCAACACGGAAGCCCAAGAAACAAGGCCGAAATCCCCAAAGAAAACAGAGCCTCAGATTGCTTTCCTCTCCCCATCCTCCCCCACTGCTCTCAAACCCCAAAGTCTCACCAGCAGGTGCAGGTGCTCTGGGTCTGGCACATCTCTGGCTCAAGGACAAGAACTGCGGGTTTCCTGGAACTTGAGGTGCTCTGGTGTTGGAGTCTCCACTGCTCATTTCTCCACGATGCATGCACACAGACGGCTGCTCTGCCCTGTGTGGTGGAACCTCACACACAAAAGACCTTATCACTGAGTATATGTTGCTGGGGGGCTGAGGGGCTGAGGGGAAAGTGGAGTAACAAAATGGAGCCTTGGGAGGCTCATCCCATCTGCACTTTCTGTCCACAGTCAGCCTCAGGTCAGATGGCAGAGCTCAGGCAGGAAGGAGCCCACAGACACTGAAAAGGCTCAGGTCCTGGCCTGGCTTCCTTGGGGAGGAGCCAGGGAGGAATGAGGAGGCCCTCGGGACTGACTTCATGCTCGAGCTGTGCAGCCCACACTGTAAGGGCTCTCTGGACACAAACCACCCAAACTGACAGCCAGGCCAATTTCCCACCCAGACCTGGTTAGAGAGAGGAAGTGCACAGGGAAGGGAATAGTAACCAACTCCTAACTGACGCTCCCTTGATAGCCACCCTTACTTACTACCAGGACTCCACACTAGACATCCTAATCAGGATGAGTGTCCACTGACAACTTCCCTAGGCCAAGGCAGGGGCAGGGGGAGCAGCGCAAATGTATGTGCCGGGGAGGGAAAGGGATGAGAGGAGGAAGACTGGTCAACTTACTTGGGCATAGGCAATTTCCTTAATCTTGTAGGACTCTGAAGTTGGGGTCGTCACTGTCAAATTCTTCATGGTGTCTTTACATACAAGGCCCCTGTCTCCTCTGGCCACTGGCAGGGTTTCCCTTGTATTCTTCGCCACTGCTCTCTTTCTAGATGTACCATGTGTGGATTCAGTGGCTTCTAGAGGTGTTGTGAGGTGCTTCTTAGAACTCTCAAGTGTAGGGGCGCAGGCTATTGAAGGAAAGGTGGCTACTTCCGCAGGAGCTGCTTTGGGTCTCTGCATCCACAGTGGGACAGGTCTTCGCCTGGTGACTTTTGGCGTATCCTGTAGGGGTTTCTTCTCCTGGGCTGATTTCTTTTTAGGACTGGCCTTCCTCAGTGTACCTGCAGCAGCTCCTGGGTAATGAGGCCTACTCTGTTCCTTGCCTCTGAACACAGATGCTTTTCTGTTAGAACAAGAGGCTCCTGGCTTTCCCATGCCCAAGATATGGCCTCTGGGAGCAGACATCTGCAGAGAGCCAGTCATATGATGAAAATTGCCCCTGAGTTGTACATTTCTTTTTCTGGTTTTGCCTTCAGAAGCCATAGAATTGCCAGATATGATCTGCTCTCCATTCTTGAAGCAAATGGTCACCCTCATCACTTGCATTTCATTATATTCATCTGATGAGGAGTCAGGGTCAGATGGCGGGGCTTGGACATCCTCAGAGATCTTACTCTTGGTGATTTTCTTTTTCTTTTTTGTCCTGCAGGCCTTGCCTCCTTTGGGCCCCCAGTGGTGGACTGGGGCCACAGAGGCCTGTTTTACATCTCCCAACTTCTTGCCCAGTCTGCTTCTTCTGCTGCAATCTGCCTCTGTATCTGCCCAAGTGGTAGACTGTTGGGTGGCACAGCTTTTTGAGGATGAGTGACTTCTAGCATCCTGGCTTATTTGATCAGTTGTCTGTTGCACCTTATCCTCAACCTTGTCACTGACAAGAGGCAAGCAGTCCATAAGATCCCCTTCGTCTCTGGCTGAGGAGACAGGCTGCTCTCCGTGATCCTGAAAGACCACCATCCCTGATTCTAGCCCCTGTAGCTTGGACCCTGAGTCAAACTCAGAGTTGTCCTCAGTCTTGACCTCATTCTCACTTAGGCCTCTCTGTGAAGAACCCATGTCAGGGTTCAGGTTGAGATCCTGTAGAGAGCAGGGGCCATCCAAATAGATGTTAGTCGCTTCCCCATCCTCAGGGTCTAAACTTACTTCTTCAACTGCTCCCTCCTTATTGCAGCTCATGTTTCTAGTGCTAGTCTACATAGCCTGGCCTGTAAGGACAAGGATATCCCTAGTCTCAGCTAGACCAGCTAGGTCTTCAGAGATACCGTCACTATAGACACCACCTACACTAGCGCTAAACATAAACAAGGGGGAACTTTCTAATGTCTTGGTGTTCTCATGTGGCCTTCTCATTGGCCTACCCTCCACCAATCAGATCGATCCTTGTTGGGCTATCTTACAGGCCTCAGCCAATAAAAATAAGGATTCTTGGTTGTTTGGAATTCTTATCCTGGCTGGTCTAAGCTTATGGATGGGGGTGGGGGAATAGGGGGTGTGAGGAAATGAAGTTGGGTCAGAAGTGTGGGTATGTGGGTGGAACCTTGAGTTTGTGGTTCAGCCTGCCTTTTCTATTGTTTCCTAGCCTCCTCTGGCCAGATATCTACCGTGGAAGGAGAACTGCACCCTCTGAGACTCTTTCCCATGTAAAGGTGCAAAGTGGAGAAAATAACCACAGGGGCTTGTGAGGATTCAATGTCATGACAACTGTGGAGCATTCAACATAGAAAGGATTTGGGAACCTCTGTTCCATAGACAGACCTTGGGCAAAGAAGCCCTGGCCACTGATCAGTGCTCCACAGCAGGGGCAGAGACATAGAAGATTGTGAGCCACGGGCTGCAGAGACAGCAACTATGAGTGTACGCAGCCGTGTATCCATACCACTGTGTTGGCAGGTTGCAATTTTCCCACTTCTTCCAGACCCCATCCTGTATTCAGGCCCCCATCCCATCCTCACCCCGAGTTAAAGCAATGAGGAGGGAATCTCCTTGGTATAGAATCAAAACATTTAATGTCACTGGTCGTGAAGCTTCAAACTGAAATCAGTGTTCACATACCAGGTTTGTAAACACGAAAGAGCTTTAGAGGGTGGGTGAGGTTCAGGCTTGTAGTCTGCCCTCTTCTGAGGTGGAAGGTGCAGCTAGTGGAGGGCAATGTCTTTAGTGGGTAATTTGGCAGAATCAGAGGAACACGAATCATGTCACAATTATTAGGTGCCTTGCAATTTTCTAAGCGCTCAGATAAAACTTACATCCATTTCGAGACATCTACTAGGTCTGGGTAACTACTTACTGCTGCTCTTCTTGAGTGAACAACCCATTCCCATGAGGACAAGGATACATTGTCAAGGGTGTTGAAGACAACCTTTGGGGAACTAGGAAGTCCCCCTAGATAAGAGAATACATGAATGTAGACTGGTCCATGCACCCAGCAGATTGTGTAGAGGCATTCCACACCCCGAGGTTGTGCTTAACATGCTTCGAAAGTGAGCATAACTGCATAAACCAAGTTCCAGAATATTTCATAGACTTGGATACACATTTGTGAATTAAAAATTCAAACCAGGCATCTCTGATATTTGACAGTACATATAAGCATATAGAGGAGTATATTCTAAGGATCCAGAATGGAAACACAAGGAAGGCCTTGCAGGGGCGGTGAGGCACGACTGTTGTCATACTTTGCCTGAGACTGTCTGTACCCAGCTTTCCCTAGTGGAAATTGGGGAGTATTTCCTTTCTTGGTTTCTAGAAAGTTTTAAAGTGCTAGCATTGCCCTTACTTTCCAGGGGAAATAAAGAGCCAAGTTCCCACAATTCTCACTGGCTCGAGTATTTATCAATCTACTGATCCATAGAGCTAGTTTCATGAACATTTTGTTAAAAAGCATGTTGCTCATTCGATAGTGTTGGCTTATGACCATAGGCTTGATGGGAAACAGCTTTCTAACCCTTGTCTGAACAGAGCTTATCTCCCACGTCTGTGTCTGTGGAAGGCACCTCCAAGCTGTCTTCTGTGGAAGAATTCCAGACATCAGCACTTGGGGCCATGTTTAAGGGGGAATCACCAAGTAAGCACAAAAATGTGAACTATGTGACTCTAAGAAAAAGATACTTGATTGTAGCTTAAAAGGGAAGAGCATCCACAGTTTTGATCCCAGTTGAGAATACACTTGGCCTTTGAGTGACTTTAGTTTTTAATCTCATTTGCACATGTCACTAATGACCCTGAAAAGTACACCTGTATTGACATTGAGTTGGAAATAAAGTTTAGTAAGTAGTTGAATTAGCAACCATGGAATCAATTGGTGAGATATCACACTGATTTAATCTCAATCTGTATGCCTTTGCATGCCTTTAGTTTGTTTTAAAAATCTTTATTTTTATCTTAAGTATATGTATGAGTGCCTGCATATGTGCTGGGCATGATGTGTCCGGTGCCTAAGAAGGCCAGAAGAGCATGATGGCTCCCCTGGAACTGGATCAGTAGATGCCTGATGTGGGTGCTGGTAAACAAATTTGAATCCTTTGGAAGAGCAGCAAGTGCTCTTAGCTGCTGAGCTGTCTTTTCAGCCTCCTCACCCTCATTGTTTTTAAAGATGGCTCTGTGTTACTGTATAGCCCATTCTGAGGTATTGAGCTCATGATCCTCCTGCTTCAGAAGCTCATGTGCTGGGACTACAGGCGAGCACCATGCCAGTGTGCACCTTACTGCTGGAGGCATTTTGGTTGTTTCCAGTTCAGGAGATATTATACCTAGGGAGTGCTACATGTGTTTTGGGCCATGTTTTATGGTATCCTTGGCAGAGCTTTCCAACTTTTGAGATTCTTGTCCCTAAGGGTAGCCAGTACCTCCTGGATGTGTTAGACCTGGCCCTGAACAACCTTGTCATCTCACTCCTGTGAGCCACACAAACATTATTTTCTGTGGGATAAAATGTTGGGGAAGTTATGTTTATATCTAGGAGTGTGACTATTGACTTGAAAGACATGTCCTTAAGTTCTCAGATTTGTTTCAAGAGACTGTTCTTTTCCCCCCTAGGAACTGTCCTTATCCACACTCCTGCAGGGGTGTACCACTATCTCAGTTCTTCTGCCACCAGATCAACACTTATTACTACAAAACCACTGAATTTTTGCCTCTGGTGAAATATGCTCTCTCACTTTACTGTTGTTTTGTTTATATTGAGTCACAAAGGAACTCAATCTGGCCTCCAACTCTTGCTCGTCCTGCCTTTGCCTTCTGAGTGTTGGGATTGGGATCACACGCACAAACCATCACTCCTGGCTCTCTCTTGATTATAATTTTAGCTTCAGTATTTTGAGACACTGTTCTCACTGTGTAGCCCTGGCTGGCCTGGAACTTTCTATATAGACTAGGCTGGTCTCGAATTCTCAGTGATCTGCCTTTTGCTGCCTCCCAAGTGATGGGATTAAAGGCTCGCTCCACCACACCTGGCTTTAATTTTAATCTAGAATTCCTTGATTAGTAGTAAGGATGAGATTGTTTACATATGCATTGGCCTTTGATACCTTCTTCTCTGTGATGCACACTGTGCCTGTTTACTGTCTTCTGTGCATATTCCTCTTGGTGTGTACATGTTTATGTGTGTGACTTCTTCCTGTATTTTAGATTTCAATTCTTTTATAGTTTCCTATGACACAAATATCTTCTCATGGGTACTTTACCTTATTCTACTTTTAGTGTGCCTTTTAATGAAAGGAAGTAGCTTTTTAATAGTTTTTCTTTTTAAATTCAAAATCTTTCTCTTTTTTCTTATTTTCAAGATAGGGTTTCTCTATGTAACCCTTGGCTGTCCTGGAACTCACTGTGTAGACCAGAGCTGGCCTCAAACTCACAGAGAACTGCCTGCCTCTGCCTCCTGAGTGCTTGGATTAAAGGTGGCCACCACCACCACCTGGCTATGACTTCTTTGTAAATTAGTACTGTTAAATAATACTGGGTTCATTGCTCATATACATGTGTTTGGGATTGACAGTCCGGTGTTGTATTCCTTTTTTCAAAATCTCTTTTAAATTCTTCCTTCATACCCCATATTGTTTGCCTTGATTCATTCAGCTGTTTATTTGTATCCTTTTGAATTCACTGATAATTTTAAGTCAGTCTTTGAGTCATTTGTCCAGCTTGTCAACCACTTCAGTATCTTTGGATTCAACTACTGGAGTCATAAACCTTGTTTCTGCATTTGGATCTGCCTGTTTGGAGGAATGGAAGTCTCTCCCATTTTTATGCATCTCCCTCATGAACAGCTTTCTCTTAGGGGCTTGATCATAAAGACTGCTCAAAGAAGAGAAAAGAAACCACAGCAACAACGAGAACAACACATAGCCAAGTCCAGCATGGTGGTTCATGTCTGTACTCCTAGAACTTGGGAGACTGAGGCAGAGGATAAGTTTAGGGGTGATGTATGTTATGTAGCAAGACCCTATTTCAAAAATCAAAATGGGCTAAGGATGTAGTTCAGTGGAGAACCAATTTGCTTAGCAGTCATGAAACCTTGAATTTTATCGTCAGTATTACAAAACAAAACCAATAAAATAAAATAAATTCCCCCAAACGTAATAAAAAAACCAACTGCATCACCAAAGCAATAAAAAGGGAGGAAATAATACAGATGAACCTAAAAGTAAATGAATAATAAAAGAAAAGAAAACGGGGCAGGGAAAAGGAAAAAAGATTTCTAAAAATGGAAAAATACGAACGAGAGAAGTAAAAAAATCCAATTAAAGAATAAAATAAGTAAATAGAATTATATAAAAGTAAGAAAAATTAAAAGAAAAAAAAACTGAAGAAAAGAATAAGTCAAAAAATTGTCCTTGCTGTGGCTCTTGGGTTGAAAAGTCTCTCTCCAGGCCTTCTGTTAGAAATCCCCAGGCGTGGGTGGGGTTAGTGAATCATAGCTGAGGCTTATTGTAATGAGTCTCAGCTTCTGTTAAGTAGGCTGGTGCTGTACTAGTCTGAGCTCTGCTTCACGTTTCCCACTAGTTCTGTTAAGTGTGGCTCATCTGCGGCAGGAGTAGATTCATGCTAGAAGCTATGCATGCTTGCATGTGTGCATGTGTGCGCAAATCTAGAGGCCAATGGCTAAGCTCAAATGACATCACCATAGAAATTTTTTGAGATAGGGTTTATCACTGGCCTGGAACTTGTCAACTAGGCTAGGCTAGCTGACTTGTGAGCCTCAGGGATCCTTCTGTTTCCACCTCCTCAGTGCTGAGATCACATGCATGTAATCCCATACAGGCCACCATACTTTTCTTTTTTCTTTTTTTAGACAGGATCTCAATGTGTAACACTGGCTGTCCTGAAACTACTCTGTAGACCAGGACAGCCTTGAACTCACAGAAATCCACCTGCTTGTGCATCCCAGGTGCTAGGATTATATAGGTATGCATCATGTCTGGCTTTTTTGTTGGAGAGCATGGGCTCTGGGGATAAAACTCAGATTGTTTTGCTTGGAGGGGAAGCACTTAATCAACCAGACTATATCTCCAATTATTTTTCTATGTGCACCTAGAGCTTGACAAAATTCAGTTAGTGTGGCTTCAAAAGCCCCATTTGTGGGAGGCCAACAAAATGTGGATCCCAATAAGGCCTCCAGTCTGTGTACCCAGGGGTGTGACAAATGTCTAATGCCTCGGGATATAGGAGATAGAGAAAGACCACTCGTTTCTGTAGTGGAATGTGGGTGCTGCAGGGATTGACAAATCCATGGGCCTGTCTCTATGCTGGTTAATGTCTCCAAGATCACCCGAAACTAGTCTTGTATCTCTCCATAGAAGCTAGAAAACAGCAAGTAATATGTGCTTCACAGTCTGCAAACTTCACCACTTAAAGTTCTTAGTTTAAGGCAGACTCCCACCTACCCATGAGCTTCTCCTTGTGTCCATTCTCCTTTTGACACTTACAACAGGGATTCCTTTGAATTGTGATTGATCTGTTGTCTGATCCCTAGAGCAGTTTAGTTCCAAACAAGAAGACTCTTCTCAAGATAGCTTAAGATAGCACTCAGAGGTGGTGGGCAATAGAATGGGTTTCTACCTAAAGCTATGAAGGAGGATAGATTAAATATAAAAGTAAAGGAAAAGATTTTCCATGAGTCTAGGCTGTGGAGTGCTTTGCCTTGCTTCTGAGCAGTTTGTTTGCTCTTCAGTGCTGTTCAGTTTTCCAGACACCTTGCTTTTGATTCCCAGAGCTCTTCTTTGCTTTCCTTATTGTTTCCCTGACTCTTCTCACTTAAATAGAGTCGTTCAGAGAAGGATGATTGTGGTCCACCCTGCAAATCTGTAGCTGGGTCTTTGCTATCTTGTGAGTTCTTTTTCCCACCCTTTATTCCCCTGGTTTAACTCCCTATTACTAGTTAGGAAAGAAAGACGGGGGGATCTCAGAGAGAGACAGAGAGAGAGGGAGAGAAAGATAGAGAGACAGAGAGGCAGAGACAGAGAGACAGAGGGGAGAGAGAGAGATCCCTGAATCTAATTTCTTTCATTATGTTTCTTCTTTGAGCATGACTACTACAAACTACAACCAACCCTCCCAAATGACTAACAACCACCAGCTACACTTCTTGAGGCCCCAGCATTTATATACCCTCTGAAAAGTTACCAGAATCCCAAACACCACACAATCACATAAACAATCTGCAGCTGGCAAAACCATGCTTCTGCTAGAAGCAAATCATAGTCAGCTGCTGGGGACAATCTGAAACAGTCTCACATCCCTACACCTGGGATTAAAATGAAAACACATTCCCATAAATTTTTTCAAAGAAACAAGTTTCAGAATTCTCAAAAAATATCTCTACATAAGTCTTCTTTTAAAATATAAGCATGTATGGGTTGTAGAGATGGCTAAGTAGTTAAGAATTCTGGCTGCTCTTCCGGGGGACCTAGGTTTGATTCCCAGCACCCATTAGAATGACAACAGCTGACAAACATCTGTAACTCCAGTTGCAGGAGATCTGACCCTCTCTTCTGGCCTCAGTGGCTACTAGGCACTCACATGATGCACAGACATACATGCAAAAACCCCACCCATACAAATTAAAAATATATAAGCAATATAAGCATTAATGTTATAAATTCTTAGGTATGCCTCTACCTACCATCTCACAAACGGCTTCATTTTCATTCATGTAAAATAATTCCCCCTTTCTTCATGTCTGCTTTCACTCATTGTTTATTAAGAAATATATTGTATGATTTATCACTATTTGAGGATTATACCAGATGTTATTCTGTTATTGATTTGTAGTTTAATTCCACTGTGGTCCAAAGACATACTTTCTATGACTTAAATTATTTTAAAAATTTGAGGTTAGTTTTGTGGTCCAGACATAGTCTATCCTGTTAAATGATTTTTCCTTGCAAAAAACTCTTACCCTGCTGGTGACAATCAGGGAGTTCTATCAATGTCAAAAGATGTAAAGTTGGTTGGTGGTGCTGTTCCAATCCCCTATCCCTTACTGATTTTCTGTCTACTTATTTTATTGGTTACTGAGAGAGAAATGCTGATATTCCAAGTATGACTGCAGAACTGACAGTCACTCCTTTTGAGTATATTAGCTCGACTTGTTCAAGAGGTTTGAAGCTCTGCTACTAGGTTCACATTAAATTTGAATTCAAATGTTTTGTTCCGTGTTCTAACTCCTTGAATCTATCATAATAACCCAGGGAATACCCCTGGAATCTACTTTCTCAAATCACTGCTACAGCTGTGCTGCTTGTCTTTGGGTTAGTGCTGTCACGGCAAAGCCTTTTCTTTTAGATTCAAACAATTCACATTATAGTTAAAGTAGGTTTCCTGTGGGCAGATTAGAATTTGGTTTGCTTTTTAGAAGTTGTCAAATTCTGTCTTTTTTCATTTAATCTGGAACTCCAACTCCTGTGGAGTTCTGACGCCCTCTTCTGGTCTTTGTAAGCACCTGCACTTAAACACACACCACCATATACTCATAAATAAAAATATGTATTTAAGGTAATGATGTAGCTCTTGTTTCTCACCAACTTTGTCTCAGCTAATGTGATCCACTGTATTAACATACTGAAGAAAATTAGATGGCAACCGTAATAAATGTATAAAAAGTTCTAAAAATTATTATCCATTTGCGATAGAAATCTTCCTAGAAAACTAAGAATTAAAGAGAAAATTTTCAAGTTAGGACAGCTATGAAAAACACAAGCCAGGAAAGGTAGCATAAGCCTATAATTTCATCATTTCGGAGGCAGAGGCAGGAGTAATGCCAAGAGTTCAAAGTTGGCCAGAGCCACTTACATAGAATGGCTATCTCAAAACCAAAACCAATCAAATAACTAAAAAACAAAAGTAAAACTACAAATGACATATTGCTGGGGGAGACTATGTACTTTTCTTCTGTAATAGGGGACAGGATGGTACATCCATTATGACTATTTCTATTCAGTACAATATCAGATGTCTTAGCTGTACCACAAGACATGAAAAAGTAGAAAAATTCACTCAGATAAGTAAAATTGTCTCTCCTTGCAGGTTGCATAATTGTATGTGTAGAAAATCTCAGTTGTGTGTGGTGGCTCATGACTATAATCTTAGTACTTGGGAGGCTGAGGCAGGGGCATTACTGACAGTTTGAAGCCACCCTGGGCTATATAGTGAGTTACAGGCCAGCCTGTCAAAAGAAAGAGAGAGAGAGAGAACAGAAAATATAAAATATTCTACAAAATATAAACAAACTAGGCCCAGGGAGACCGGTTTAGTAAGTTCCCAAGCTACAAAAGACCTCAAAGACCCAAGGCAAGTGGATAAGTCAATGGTTCTGTTTTGTCAGATGCTCCAGGGATGCCAGAGACCCCTCACCGCTTCCAGACTGGTGACAGGATCTATATAAAGATCTATATAAAGAGACATCAGGCACAGTTGCTGGAACCCAGATAAAAGAGACCCTTCCTAACACTGTTGACTGCTCCCACAGTCCTCAAGGTAGATGGTATTGAGGCCTGGGTGCACACTTCCTATGTGAAACCTGCAGATGCCCCGCTCTCCAGAGGCACCCCCTCCCCCCCACTGGACTGTACAGAAGAAGGACAATTTGCTTAAGATCAAGATCACTTGACCTTGATCATGACTGTTTGTAGTACCTTTAGACAGCACTCACTGTCTCCCTTCTGTTGTGGTTGGGGGTGGCTGGGGCAGCCACCAAGACCTCTGCTTTGGTCTTACAAAGGAAAAACCATCAGTCATCTTAAGGAATCACTGGCTTCCGTTATCAGAAGTAGTTCTATAGAATAAGAACAGATGCTGCCTTAGCTGAAGAGTGTTGCTTTTGTATAGACCATTCTGGGGTTGTTAAAGATTCCATGGCCAAGGTGAGAGTAGGGTTAGCAAGTGGAAGAGAGAGAGGAACAGAGTCAGGGCTGGTTCAAGTCTTGGTTTAACCTCTTAGTCTTATAGCTAGCAACAATAGCTTCAAGATTGAAGCATGCACAAGAAAAAGGGGGGAATGAAAGGTCAGCTCAGGAACTTTGAGATATTCCACCAGGGTCCCCTCCACCCCCCC
>JADRCH010007331.1:486468-562720 GCA_019843965.1 Rhynchomys soricoides
CCCCCCCAAGCACACAGAAGAAACAGGTTAGAAACCATTAGGCTGGAAGGGAAGAACTGATTAAGCCCCTGTTACCTCATTCCCTAAAGACCAATCAGTTTAAAAGTCATACTGTTCTGCCAATCACATTGTAGTACCTAATGGCAGCTACTCTAAAATCCTATATAAGATCCCTGAATGGGCTCCTTGGGGTCGCCTTTGCCTCATGTGCAGGACGACCCCAATGCATTGGAAATAATAAACCTCTTGCTGATTGCATTGCAAAAAAAAAAAAAAAGAAAAGAAAAGAAAAGAAAAAAAGATAGAAAGAAAGAAAGTATTTTCAAGGAATTAAAGGAAACATATTCAAAGATGCCAGCAAAGAATTTCTTTTGAAAGTAAGAATTAAGGAAGGTATGAAATGTGAGACTCAACAAAGAAAATCAACAAAAACAAGAAAACTACTTTGAAACTTTTAAAATGTTCTGGAGTTAAAAAGTGCAGTAAATTTGGGTGTGGTGGTGCATACCTTTAATCCTAGAAGAGGCAGGCCGATCTCTATGAGTTCAGACCAGCTAAGTGTGGGCTTTTGAAACTTCAAAGCCCAGCCCCAGTGAAACACCTCCTCCAACAAAGCCACACCTCCTAATCCTTCCCAAACAGGTCTACCAACTGGGCACCAAGTATTCAAATTCATGAGCCTATGAGAGTCGTTCTCATTCAAACTACCACATATTATTGCTTAATGATTCCAAAGTTGGAGATTTTTCCTCCCTCCCTCAGGGTTCATATACAAAGTAGTCTATCCTGGTAGGGGTTTTAAATCACTCTGGCTTCTTCTCTTTGGAATATCTTAGTGTACCAGCTCAGAAGAAAAAGAAGGAGGAGGAGGAAGAGGAGGAGGAGGAGGAGGAGGAGGAGGAGGAGGAGGAGAAATGTAAATGACCATGACCCCAACTCTGTTTGTATTACCCTCTTACTCTTAACATGCATGTATCGCCATCTAGTGTTTAAAGACACACACCTACTGAGGACACTTTTTATTTAATTCATAAGATCATCCATTCTGGTAACAGCAACTTTGAATAGTTGCTCTATGTTTTCCCTACAAAGAGTTGACTGAAGAAGAAAACAGGTAGGCTGGTTTACATATGGTTCTACACACTATGCATCACCATAGTTCCTTTCTGGGGCTCACCAAAGGCAAGAACAGTAGTGAAAGTGATTTTGAACAGTGCACCTGGATGTTTGTTTTGCCTAAGGGTGAGAAGCATCTGTGTAGATTCCTGGGCTATGACCAGTGATTTGGATGAATGATAAGGGACTTGGAAGGAACACAATTTGAAATTGGTAGCAATGAGGTCTGTAGAAGAGATACGTGGACAGAACTCACAGAATAGACAGAATGCGAAGAGTTCTGTGTCTTGTGAGAATGCTCGCTGAAAGATAACAGCAGCAGAGGCAACCGAAGGATTGAATGCCACTTTGCTTCTTTCTTCAGATAATCCTGTTATTGCCCAATGGGCTCATGAATAGAGTGGCCCTGGTAGCCAAAGTAAGGAATGGGCCCAGTAATGTGGCTTTCCATTCACAAAAGGACCCAGGTTTGGTTCTCAGCACCCCATGGTGGTTCACAGTATACCTAACCTTGTGGGATATACTCAAGCCTGGTCTGATACATATTACTTCTATTCAATAATAGAGTGCTTTGTTTGTGGTTTGGTGAGTCAGACAATGCCTGGTTTATAATGGATAGCTCAGATGGCACTAGTTCTCAAAGTGAGGGTAGTTTTCTGCAGTGGATGATAGAGTTTTGTTCACAAATCCCAAGTGGCTGCCTTGTGATTCACCTACATAGGTTTGCCAAAGATTCCAAACATAATCTCTGATTGTCACTGACACTACACTATCATATTTGCAGAATATAAGGCTTAAGAGGCAGAGTATCTTGCATGGTAACCTGGATCTGTCACAAAGCCTTCTGATACTTGTGATGTCACTCAAAACTAGCAGCTTTTCAGGGCGCTTGATCAATGAACTGAAGTAGCAACCAAAATGAGGCTCATGATGATTCCAAAAGTCCCTCGACTTTGGCAGAATGGGTCAATCAATATCTGTCTTAGTTAGGGTTTTACTGCTGTGAACAGACATCATGATCAAGGCAAATATTATAAGGACAACATTTAATTGGGGCTGGCTTACAGGTTCAGAGGTTCAGTCCATTATCATCAAGGTGGGAGCATGGCAGCATCCAGGCCAGCATGGAGCTGGAGGAGCTGAGAGTTCTACTTCTTCATCTGAAGGCTGCTAGCAGAATACTGGCTTCCAGGCAGGTAGGATGAGGGCCTTAAAGCCCACACCCACAGTGACACACCTACTCCAAAAAGGCCACACCTCCTAATAGTGCCACTCCCTTGGCTGAGCATATACAAACCATAACAATCTGATTTGACTTAATGCCCACTCCACAAGATGACACTGCTTAGGCGACCAAGAACCTGACACTAGATAGTCCAAGGACCTAGGATAAAAACCAAATACTAGTCTTCTATTAAAGTAACATAGCAATAAAATGACTCCTACTGACATCCTGCTATACTCATAGATCAGTGTCATGCTCAACCAACATCAGAGAAGCTTCCTCCTGCGGCAGATGGGAACAAATACAGAGACTCACAGACAGACAATATACGGAGAGTGAGAGACCTTGGAACACTCAGCCCTAAATGAGATATCTCTATCAAATGCCTCTCTTCGGGGCTCAGGGGACCCTGCAAACGAGGCAAAAAGAGTGTGAGAGTCAGGGAGGATGGAGGACCCCAAGAAAACAATTCCCTTTAAATCAATGACATGATGAATAAACACTTATATGAACCCCCTGAGACTGAGACAGCATGCACAGGGCCTGCACAGGTCTGCACAGATGGAGTTGTAGAGTTGAAAGGAGAAGTGGACACATGCCCCCATCCCTAACGCAGAAGATACCTCCAGTTGATAATAGCCTCTTGCAACTGAAAATTTAGTTTTCTCCAAGGGAGTCTCACTGGGAAAACAAGGTACTCTTAAGGATAGGCTCTATGCCCAGCAAGCAGTGGATGGCCAACAGAAAAGGAACTTAGTGGGCCTCTGCTTCTCGTGCATTTTCTCAGGCTCTTTTCCTTCTGTTTGTCTGTTTGGTCCAATTTGGAAGTGTTGGTATGGTTTTATTATCCCCTAGAAGTCTCTTCATCTTTTAATGAGAGACAGAAAAAGGGTGGATCTGGATGGGAGGGAAGGTGGAGAGGAACTGGGAGGGGTAAAGGGAGGGGAACCATAATCAGGATATATTATGTGAGAAAAAATTCTATTTCCAAAAAAAACCCATATTTGATCGTTTGGAACAAAGATAGCACCTCTGCTTGGAAAGTTTGTGGAACATCAGCAAGCTGTGGACAATCATCTATCACTAAGAAGGCTGAAAGTGAATTTTGGATTAGTAGGTGAAATTCTCAGGGGGACAGGAAAGAGGCGGGAGATGACAGCATTGTGAAAGTTAAGGTGGACTGCTGCTTCAGAAGGAGGGTGTGTTAATCTGATAAATGGTCTCTCAGTAGAGAAATGAAGTACAAAGTCGGAGGAAATGCTGTCGAGTTGGTTGACTGCTGACTGAGCCTGGGTCCTCTAAGTAGCAATTACTAAGACTAGATGTGTATGAAATGTCTATGAGAGAAAATATGGAGGTCAAAAGTGACTAGTCCATGATTTTAGTCAGGTATGTGGATCCTTAAGCCATAGTTGGCCACCAGAGGAGCCTCGTGTCTCACAGAAAAAGGCCTGATTTAGAATGACTACTTTGGGACCAGGGAGATGGCCTAATAACCCGAGTCCAGATCTCCAGAATCCATGTAAACTCCACACATGGTGACACATTGTCTGTAATCTCAGCGTTTCTACAGTGAGATCAGAGGTAGAGATAGAAGAATCCTCCAGAAGTTCATTGGATACCTAGTCTGAAATAACATACTGTAGTGGCCAAATTTATTGCACTTTTATGCTCCAGAACATTTCTTACAGTGTTGGGTATTGAACTTAGGGCCTTACATGAGCTAAGCCAGCACTCTGCCACTGAGCTACACCCCCATGCCTGGATTTAAATAAAGAAGCATGCTTTTCCAACTCCTAAATGTCACATAGCCTGGGAGGATAAAACCAACACACCAAGGATGGGGGAACAGAGAGATAGAGAAAACCTGGCTCTTGGGTGATGCTAAGCATCCCAAACTCACCAAGCTTACTTAGTACCTGCTCCTTATCAAGATTTTTGTTTTACGAGATTATAAATGCCATTGTGCAAATGTATTGGAAATTCTTTTTTGTTGTTGTTGCTTGCAGCCAAGGCATGCTAAAAAAAAAAAAGGTCAGTACTAGTTTTTTGTTTTTTGGTTTTTTTTAATGTTTATTTTCCAGGAATAATTTTGCTAGTGTTTTATAGACGTTTATGTTTTCGTCATCATCATCACCATCACCATCATCATCATCTATGTGTATGGGCATCCTTTCTGTCTGTCTTTATGTTTACTTACTTTGTGCCTGGTGCCTAGGAAGGTCAGAAGAAGACTTTAGATCCCTTGGAATTGAAGTTAGAGATGGTTGTGAGCCACCATGTGGTTGCTGGCAATTGAACCTGGGTCCTCTGGAAGAGTAGCAAGTGCTTTTAACTGCTGAACCATCTCTCCGGCCCATGAGCATCTTAAGCTTGCCATGCTATGGCTTTCCTGCTCAAAGCATCATGCACATGGTAAATATTCAGTTAGTATGCTTTGACAGTGAGTGGAAAAAAACCAGATCTGTATCCTTTTCAACTGGGACATGTTTCAGCTTGGTTTTGGTCGTTGACAATACTTTCTTGCTGGGCACAAGGGACCTTGCAGTGTAGATAGTGGTGAGATGGCCATTTTTGGTGTAAAGATGCAATTCATCTATAGACGTTTGGATAGTGTTCTTTCTCTAGGGAACTCCAGAAACGGGACTTCCTAAGAAGTTGAGCAAATGTTCATTTGGATGCCCTTGGTGACAATTTAAAGTGGGAACATAATCCATAGCAAAGCCTCATTTATTTAGGGCAAAATAGAGATGATTGAAAAAAATGGAACAACCCAGAGGCACTGGTCATTGCTATGAGTTTGTAATCTACTTTAGCCTAGTAAATCCACTTTCTGCTTTGTTGGTGGAGAAAGGCTTAAAGAAGAATCTGGAGTCTGTATCCTCATAAGAAGGAAGTGGAAAGGTAAAGGGGCTTGTACACCATGAGAGGAAAAAAACTTAAGCTGAGACACCGAACTACAAGGTGAGCTTTGACAAACTACCAGATGATTTGGCAGGAGAAGAAATTTCTATGATTCCTGACTAGAATGCATTCTTTGTGACCACAGAAACTTCCAAGCAGAGGTTTGAGACTCAGCACTGATTATTTCTAACAGGAGTGGACACTTCCCGGATGCCCACGTGTTGGGCATAGTGTTAAGCTCTTTCTGTTCATTATCTCCTGTGATCCACAGAACAATCCTTTAAGTACATCCCTTACTTACAGGAATTACAGGCAAAGTATGTAACCCATGGCACAGGTCCTACCAGCCACAGTGGATGCACAGAGATAATCAGTAGAGCCTTCCTTATGAACAGTAATTCACCGTTGGCTTTGTCCAACTCATAAGTAAGGAAACCAAGGCACTGATAGTTGAGGTAATCCATCTAGCCTGGGTTTGGCTATTAGCACAGAGCCGTATTGCTTGGTTCCCATAGCAAAGAGAAGGCTTATTACACATCTGGTCATACTTGGGTGCTTGGTATAGCGGAGACATTACTTATGAGGTTCAGTATTTTTCCCTATTCACAAAGCCCTGTCTCGCAACTATATTTGATCTATCCCCCTCCGTGTGCCATTAAATCATGGATTGAAACCCAAGCCCTGATGAGATAGAATTAGGTGAGGTCTATGGGAGGTGATTATTTCATATGGACATTGCCTTTATGAGTGGAGTTAGTGTCCTGACTAAAAAGTCCCCCAGCTAGCTGCCTTGCCTCTTTCTACCATGTAAGGACACCTACCATGTAAGGACACATGGAGATAGGCCAGCACCCTCATCTTGTGCTTCCTCAACCTCTAGAACTGTGAGAAGTAAATCTCTGCCATTTATAGACCACCCAGCTTATGGTATTCCGTTATTGCAACCTAAACAGACCAATGTCATGCTATAGAATAGGACATGGGTATTACAGAAATCCTGCCTTAATATCAAGCACATTGAAGACATGCCACCATGTGGCATACACAGGCAATCTTGGGGAGATGAATAACTTTTACTGCTTTAGGATTTTGGAGAGAGACAAAGGTTGAAGAGGAGGGGTGTTGGATAGGGAAGGAATTTCTTAGTGTGATTTTTCCTCCCTCGAGTAAAGTATGCATCTTCAAACAAAACTACCCGCCACATGCACTATTCGAGTGACCCTGCATACAATGTCATCCTGACAAGGCAGGGAGGGGGAACATGCTGGTTAGATAGGAGTAGGAGACTGGTAGTGAGAGGAACTCCACATATGACATGAGTATGAGGGATGGAAAAGGAATTTGTTCACATTCTGCTGAAATCTCCCATTGTTTCTTTCAAAATACCACAAATCTTTTCTAGCAGTTTCAGCTGGGGCTCAGAGTCAAGGCCAAAGTTCAAGTAACATCAGAGTTTATTTTTGAAATAAAGGTTTATTTCCTCATGGGATTCTTGAAGGGTTTGCCCTGTGTGTGTGTGTGTGTGTGTGTGTGTGTGTGTGTGTGTGTGAGAGAGAGAGAGAGAGAGAGAGAAGCACTGAGTCTGGGCTGAAAGGAATTTATTTTAGGACCTCGAGCAGTCTTTGGCTCTCACGCCTATTGCCCTAGGAGGTGATTGATGGTCTTGTAAGTTTCCAGTCCACCCCTGGAGGCCCAGCTTTGGGTCTGTGCTCCTCCAGATGCAAGAAGCCTCTCTGTTGCCTCCAGGACAAGAACATACTTTTCCCTCTCAGGCCTTGTAGCCCAGACTCCCTCAGAGCTTCCACTCTGGACTGTGGCACATTGGTTAGCATGGACAGGGGCTGCATTCTTCACTGAATTATAGGCACTTTTTCTGGTTGAAGAGCTGCCACCTCACTTTCTTTGAGTCACCAGGCTGAATCTGAGGAGAAAGTAGGCTTGTGTTAAACTGTAAAGCCAAGCATTATTATCAAGAAGACTAAATGACACTTAGAAGAAGGTCCGTCTATTGTCTGCCAGTTTTTATTAATTCTCTCTGTTCAGACACTTAGAACCCAGAATAAATGTTACAGTTTGGATTGACAAGCAGATTTTTATGACCTGCTGGCTACATACTTTTTTCATTCATAATGAAAGTATCTTTCCTGAAGTCATAGCAAGGGCATGTGGGTGGAATGCACAGTCTTAAAACCGCAGATACAGCAGGCCCAGGGTGTAGCTCAGGGGTGGAGTGTCTGTCTAGTAGGCTGGTTTGACTGCTGCTTCACAAACGCATAAAATATCAACAGAACACGTTAGATGAAACAATTGACTATGAAGGACTGTCAAGGAGAAACCCTGGCATCCCTCCTAAGCCACCAAGTCACTATTTGTGTTTCGTTCAGAAGTGGCAGCATGAAGGAAGCTTGCTTTCTTCTCGTTGTAAAATAGGTCTGGGAGCTGTGCTGACAAGCTGGCCTCAGAAGAAAAGGATGCTCTTTTCTTTTGCAGCTGTGAAGACTGTCATCTTGAAGGAGAAAGGGCATATCTTATATTAGTTATTCGTTCTTTCAAATGTATTTGTTTAAATTAAAACTCTAGGTTCTTTGCAGCAAGCTGGGAAAACAGAATGGGCCGTGGAAGGAGAGCGAAGTGGTTCATGTCTCCAGCTCTCTCTTGCCTCTCTTCCTGTCTCTGCTTTAGTCAAGGCCATGTCCAATTCCACAGGTGGGCCCAATTTAGGCCCAGATTGTATCTCCCAGCAGGATTATGGGGGAAACAGCTACAAATCTTGGCGCCCCGAAGCTGGCAAGTGGGTGGGAGGAACGTAGCACTTGGCGGTTGGGAGGGCATGGTTGCTAAGGGCCTCCCCGTCCTCTGCCTTTACAACTTCCTTGCCTCTCTTGGCTCCTGCATGGGTTAGTGCCAAGGTTTACAGGTGAATCAGAGCAACTGTTTAATTCACAGAGTGCTTATTGGTAACTCAGCCCTGAGGATGTGGGCACAGGTGGTTGCAGCAGCTTTGGCCTCCACATTGATTCTAGATGAAATTCTTAAGTGCCTCCTTCCTGTCTCAGGCAAAGCCAGAAACTGCAGTGACCCTCCATTACCCCTTTGGCCAAGTTAAATTCTTTAGTAAGGCTTTTTCTATCTGGCTCTGCCTATAATCTAGCTTCATTTATTCGTTCATTTAACAGACACTTCCTGAGTAACCTAACGTATGCTAGTCACTGGCCTTGGCATCGGACATGCAGCAGCAAACAAGACAAACGTGGTTCCTGCCTTCAGGGAGCTATTGGAGGGAGGAAGATGACAGCATTACAAAGAAATACTATTATCATAACAAACAGGGATGATCATATTACCATCTGTGCTAGATGTGCCAGATGCTGTGCTAGAGGGTGATGGGAACCCCTCACCTTAGCTGCTTTTCTGCCTGATGAGCTTGGATGGAGAGTGGCCCTTTTAGGACCCCAATTGTCCCTCCACAGACCAGTGGGACCCTGGTTCCCAAAAGGCTGTCTCTATTCAGGTTTGCTTCTTAAACTGCAAAGACAGTCCCTCTCTGGAGGTCTCTGTCTTTCCTGTGGGAAAGAGACAGGCTAAGCAGGAAGGTAAAGACTTAAGTCCTCTGACCTTCTCCCATCTGCACGCAGACCCACTGTAGTCCTGGGAAGGGAGGAGGGGCTCTGCTCTGAGGTGGCTTCATTGCAAGTCCTTGATGTTTCCTTGATGAAAGCCAGGACTCTCATTCAAGAGGCTGGAGTGAGTGAACTGACTAGGCTGGGGGAAGGGCATGGGGCCAAAACTGAGCTTCTTCTTATGGAGCTCTGAAAGACTCAGCTTCGGGAATCAGAGTAGGGAGTGTGAGTGGGGGTGGCTTAGCTACCAGGCCCAGTCCAGGCTGCACTCAGACTGCAAAGCTCGGTCCAGACAGTCTCCTTCAATCTGCTCCTACCTCATTTCTCCTCCTCTGGAGCAAAAATCAGTCGAAACAGCTCATAGGTTGGGGAAAAGTATCTCTGCTGAGTAAAGCCAAGTCTGCTACTTCCTGCCAGTCACTCTCTTGGTTGAGGTTGGAGTTCATCAAGCAAAGAACTTTGGATTCTTACTCCACAATCTGACGTCATAGTTCAAAAAAGGGCCATCTTTTGACGGTTTGTTGGGTCGTACTTTAATTAAAATTCAGTGTTTCTAGTAACTACGTTTTTATTTACTAAACAAGAGTATAGATGAAGGCAACTGGATTGCAATACATTGGTTTTTTTTTTTTAAATTTTCAATCGACAAATAATAATTATATATGTATAGGGCACACAATCATGTTTTGATATATGCATTGCAGAATTAATAAATAAAGCCAACGAATATAGCCATCGTGGCACATACTAATTTTGTGTAGCAAAAACATTTAAAAACAGAGATTTCTTTTTAAATTTATTTTCTTTTATGTGTATAAGAGTTTGCCTGCATGTATGTCTGTACACCACGTGTGTACCTGGTGCTTTCAGAGCTGAGAAGAGGGCTCTGGATCCCCTGGAACTGCAGTTACAGAGAGTTGTGAGCTGCCATGTGGGTGCTGGGAATTGAACCCAAGTCCTCTGGAAGAGCAGCCAGTGCTGCTGTTAATGGCTGAGCCATCTCTCCAGGCCCCATAGAGCTTTCTTGAACGGTCTAAGGAACAATTAACTTTTCTGAAGCAAAGAATGGAAACAGTCCACATTGTGTTAGTGTGGACACACGTAGTTTGCTAATAGACTCTGTGGGCTTATACTCAACAGAGAATATGTAGGATGAAAAGGGAGCACACCCCAAATCAAAGCAGATTCATAGAGAAGCCATTGAAAGTTCAGTGTGAGAAGCTTTGGGTGCATGCACATCGAATACACTAAAGGCACTCTACTTTTCTGAGCACACTTTCCCTTCTATGATTGAGAGAAATCGGTGTTGTCTGCACTGAAAGCACTTCTCAGCACCTGAAACCCCTCTTCTGGGATACTGCAGGAGCTCATTGTGCCCCCCAAAGGAAACAGATCGGTGCTCCTTTTGGCACAAGATGCAAGCTGGGTCCCTCAATCCCAACGGAACACATTATTCCACGAATTACGTTTGTATTTATACCCTCATGCCTTTACAATTCCACAGTGCTAGAGTCACTTTTCGCCTGAACAGTCAAACAAGATACTTGGTTTTCTCTCCTCTGATTCTAAGGTTCTGGCCGCTAGCTTGCTATACTCACAGCTCAGTGGAGTTGGTGCGTGGCACAGAGTATACTTTAGAAGAAAAACTAGATGCATGAAGCCAGACTTCTGCATGTCTCTGCTGTGACTCGCTAGTGTGGACACTGGTGCGTTTGCATTGTTTAGTATTTACAAAGAAAGTCTAAGTTAAAAAAAAAAAAAGCAGAAAACAACCTTAACTATAAGTACCGGGCCTGAAGCTCCTCAGGAGGACCCGGACACATCCCCCCCCGCACCCCCCACCGCACCGACCATCACACACACACACACACACACACACACACACATTCACACAGACCTTCCTCGGTTAACTCAGCTTCTTTCTACTTTCTCCCCCTCCCCTTTTCTTTTCTCCCGAATCAAGCGTTAATCTGCGAATTTTTGACCGCAAAAGAAAAAAAAGAGGGGTGGTGGGGGTGGGGTGGAGTGGGGAGGAATCCCGAAGAAGCTGAGTGAGCTGAGCGAGGGAGGAGGAGAAATGCAGGGAGGAGGAGCCCAGTGGAGCAGAGTCAGAGGGACTGGTGGCTCCTGCGAGTGTGCAGCCCGCGGGGAGCCGGCGCTGCAGGCTGTGAAGCCGCCTGCCTGCCCGCCCGCCCAGCCGCCCGTGCCTCTCGCCCGCCCGCGTCCCGGGCCCTGCTCCACCAGGACCGCGGCTGCCTCTCAGGGCTCCCGAGTGCCACAAGGCTAGCGGACCGGGCCGGTCCCCGCGCCCGCGCCCGGGATGCCTTTCTACCGGCGCACCGTGGTGCCCCAGCGTCTGTGCCCGCGCAACCCTCCGCAGCCGCTGGCCGAGCTCCGCGACGTGAGCCACCTGGCCGCGCTCAGCCTGCTCCGCCAGCTCGCAGACCTCTGCGGTCACTCGCTGGCTCTACTCGAGGACCTCGAGGGGCACCTGCTGGCTCTGGGGCGCCGCACCGACAGCCTGTACCGGCGCACCGTGCGTCTCCGCCGCCGCCTTCCCTGTCGCCTGCTCGGCCCGGAGGACGATGAAGAATTGCTAGGTAAAAGGCGCAAGGCGCCCGTGACCCTCTCCCACCCGCCTCTGGGCATGCCCCGCTGGGTCTGCCCGTGGCCGCCCCTCAAAGATCGAGGGACACGGCCTCCAGGACGCCCTCCCGGGATTCGCATGCTCGGTCCCGAGTGGCCATCTGCCTTCGGGGTTCCGGCCTGGGGGCTGCCGCCACCTCTGGAGTGCTTGGAGAGGGAGGGGATCCGCGAGGTCATGGGTGGCGCAGACCAAAGTGTCCCGGTGGTCCAGGGAACCGAATGGCCCTGCCTGCGTCTCTCGTGATGAGCCACTTTGGAAAGCGCGCCCGAGCTGCCCGCTTGCCTCCGGGGCGGCAGGGGCCTCTGTATCCAAACCCGTGCAACCTCGTGCCCGGCTGCGGTCGGGTTTCCCGCGCCCAGCCGCTTCCGAGCTCCCTTCCCGCCCGCTTCTCCCCGCACGCTCCGCGTTGCCTGGCCGGGAGTGGCCGGCAGGGGGAGGGGAGACTGCCCACGGCTTAGCTGATTCCATCCTCCTCCCCCCCACCCCAGCCGCTAATGTCCCGCTGCCTAGATTTGCAGGAGAGAACCATTTAAAGAAACTGTCATCGGTTTTCTTTAAAATGTGTTCGCTTTAACAGCCAGCCCTGCCCGAGAAATGCCAGGTCTCTGGAGTTTCCTTACTGAACACTAGGAACCTGTGAGACTGGAGGTGGGCGGGAGCTCGGGCTCTTTACTACTTTGGATCTCAACACTTTGAATAGGGAGGACCTCTTCTGCGAAGAAAGGCACCGTTCCTTTAGAATGTGGGACTTCTCTCAAACGGGAGTCGGGGCTGAATATGTGTTAAAATGCTGAGAATAGCAGAGGCATGGCAGGTAACAGGGCCAATTGGCAACTCGCGAAAGTTAGAAAGGGGTGGCAGGGGAGCAGTGTGACCAGAAAGTTTCAGAAGGAGGCAGAAGACTGCTACTTGCTGACTTTTGAGCGAGGCCTTGGGAGAGAATAGTCTGGGGCAGCCTTTCTTCCTTGCAGACTCCACCCCTAACAAAATGACAGGAGTCAGAGGTTCCGGCGCCCCTCTTCCTTCATAAAGGTCTCTGACCTTTGAGGTAGATGGCAGAGGTCACCGCTAGAGAAAAATAAACTGAATCCTTTGAGCAAAGAAAGGTGGAAGACACAGATGATTGCCAGATGGAATGTGGACATGGGACCAGAAGCCTCTGGGAGGTAGGGGACCAGGAAAGCTGAGGCCCAGGGTCTGGCTCCTTCTCAGTTAACCAAGAGGGTAAGAAGGTCATTGTTTTTCTTTCCCTGGGGTCCCACTGATTACCAGGATTAGTCTAGAAGAAATTTGATAAGACAGCTTGCAGAATACTTTTCCAAATCCCTGTACAGCCTTTGTACAGCCTGCAGAGAACCACCTACTGAGTTCAGCAGGGTAAGTTGAGGATGGGGAGGAAGCTCTGCTTTTCCAATGCATAACTGTTTGCTGAGTCAGCCAGCCCTTCCCATGGGCTGGGGTGTTGGGATAGCTTCACTAAGTCACTTGGGGGCCTAACCCTTTCCCGTGATCTATTGGGTTAGAAAGAGATAATGTTATGCTACAGGTATATTATTAAAGAGAGGGAATGGCTCTTAAGATAAAGTGTCATTGAGTTAACCTCTTGGAAGTTTGCAGGAGCTGGGAATGGGTCTATCTCTAATCTTTAGTGCAGTCACTTACCTTTGAGAACGTGCCTGTTGCTTGGCCCCAATGTGCTCCAAGAGCTACTGCACACGCCAACCTTCTGTGAGTCTCTCAAAAGAGCTGCTTTTCTAGTTTCCTGCCCTAGACTCTTCTTGAGATTCCCAGTGCTCACTTTTCAGTAGCTGCAGGCCCTCTCAACAGTGGGCTGAGGGCAAGTGGCAAGTGCAAAGAGAGGTGAGGAGCATAATCAGAGTACCATCTGGTACCCCCCCCCTTGTTGCTGAGGCATAAGCTTCAACGAGGTGTCCAGCAGGCTGGATATTAGATTCTGATCGTCAACAAACAAGCAGACATTGTCAGGTCCCATCCTCTTTGTTCTTTCTAGTGCCCTTCCTCCCAGCATTCCCACACCTTTACTGACCATCTTGCTGAGGGCCAGCTCTTCAGTTAACATTTTACCCTGCATACTGCCTACCTAGCTGGGCATACCCTCATATTCTTCCTCTAGCCATTTCTTCCAACTATACTGGGAAGGAAATCTGGGAAGGGAGGTTTGGAAACATGGCCAGAGTGAATGACAGCTGACAGGCCAGCAGCTTGTGGCCTCCCTGCTGGGATAACTTGGCTGCCACTAAAGGTCTGAATAGTGACAAGTCACACTGACCCACAGCACGCAGGCTGGGCTGGGTCTCTGGGAAGCAGCAGGGGGGAGGACAGGACAGGAGGGAAGATGGAAGAGAGGAAAGTGGATGCTAAAGGATCACATGTGATTCTTTACACTGTCTCGGGTCAAGCTCCCACCATCTTCAAGGTTATAGGGGTGGGACTGGGCTGGCTTGGTTGCCTGGCAACACTCCCCCCAAAGGCTGTTCTTCCGTAACTTGAGCCCCTTTGAGACTGCCCTAGAAACATGCCTTGTAACTGGCATGGAGTGGGGGCTGAGGGTGGTAGGGAAGAAGGCCCACTCAGGTCTGTACCAGGTCTCTGTCTGTGGATCTATGGCAATTGCCATACCAAGGCACGCCCTTTCTTCTAAATAGTCCCACTCCCTCCTCCCCACTTATGGCTTTGGATGTGACCCCTTTTGTTGCATCCTGTGGCCTTTACTCTGTGGTCTTCTGAAAGTTGTTATGGCCAAAGCCAGTGGGAAATAGCTCAATGACTGCTGACATATGCTGAGCTAGTCCAAGCTCTTCTACTCCTCCCTCAGAGATCCATTTAATGTTTGTAGGTGCTTACATGATAATTACAAAATCGATCAGGACATCAGCCTAGGGCTATCATATCTCCTTTAAAGATCTCGGAAGTTACTAAAACACGATATAGCTCTAGGTATGTTTATCATATTACATTTTATTTATTGTGTGGGCACATGAATTACACACACACACATGGGGGGGGGAGATGTGCCACAGTGCATATGTGGAGGTCATAGACAACTTGTGGTATCTGCTTCTCTTCTTCTACCACATGAGTCCTGGTGATTGAACTCTGCTTATCAGTGGTGAGTGCCTTTACCTTCTGAGCTAGCTCTGGCCCCTCTAGTTGTGTTTCATAACACTGGAGAGCTATTGTTTCTCACTAGTCCATGGACTTTCTGTGAGAAATATGCTCTGTTGCATTTTTGTAATTATTTTGGCTTGACTGCAGTCAGTGAGATACACAGCAGAGCCCCCTCTTTGTTAGATACCCCTGCTTCTTGATATTTCAACATTGTGGCAACCCTGGCTGCAAACTGTAAAGGATAGCTGGTTTATTTTGCTTGCAATTATAGTCCTAGCATGTTATAACTCTGCATAGGGTGAAAATAGAAAACTCCAGCCAGTTTGCCACACGATGAGATATTACACTGTTCTTGCTTAGAAGAATGGGACACGACCCCCGGAGTCGGATGGAGCTTAGGGGATCTTGGGAGATTTGAGATACTCTTTGCCAGGATTGATTTTGTCTTTGTCTTGCTTGTCATCCGCAGAAGCTCTTGGGACAGTGGGTTGACAGAAGGGGTTTGGGGGTGGGAAACAAACCTACTTTCTTTAATTTTTTTCTTCACTTTGCATTTTCTCATTAAATACCACGAAATTCTTGGTCTGCTTCATGGTATTTTCATTTGTTGAAAACATCTTCTCTGGAAATTCGAACACCAAAATGTCCACTAGAATTTCCTCTCCTTTAGAAACAAGAAATTTAATCTCCATTTTAGACACATGAACAGCTAAAGTGACAAAAGCATTAGGATGCCAGGCTAGGAGAGGAATACAAGATTTAAGTTATGGCTTCTGGACTCACATTTGACCTGGATGAAGGTGATCAGGTTTCAGGAGAAGAGTGGCGCCTTGGCATCATCTGTCCCTGTCTGTATCTCTCTGGCTTGGGCAGAGTCTATTTCCTCTATATGAACTAAAAACTCAGCCATTAAACCATTGTGAGCATCATACCACATGACAGCCAAGTTCCAGGAAGGGGAAAGGACCTGTCCAAAGTCACCAAGATGAATCAAGACTCTTAATGGCATGGGCCTCAAATTATTGAATCATTGGTTGGCCACTCCCACAGGTTCTGTGCCACCATTGCCCTAGCACATCTGCAGGCAGGACAGACTGTAGGCCAAAGGTTGAGTGCTAGGAGAATTTTAGTGCCTTCACATATGTAATTCTAAATGAAAAGAGTAGAATCTTCAAATAAAGCATATTAGCCTTTTGAAATGACTCAATGATCACTTGTATGTTGAAATTAAAATAGTTTCTTACTAGATTCTTTTTCTTCCTCTCTGCTTTCTTTTGTACTCCTGTTGTTTGTGATCTACAAATTTATTCAGTCCGCCAGTGTGGCAATGTGGCACTGGCCAAGTCACAGAAAAAGTCAGTAACAGAAGTTCTTGATTCAGAAGGGGCTTCTGACATTCCAAACCAGCATTCTGACCTCTGCCATGACATTGCGTTCTAAGTCAGTTCATTGAGAGGCCCTGCTCTGGCATTTTCTTTAGCTGGAATTTGTCCAGGATAAGGAATGATTCCCTGTCCCTTGACTCCCTGAGGGATGCTTTAAAGAACAGCCCCCACCCCATGGTTGGGAGGCTGGAGCCTGCATGGTACAGAGAGCAGGTGGGAGGCAGTGAACGACCCTGTTAAACCTTTCGGTTTGGAGTGAAGTTTGCTCTGGAGAAATGATCTTCACATCGTCAAGGATAGTTAGCCTCAGACACTCTGAAGCTTACCTTTCTACCAGGGTTTTTGTTTGTTTGTTTTGTTTTTTTTGGGGGGGGGGTTTCTGATCCTGTCTTTATGCTGGCTAGCCACCCTGTGAGATCGCAGTTCAGTTATGAGTATGAGGCTACATCTTGACTTTTTTCTGTTGCTGCAGTAGAGCTTAGTTGGCATTTTGAAAAGCATGTTTATTAAAAACCAAGGGGAACAAGAAAGTCAAATGATTGCCAGAAATGCATTTAGCATACATGTTTCCAAGGAATGGATTGCTTATCCTTCTGTGCATAAGTAGCTTAACAGGCTTATTGGCTTTGCTGTTCTGTACTCTTTCAGAGGCCTCAGTTCATCTTTTCTTTAAATTATTACTTTGCAGCTCTGAAGAGTAGGGATAACTTTGTTTTGGTTCTTACTGTTGTGCTGGATTCTAGAGACTGACAGGAAAGTAGACTGGGTCTCGCCCTTCAGCGTGTTCCTAGTCTGCAGGGCTGGGTGTCATCTCTGTTCCCACCATGTCAGCATGGGATCTCAAGTAGAGGAAAGAGAAAAAAAAAAGCCTCTTCTGGAAGCTGAGGAGAACTAATAAATAGAATCAAGACCTCAGCTCACATCCCAGGGAGTTCTTCAATTCAGTCTGGTTTGAGGCTCAAGAATGGAATTAGGGCTTCCAGAGTCCTCTATGGTAACAATCAAGCCCAAAACATGTTAGAATGCTATCAACAAATTTTAAATTATTTTGTACTTTTAGACATGAGACATTTTATGGTCAAACATATGAAGAATAGTTGGCTATTAAGCAAATAGCCAATGCTTAGTGGGTCTGTAGTCAATCACAAAACTTCTGTGATGGCATAGCTTTCTAGATATCTTCTGCTCCTTCTGCTCCTAGTTGGGAATGACAGATCTTATGTTCTTGGTTCAAGCAAGAAATAAGCTCTTTGCATAAGTTCATTCAGTGTGTGTGTGTGTGTTTATGTGCAAGTATGTACACATGTACAGAGGCCAGAGGTCAGCCTGGGTGTGGTTTCTCTTTTTATCCTCTTGATTGTTTTTGTTTGTTTTGTTTTAAAATCATTTATTTTTTTGAGATTATGATTACATAATTCCCCCTTCCCTTTCCTCCTTCTAAACCCTCCCATATACCCCTTCTTGCTCTCTTTCAAATTTAGTCTCTCTTTTTTCATTAGTTGTTGTTACATGTGTGTGTGTGTGCGCGCATGTGTATGTGTGTGCGTATATATATTCCTAAATATAATTTGCTCAGTCTGTGCAATGTTATTTGTATGTATGTATGTTTTCAGACTGAGCATTTGGTGTTGGATAACCAGTTGTTGTGCTCTTCCCTGGGGAAGACTGTCTTTCCCACTCTCACAGTCCTTAGTTACCTATGGTTTTTTTGTCTAGGGTTGGGGCCTCCTGAGCTTCCCCCCTTCCATGTTAGCAAGTTTACTGGTCTCATACTTATTAAGCTTCATGCTTAGGCAGTCATTTTGGTGAGACTTTAGGATGTATTGTTTAGGTTTTGAAACAGGGTCTCTCATTGGCCTGGTGTTACCTACTGAACTATATCTCCCCAGTTTACTTTTAATTAACCCATTAATTAACTTGGCGAAGTTGGAGGTTGAACCCATGGCTTCATTCATGATAGGCAAGTGGCCTATCGCTAAGATGTATTCCTGGCCCTTATTATTGTGTTTATGTGTATGATGTTTATGTGGAGGTCAGAGGACACCTTTCGGGAGGCGCTATTCTCTTTCCACCATGTAGGTTTTGGGGCTTAAACTCAAATTATCAGGTTTGTATGGCAAATGCTTTTACCCACTGAGACATCTTGCTGGCCTTATTAATCATACAAAAATATTAGAGAAGAGTGTGATATTCAGTTCATGTGTACAATGCATAGTAATAAAAATTACGGTAGTTAACATTTCCATCTCTTTACCCATTTAAAATATTTATTAGTACAGAGTAATTGTATATATTTCTATACTATGACGTGATAGTCCAATACAAGTATTCAGTATTCGGCATGTACTGATCAAGTCAAGGTTTTTGTTTGTATGTCTTTATCCTTAGTCTGTGTTTGGAGACTTCAAGAGCCTCTCTCCTAGAAAATATAGAAAGAATTTTTGTGAACCTTTGTTACCCCACTGTGCTGAAGAACATTAGAACTTGATCCTTGTAGCTGCCCGCGTTTTGGTGTATATTACCCAATTTCTCTGTAAAACTACCCCCCATCATTTCACTCCCTGGTAATCACTGCTTTACATTTAGCACTTTTTAAAAGAACAAAAATCCTTGCATGTAGGAGTGAGAACACGCATCATTTGTCTTTCTATGCTTGGTTTATTTCACTCAGAATAATGCTATCTGATTCTATGTCTGCTGCAAATGATAGTGCACGGAGGATGGTAGTATTCTAATGGACAAGGCTACTTTGGTAATGCCACAGTCAGGTGTGATGAGTAAGTATTGGTATAAATAGCTTACAGCAAGGCTTGTGTGTGACAGGTGGTGGGGCAGGAGACAAGTGGATACCAGCCCTTTGACTTGGAAAGTTTGTGCACTCAAACAGCTCTCCTTCCTCCCTTCCCACCCTTCCAACTGCTCCCCTCTCTGGAAATTGTAAGTGCCTCAATAAAGTGTAAGTTCTTTGAGGGTACGGATACTTGTGCTCCTAAGTCAGGATTTGGCACCTAGGACGTTTTACTAGGTCCTGTAGCTGTCGAGATGAATTCATTCCTTCCTCTTTTCCAGCCTAGGTTGGCCCATCCTGTGATAATTTCTGGGTAGGTGAAGATGAAGTAGAATGGAGGTCCCCGGCCCATTGGGAGGAAGGATCCCACTGCTGTACAGATGAACAAAGGCTCTGGGGAAGGTGGAAGAGACACACCACACTCAGTGCAAAGATGTGTCCAGGAGGATGTGATGTCTGAGTCTGAAGGACAGTGTGCGTTATTGTGACAAGGGAAGAGGACAGTGCGGATTTCTAGTTCAGGAAGTTGTCTAAACTAGTATAGGGATGTAAGAGGGAGCTGGACGGGGCAGGATGAGCTGGAGAGATTCCGGAAAGAGCACAAGGCGTCACCTTCAGAAAGGTGACCTACCACAGCAGAGGTTTGTCGGTCACGGAGTTAGAGAGTGTTGGGCAGGTAAAACAAACATGACCTCTGAGGCAGATGAGGCTGAGGTTGCCTGGCAGAGCCAGATTGTCCCCCTCCCTGTACCCACCCCTAGCCCCAAAAGTCTCTAGCAGGAGGGACCCTAGGAAAGGGAAAGGAAACAAGACTCTACCTGCTTGTGTGTCCCTGGCCCTAGAGACAGAAATCTGTTATTCATGCCAATTCTGCTCTGAGTGGGGATGTTTGAGGCTTGACTGTATCATGCATTACTTTTTTTTTTCCCCTAAAGAACACAGATTCTTTGGAGTGATCAGCAAGCTCTCTATGGGAATACAAGAAAAAATAGTTTTCTTCCCTTTTTATTTTGTGATGCTGGGAATTGAACTTATTTAGGGCCTATCTCATGCTAGACAGGCACTCTACACTGAACTACATTCTTAGTCTAAACAAAAGCATCTCTCCCTTTGGAAAACAGATTCAAAGGAAGGATGGGTTCTGAAGATCCATCCTTTTTCTTCCTTCCTTTTGAGTAGATTCCTTTGCTGCTGAGAGCCGTGTAATTATCCTCCCGACAATTTGTAGTCTGATTCCTCAGTATAAGCAAAGCACCAAACTATCCTCCCCAACTGGGAGGCTGTGAGGTGACCGAGGCTCCTAATATTACCATACTCAGGGGCGCCCCTTCCCTTGCAGGAGGTAGCACTCCAGAGCTGCTAGCAGGATAGCTTTTGTTATTTATGATGTGTCTCTTTTGACCTGGCAATTCCATTTCAGGATCTTATGCTAAAGAAAAATCAGATATTATACCTGGAGACTTGCGAAGATCTTCACTACATAGTTTGTTTTCTCTGTGTTAACCCGAGAAACGAAAGTAACCTAAACATTCACTAAGGGTGGAGTGGTTATGTAAAGTTTGCTAGGTCTGTGATAGAAGTGATAAAATAGCATACAGCTATGAAGAACCATGCTGTGAACAAATATGTCTTAGCTGACTGATGTTCTGAGCCACAGTTCTTTATGTGTAAAATGGGGTTAATACTACCTATTTCAGGGGGTTATTTCCAGGGCCTAATAATGTGTATAAAATGCTTGGTGCATATCCCACAATCATACCTACTATCACCAGATACTACCCAGAAAGGTGCAATTCTTTGAAGTTGTTATTTATTTATTTATTTATTTATTTCGTTTTGAACTAGGATCTCACTTTGTTGCCTAGGCTGGTGTGAAACTTTCTGTCCTGCCTCTGCCACGTGAGTGCTGGAATTACACCGGTTTGCCACCATGTCTGGCTGCTTTGAAGCCTTTTGAAACCCCTAGACAGAGATCCTGTCAAGTCTGTTATAAGAAAAATGTTTCCTAGACAGCTCCAAATTACAGTCATTCTTCTGTAGAACTTGTAGAGAAGTCTCACTCACGCACAGAGAAGCACATCTCAATTTTGAGGCAGTCCGCTCATCTCTCCACACCCCGGGATTTTGCTTCCCTTTGAATCCTTCCTTCATTCTCTCCCACTGAATTTGTTCACCACCTCCCTGCCAATCAAGGGTGGGGGACATCCTTTGTAATTGAAACAGGCTCTATTGAGAATGCTGGTAGTCTTGAGATATTTATTGGTATAGACTGATGCCTGCTGACCTCAGACTCTGCCAGGCTAGGACCCTGGAGGGGCATTAACAAAGCAGCAGAGGGTAGATTCTGGTCCACCAGTCTAGCAGCCGCATTTGCAAGTGTCTTGTTAGCTCTGTTCTTGTCTCCGGGTATGGGGAGGGGCATAGCTCCTGACTTGACTCACCAGTTTGGCAGAATCAACTTGGCTAAGGGGTGAAGAAGGTTTTTTTTTTTTCCTCAAAAACCATACTTCAGCAGTTTGTCTGAAGGTCTAACAGGTCTATCTTTCACCAGTGCTGGTACAGGAGTGAGTAACTCTCAACCTCACAGCCAACTGGTCTAGAGGTCACGGCAACTCCTTGGCATTGTCTACAAGATGCCCAAGCCACTAGGTAATTCTGTCATCTTCCTGGACATGCCCCACTTATAACCAGAAGTTCTAGGGGACAGTGATCATGAACCAGTATGTTTTAAAAGTTTCCAAATGTTTGTACTTTGTATCTGGGGGTGAAGATTTGTGTTATAGATGGTTAAGATGGATGTCACCAAGCCAGAGTTTCCCAACCTATTTGACCACACAATCCTCCTCCTCCTTCTGCTCCTTTTCCTTCTCTTTCTTGCTCTGCTAGGGAATATTTTGTCCATGGTTAATGCTACCAGTGAGCTACATCCCCAGGGCTTCATTATATAGTCTTTTATATATTATATTTGTGGATAATAAGCATGAAGTATAACATAAACTTGGTTTAAAACAGGTAACAAAATGGTCACATGTATGAATTAATCACAAACAGCCATGCCTCCAAAGATGAGTAATATACTTTTTTATTTTATAAGTGAAGGAAGATAATTAGAAAAAATTACTTTATCAGTAAGAAGAGTATATGCTACAGCAAAGGAAAAGATCTTTCATCTTATGTTGCTTTGCTCGTGTCATCAAATCCTTTAACATTTTAAATGAAGACAACGTTTTTCTTTATGTTATAGCTACATAGGGTCACACCTTATGACACTGGGCTGGGTCTCTAACTTCAAACAACTTTTCAACAAAATAGAAAGATTTTGCTATGCAGACATTTTTGGAAATCCAGGCAAAGGAAAGACATTTTCACTTTATAGTTTCATGCTTCAAATTAGGCCAGGCCCGAAATTACAGATCGAAGTGAAATGGTTGCTTCTGAATTGAAACGGGTGGTGGGCTCTATGCTGTCCTCATTTGGTAGTCCAGACCGTGCACAGAAGTTATGGCATCATATGGCATAATAAGAACAACTGTATAAACATGTTCAGTATTTTCAAACCGTGTATACTTGAACAGATTCAATTTATCTTTTTCATGTTTTATTTTGTTTGGTTGGGGGTTTTCGTTGTATTTTTTGTTTGTTTGTTTGTTTGAGACAGTGTCTCCTGTAGCCCAGGCTTATCTTGGACTTACTATATAGCTAAGGATGACCTTGAACTCCTGATCTTCCTACCTTCACCTGCTGGGATCACAGACATGCATTGTTAAGCCCTGCTCAACAGATGCAATTTAGAAGACAGAATAGCTGTCCTTTCTTTCATGAAACCAACAGAAATACTTTTAGAATGTGGATCCTGGCCAACAGCCACCCAGAGAAAGAAGGAAGCCTGGTCCAATAGCATCTTCGATGTTAGTGGCTGTATTTGGGCTTCCTATTTGGAACCTCCTCTGTAGCTATTTTGGGGTCCCAAGACTTATTTGATTCTGTCAACAGCCACTGGGAAAATACTGGCACAAAGGGTATAAGGGGGAGGGGGCACTTTTAGCATGCTCATCTCAGCTGTGATCAAAGAGGTGCTATAAAGGGAACCCTCACAGTTTGCCTCTCAAGCAGCCTGGACCCTGGGGATGAAGGCAAGGCAGAAAGAAGGATCTCCAAAAGTATTTGCCATGAGGAAATGGTGGCTGTTTAGGGAGACCGAGGCCCAGACTCGCAGATAAAATAAGCATCTCACGCTGTACACACATCCCAAAGCACTTCGTGATACTCTATTTCTATGTATAATTTTTGTGCTTTCATCAGTTAAGATTTTCAATTTTCACCAGCAAAAACACACACTTTAAGTTTAAAAAAGAGGAAGGAATCTATTTCTGAAGGTTGAGAAGTAGGTTTTAAGAAACGGTTCCGCTCAAAGTGCTACAGGAAAGGTCCCTTCCTGAGATGTGGGAACAGTGCAGCTCAGTGAACAGAGCTGGGAACTAATTTCGTGAGGATTTGGGGGTAGTGAGATCTTGCCGTGTTCCAGCTTCTGGACCAGATTACCTCTTGGGATAACATGTTACATAAATTTACTCCCCATTGTGAAAAAGTCCAGTGAAATCTTTTCCTTATAACTCCAAGTTAATGAAAACAGTAGAATTGGGGAACACGTGTCATTCATGTGCAGAGAGCTTTGGGATTTTGTGCCTAGTACTTCCAGACTACCTGAGGCATGTGAAGAGTGGGGGAGGATGAAAGGGGTCCAGGTGGTGAATCCCTTTGTTGCAGGGAACATTTATGGAATTCCAGGTGTCAATAGGGGCTACTAGCATATGTGGCAGATAGGTGTCCCCTGTGGGTAGACGGGTGGCAAAAACAATGCCTCTTCTAGGTCGGCAAGTTAAGGAGACATTCTTTCTTGTGGAACAACTTCCAGATATAACTATTAAACAATGGATCAGCATCAGGGTGGATCCAAGCTTAAAGGCTATCTTCTCCGTTACAACTAAAGAAAAGTACCCTTCCTCCATGGGCAGTCAGACAGGGCAACCAATTTCACTGAACCGTGGCCACAATTTGAGATTCCATTTTCAGGAAACCCCTATAGAACAACACTGCCAGGTTCTCTGAAGCACCGGAGACACAGAGATTGGTCAGAGATAGACCCCGTTTGAGGAATTTCCAGGCTAGCCCCTCCAACTCCTATCCTATTGAACTAAACTGATCTACCGCCAGTTCTACTGCCAGGCATAGTCATTCAGTGGTAGTAGGCTGGCTATCCCTCAGATGCCCAGGTGCTGGCTACACTTTGAGGGGGGCATCAGCCATTCCTCTGTCTGTGGCTCTACTCTCTAGAATGAACAACCAGGCTACTTGTTAACTGTGACTAAAACATTGCTTTGGGATACTGGATGGGAAAATGCCACTATCATTTCTTCCTTCACAATGGTTTAAAAACTTGGCTGTGTTCTCTTGAAATGAGCTTCAAAGTGGGAGTTTAGAGTGGGGTGTGGTGGTGACTCATCGTGCAATCTTAGCACTTGGGAAGGCTGAGGCAGGAGGATCAACACTTCCAGGTCAGGCCTAGACTCTGTAACAGTGGCTGAATTTGGGCATAGCTGAGATATTTTCCTCTTTTATGTTCTTGTCCCTTAATAAAGGAAAGTAGTTTATCTCTAATCTGGTGATTTAGAGTTGGCTCCAAAGACTAATTCCTACCCTGATCGTTACACTAAGCCTGTGCTGGCCTCTGTGCCAGATATTGGTGATACTTAATTCTTAAGAGTTGCCTTTAACTCTTGAGTCTTAACTCTTAGGGAAATAGTGCAGGAAACAGTGTTACTGCCTTACTGCAGACAGCTAAGTCCTGTGTGGAAAGCACTGGGCATAGGGGCAGGGAAAGCTCCATAGCTCTTTCCTCTTGTTCTCCAGAACTATTCATCCTTGAGACTCACACTCACCTCCTCCCAGCTCCTTCCAGCCTTCTGACTCCCTTTGCTATGCTCCGACTCCACTTTGTTCACGTTTGCAGCCACACTTCCTCCAGGTGGGGGAAGATAGTCCACGAAGAGGCTGCCGATACGTATTGACCTTTCTTGAACCCACTTTTATTTCCTTTCCTTTACTACCTCTTGAATGTAATGTAACCCTCATCGTAGGAACTTGGAAGAACACTCTGGTGACTCCTTTCCTAAGATGAGCCAGGAGCTGGAAGTTAGGGCAGTCTCTCCCTGGGGGAGGTAAATCTTGTCTTGATGATGGTAGGGACTTGGACATAGCATGCAGCTGCTGGGCTCTTCAGATCCTGAAGGGTTGGGACAAATTCCAAGTGTCTCCCGAGCCTTCAGTCAAGTGGCCGTGGGTAGTGAGCCACAGACCTCGTGGGGAGGAAGAAGCCCTGTTGTGATGATTGTGAAGTTGCTTGCCTTTGCTTATTTTGCTTCTAGTAGGAGCAGAGTCCTGGTATCGGCTCACAGGAGTAACTTTTAGTTCTGAGCCTCTATTTTTCTGTCAGGAGGATCAGGAATACTCCTCTATGGAAAATAGCTTTGGAAACAAAACCTCATGCCTACAATGTTACGTATTATCCTTGAGGAAAAGGACAGTGGCTGACTCACCCATCTGTCTTGAACATCTAGTTTGAAAGTAGGGATGATGCAAGTGTTTGTTGAATGACTAATGGCTGAGTAGGAGATGGGTTTTTGTATTTTATTTTTTTAAACTTTTGCTTACTACCTAATAAATCCTCTGTATCGATTAATGCTTTCTCTTAGACGAAGCAGTAGTTACTTTTTAATGGCTGTGATAAAACACCATGAGCAAGGCAACTTATAAAGGGGAGGATTTATTTGGGCTTACGGTTCTAGTGGTATTGGAATCCATCACTAGCATAACGGGGAGTATGGCAGCAGGCAGGCGTGACGCCGGAGCAGCAGTTCATGTCCTGATCCCAAACAGGAAGCATGGAACACACTAAGAATGGCATTAAGTCTTTTTCTTTTTCCATTTTTTATTAGCATATTTTCTACACAATATATTCTGACCATGTTTCCTCGTCCCCTGATTCCTCCCAGATCCCCTTCTCCTCCTTACCTACCCAACTACATGTTCATTTTCTCTCTCAAAAACAAACAAATAAACAAACAAAAAAGAAGCCTCTCCCCTTCCGGCTCAGGAATCTACTCAGAAGAGGAGGTGGAAAGACTGTCAGAGTCTGAGGAAGCAGCAGCATCCAGGCCCAGAAGGACTGATACATAGATGAACTCAGACACAGTGACAGCAGGCACAAGACCTTCATAGGTTCAAACCAGACAAAGTCCCAGCACTGAGACTGGGAAAGGGACACTAAATCCCACTCCTAACCAAGAAGCTCTTTGTAATTGATAACCTGCTGGGAGAGGGAAAGTCAGTTTTCTCCAATGGAGTGTCACTGGGTATATCAACTACACTCCAGGGCAGGCCCCATGCTGAGGAGCAGTTTTGGCTGTGGGCTTTTTGTTTTGAAACCTCAAGCCCACCCCCAGTGATACACCTCCACTAACAAGGCCACACCTCCTACTGCTGTTGCACCAACTGGGCCCAAGTATTCAAATATATGAGCCTATAGGGCCATTTTCAGTCAAGCCACCGCAGCTGCTTTGTAACTTTTGCCACTAACAATACTGTAAGCCTCACAGTATGCCAGTACTCAAGAGGACATTTATTGGCTCTTCGCTATTTTGCCTGCAATAGGACATACTACCGCCATGTTGATGGTGGCTTCCAGGCTGTGGCCTTTATTTTATTTTACTTTTAAAATGTGTTTGGGTAATTTTCCCACATGTATGTCTGTGCACTGTGTTTGTACCTGGTTCCTGCAGAGACCAAAGGAGGGCACTGGATCTCCTTAGAACTAGAGTTACAGGTGGTTGCAAGCTACCGTGTGGGTATGTACTCCAACCCAGTTCTCCTGGAAGAGCAGTCAGTGCTGTTAACTGCAGAGCATCTCCCTAGCCTCAATTATGACCTTTTTATGAGCTCAGGTCTTGCACTAGGTTCTTCCAGGCTGTGTCGCTTCCATGCCCGTGCCCCCAACCCAACCACAGTATGCTCAATACATACTTGCTGAGTGACTAACAGAGAAACAAAGGGAGTCCCATGTTTTCACAGTGTATTTGACCAGTCAAAAAGCCCAGTTATCAGAATGTGGCAGCTAGGTTACCTCCCCCCAACCCCCAGCGCTGCCTTTGATTGTGCTGGCAATTGAACCTAGAATGGAGCACATGGTAGGCGAATGCTCTAGTAATGAGATACCCTCAGCCATTTAAATTTTTTTGAATTTTATTGATTTTTTTATTTATTTAATTTCAAATGTTATCCCCCTTCCCAGTTTCTCCTCCACAAACCCCCTCCCCTCCCCCTCCCCTGCCTCTATGAGGGAGCTCCCCCGCCCACCCACCCACTCACCCTCAGCCATTTAAAAATTCTTTTTTAAAAATTTTGAGACAGAGTCTCACTAAGTTGCTTGAGCCACTCTCAAATTCACTCTGTAGGCCAAGCCATCCTTACATTTATGATTCTCCTGTCTCAGCCTCTTGAACAGCTGGGCCAGTAGACCATATACCCCATCTTATTTTTGTACACCCCCTTTAAACACACCTTTATCTCTTTTTATTTAGTATCACCCCCCCATTTTTAAATTGTAAAAATCCCTTTGTTAATAAAAGCATGGCTCGTATTCTGATGTTTAAGAGCAATGTGTGCGTTGCTAACCCATTTTAACCTCAAGGATTTCACAATCAAGTCAGCCATTGTCATCCCCATCTTGTTGGTGAGGCAACAATCTCAAAAGAGAGTAAATAATTTGCTCAAGGGTCGGAAGGGCTGAGGCTGGCAGAGACAGTAGGGAAGTCTATAGAGGTCTTGTCTTGATTAAGGATTGATATTAGAAGGTGCAGCGTGCGGTGGGCGGGGTCACTCATGGGAGGGTGGTCCTGGGGTGTATAACAAGACAAGGTGAATGAAACATGGGGAGCAAGCCAGGAAACATCATCTTTCCATGGCCCCTGCATCATCACTCCCCGGACCTTGTTGCCTTGAGTTCCTGCTCTGACGTCTGTCCCTTCATTATGGACTCTAACTTGTAGAATGGAAACCTTTCCTCCTGAAGTTTCTTTTGGCTGTGGTATTTTATCACAGCAACCGGAAAGCAAATTAGGACACTATTTGTAGGGATCGGCCTAACTAGGAGAAGAGCGGACACAGGTCTTTCTAGGGAGACCTAAGCTGATGGAACAAAAACCAGAATGAGCGGTTCTTGGTAGGGCCAAGGAGAGAAAACAGGAAGCTTGATTTTCTATGTAAAACTAGCATTTTTTTTGCACCTCTTTTTCATTGATAAAGCACCTTTACATATATTTTCTCATATGGTCCTCCTGTGAGAAATGGAAAAAATAGATTCAGAGAGATTGCAACTGGCTTGCCCATGGTGGCAAGGGGGAAAGGCTGTGAGGACCAAGAACCATCTTCACTGCTTTAGATGCCAGGGATACAAGCATATAAGATGGGCAAAAATCTTTGTCCTAACAGAGTGTATACAATGAAGTATTTGTTTCTTTTCATTTATCCTGTCTGTCAGGCAAGCAATATCAATTTTAGTTTTTGACCTTGGCTGTGTGTTTTAGACTCACCTGGCATGCTTCCATAAAAAACAATGATGTCTGAGGGCAAATGCATGTGTGCACTCAAATATTACAGCTGCTTGGGAAGGAGTGAGTATGCAACCAAGCTTGAGAAAGATTGGCTTTGAGCAGTGATTCCTGGAATCACCTTGGGAGGCCAGACATGGTGATGCATACCCAGAGTCCCAGCTACTTGGCAGCCTGAGGCAGGAAGGAAGGCTAGCTTAAGTCCAGTCTGTGCAGCACTGCAAGACCTCGTCTCAAATAAAAGAAAAGAAAATTAGACACAAGTGCCATCTTCTCAAGAATGCAGAAACAGCAGAGTGTCCACATGCAAAAGAATGCAGTTGGCTTCTCACCTCACACTACACTCAAAATTTACTTCAAAATGAGCAAAGGGGTTAAAGGTAAAGGCCGTAACTATAAAACATATTTAAAAAAAAAAAATTGGAAGAGCTCTTTGTATCCTTGGGCTGGCAATCAAAGAAAAAGAGATAGATGGACTGCACCAAAATTAAAAGGAGAAGACTTCTCTTGGGAACTTAAAAGAAAAAACAAAAGCAAGAAGCAGGCAGATCTGTGACTTCAAGGCCAGCCTGATCTATAGAGCAAGTTCCAGGACAGCCAGGGATACACAGAGAAACTCTCTCTTAAAAAACAAACAAACAGGGGTTGGAGGAATGGCTCAGCGGTTAAGAGCACTGACTGCTCTTCCACAGGTCCTGAGTTCAATTCCCAGCAACCACGTGGTGGCTCACAACCATCTGTTATGGGATCTGATGCCCCCTTCTGGTGTGTCTGAAGACAGCTACAGTGAACTCACATACAGAAAATAAATAAATAAATCCTTGGGCTGGAGCGACTGGGGCCAGAGCAAGAAGGAAAATACAACAAACAAACAAACAACAACAACCCCCCCAAACAAAAACCAAAACACTGTGAAAAAGAAAGAAACAAATAAATAAAGCCTCTTACCCCTCAAGCATATGGGTCGTTAGTATTTTATTCTCACAACAAATATTTGAGCAAGTCCTTTCCCTTTCTTGGGTCCTTGTTTTTCTCTATGTATAAAATAAGAGAGTGGGACATCTCTAAGGTCTTTTGCAATTCAGTCTTATAATTCTGTCGGAGAACCTGTGCTGGGGGTGGACATAGCACACAAGATCCACTACCTGGGCTTAACTACACATATCCTTGATATTAGCATACATTTCATTTGAGAGAGAAAAGTTTATTGTTTTAAAATGGGTAGACAAGTTTTCACTTGCTCTAGTAAGCAGGCAACCTGTAGAGAGCCGGTAGATTTTCTTTCCTTCTCACTCACCATCTTTCTGACACCAAGTTGACCACACAGATGGTCGTCCAAGGGCAGCATCAGAGGAACGAACTTAACTGGATTCGACTATGAAACTTAAACAGAGGAAAGAAAAAAAGTGTGTGCCTGTAGACAAAGATGCTGAGGGCAGGGGAAACCCCTAACAGAAAGCATCCCACCATGGTCTCTCTGTCTCTTCATCTCTGTCTCTCCAGCTTTCTTGCTCTCTTGCGTGTACACGTGTGCATATGCAGGCCAGAGGTTGACAGCAGTGGTCTTCCTCAATCGCTCCCTACCTTATTTTTAAAAGCTTTTTAAATGTTATGTGTATGTCTGTGTGATTGTATGCCACATCTTTGCGGGCACCTTTGGAAGGCAGAAGAGGGGAATGGATACTTGGAGCTGGATCTACAGGCTGCTGGTGGTCACCTGCCTGACATGATTGCTAGGAACCAAAGTCAGGTCCGCTAGAACAGCAGGAAGCATGCTCTAATGCTGAACCACCTCCCTAATCCTCCTGCCTTATCTTCTGAGACAAGACCTCTCTTTCTGATCCTGGAGCTCATATATTTAGCTAGATTGGCTGTCCAGGAGGCTCCAGAGGTCTATCTGTCTCCATTTCCCCAGTGTTGGGATTTCACACATGTACCACTGCACTTGGCTTTTTATATGGGGACTGGGAAACTCGGGTCTTCAAGCTTGTATGACAAGCACTTCAACTAAGACATCTCCCCAGCCCTTGTACCTTGTTTTCCTTTGTACCTGTAAGTAGTCTAATTGGTGGAAGAAAGATGTGACATGGTTCAGATAGTGGCTAAGTGCTTGGGCTTTTGAGTCCCCCTCCCTGGGTTTGAGCCCTCGCTCTGCTTTACTGTGACCCTGGATAAGTAGCCTGACATAGTTTTCATTGGTGTTACTATAAGTAAAGAATTGTCATAATGTTATTTCAAAGCCCCATTATATTTTGTCATCTAAGTGTAAACATAATATTTAAGTTACTTGCATTTGCTCCTTAATCTTTGTTATGTAAAGTAAGTACTATTTTTCCAGTTTAATAGATAAATAAACCAAGGCAAAAAGATATTGTCTCTATTTTAGTATGAACTAGCTCATTTTTATAACTGAAAAAGATAGTCTAGTCACAGAGTCAGGACTTGATCTAGGATAACTGATTTCTTCATGCCCACTTAACCACAGGACTGTATACACGCCATTGTCTTCATCTCGATATTTACAGATAAATAACCTGAGTTAGCTCTAGGGATGCTGAGCAAAAGGTGGGTTCCACCCATGGAAATCTATACTGTAGATAGGGACAGAAGACATACATGTAAGAAGGGTGTGATAAAAGGCACATCATATCACAGGAGTTCTAAGTAGCTTTGTCATGATGTTTAGCCTCAGACCAGGTCCTTGACAGATACAGGGAGGGATTTGCAAGCAAGGAAATCTGCATGAGTGAAGCACAGGGATGGTAGGACTCTGTGAAGCATCTGTGCATTGGGGAAAACACCTTTCACCATATTGGAGAATTCTTGGGAGGCCCCAGAAACTCAATGACAAGGCCAGGGAAGTATCTAGTGCTGTGGACTTCATTTTAGGATCCCATGAAAGTAGCTAGTCTAGAAGAATACACTCAGACTGTCTTAGCTGCACAGATTTTGAGGCCGTCCACATCAAATTTGTCATAGCATACATGGGAAAACTGAGGCCAGAGAGAAAAGGATGAGCCCCAGTAAGCCCACAGCAACTGTAGTAGGCTTTGTCACATTAATGTTCCTAACCTGCATCAGAGAGTCTGGGCCACTTCCTGGAGATATCCTTCAGTGGCATCCCAGTCTATTCCCCTACTACCCAGAGATGTTCTTTAGAACTCTCTTGAAAGTTCCTCCTTCTGAACCATGTGCAGTGTGACACGAATCTCATAATTTCAGCACTTGAGAGGCAGAAACAGGAAGATTATGAATTTGAACACAGCCTGGGCTACCCAGCAAAACCCTGTCAAAAAGCAATACAAACAAATAAAAACAAAGCCACTAAGTCTCCCATGTCATTAATGGCCTATTTTATCACACAAATTAAGTCTTGAGCAGAAAGCTCGATGGGCCTGCCATGGCAACACAGACTGAGTTGAGAGAAAGACAGAATTGAGGTCTTAAAATGATGTGTCAACCTTGCCCCCACCGTGACACTGGCATTTTCAATCTTTCTCAGAATTGTCTCTTAGCCTCAGATGGTGGTACCAACCTGTAATCCTGGCACTCAGGAAGCAGAGGCAAATTGATCGTTGTGAATTCAGGGCAAGTCTGGTCTACATATCAAAGTTTTAGGCCAGCCAGGGCTACACAGTGAGACCCTGCCTCAAAAAAATTTGAGTACTTCTCAGTTCTCGCATTTCAAGTGTATGCATTTAAGTGGCTTAAGATAGCCGTGAAGTTGTGCAACCATCACTAGAATCAATTTTTAAAAAGTCTTTTTATTTATCTTATTGTATGTGTGAATGCCTACATGTATATATGTACACTCTGTGTGTGTGTGTGTGTGTGTGTGTGTGTGTGTGTGTGTGAACACAGGCCAGAAGAGGGTGTTGGATCCCTGGAGCTGGAGTTCCAAGTAGCTGTGAGCTGCCTGATATGGGTGCTATGAACCAAACTCAGGTCTTCTGCAAGAGCAGAAAATGCTCTTACCACAGAGTCATCTCTCTAGTCTCTACCACAATCAATTTTATAACACGTTCATTTATAAATTTATAACATTTCATTACCTCTAAAGGTAAGTTCTCCTTACCCAGCCAAGTCCTCATGCTACGACTAATCTCCTTTTTCTCTTCTGTGTGTTTACCAATTCTGGAATTTTCCCATTTATTGTTGTTATTGTTATGATGACAAGGGGCGCACATGCCACAGTATGTGTGTGTGTGTGTGTGTGTGTGTGTGTGTGTGTGTGTGTGAGCGCGCGCACGTGCGTGTATATACGCATATATATATACCTTTTATGTATGTAACTAAGACAGAACTGCTGGCTCTTATGGCTACTCTATATTTAGACATTTGAGGAACTCCCAGATTGTTTCTCACAGAGCTGGCATCATTTTATATTCCTGCCAGCAATGTGTGCAGCTTCCTGTTTTTCTGCATCCTTGCCAATTCAGGTATGTTTGGTCATAGCCATCCTAGTGGACATGAAATGATATCTCATTGTGGTTTTGACCCGAATTTCCCTATGATGTTGAGCATCTTTTCATGCATGTAGTGGCCATTTGAATTACTTTTTAAAAAGTCTAATTATATCTTTTGCCCATTTTTCAATTGGGTTGTTTGTTTTATTTTTAGTGGAATTGTAAAAGTTTATTTGTTTTTTTGTCTCCTTGCTTTTGTTTTTGCATCTGAGACAGAATTTGAGTATGTAACCCAGGCTGGCCTTGAATTTGCGGCCCTTCCACCCCAGCTTCTCAAGTGCTAGAGCATACCATCCCTAGCTTATAAGAGTTCTTTGTGCATTCTGTGTATTGAAAACACATGTGATTTGTTCATATTTTCCCAATTTAAGGAGTTGTCATTTCAGTTTCTTGATATACTTTAATACACAAAGATTTTAATTTTTTGGTGACAACCAACTTCTAGTCTTTCCTGGCTGTTCATTCTTTTAGCAGCATATATAAGAAAGGGTTAGCTGGAGATATAGCTCAGTGGTAGAACATTTTCCTAGTATGCATGAAGACCTGGGTTTGATCCTCAACGCTACAAAGAGTGAAATTTCTGTGTCAGCCCAGGCCAAATAGATTTACATTTGTTTCTTTTCCAAATTTTGTACTTTTAAACGCTTATATTTTCATCTTTGAGCCCATGTTGAGTTAACTTTTGTATATGTTGTGAGGTAATAGTTCATGTTGTAGGATAAGACATCATCTGGACACATTATTATTATTATTTAAATATGCCATGACATGCATGTGACAGTCATAAGACAGATCAAACCTGGGTTGCCAAGCTTGCAACTTTACCCACTAAAACATCTCTCTAACCATCTCCACTCTTCTTTCCTTTGCTGAATGATGTTGAGACCCTCACCAACATCAGTTGATTAGAGCTGGACTCAATTCTATTTCATTGATCCATGTGTGGGTCATTATGAGCAATACCACAATATTGTGAATATTTTGGTTAATTTTTATGGTTGTGCAGCAGTTTCTGAGATTGGGAAGTATTAATCCTCTGATCTTGGGTTTCACTGCTAAGATGATTATTTTGGCTGTTCCAGGGCCCATGAATTCTCCCTGACTCCTGGAGTCATTTGTCTGTTTCTGCAATATTACCTTATTTTTGCTCAGTTCTTAGCTGTTTGTCAAGGATATCAACAAGCATTTATCAAATATTGACTTAACACCTACCATGAGCTAAGCACCATGTTAAGTTTTGGAGTCATCATGGTGGGAAAAAATAGCTCCTAATTTTGCCTTCTGGGGACTAAGAATGCAGTGGGAGAGGCAAACATTAATCAAATAATCACCAAACTACAGGTGACATGAATAATAAATTGGCTAAATCAGAATGGGGTTGGGGAGAACAGTGGGGCAAGGGAAACTTTCTTAGGGAAATCAGTAACCAGAAAAGTACCTGCAGCTGGAAGGACTTTGGGAGCAAGCACTGAGTAGCAGAGAAGGAACAACACTAGGTAAGGATCACCACTGATCCTGCAGACCTGGGGGAGCGCCCAGAGGGTTTGTCCTGAAAGCAACAGAAAGTCGCCAACACTTAGTAGAAAGACTGTTACAGGTGCAAGAGAAAAGGACGGTGTCGGTAGGGTTGGTTTTTTTTTTTTTTTTTTTTTTTTACTAAGATTAAAAAAACAAAACAAAACAAAAAACCAACACTAGGCAGCTTTGAGGGGATCAGTGCTTTTGACTTTAAGGTGTCTTCTAGACATTTTTTAAGGCTATTTGATCATAATTCCAAATCATCTCTGCAAAGATGCTATAAAAACATTTTTCTCATTTTGCAGATGAGGAAACCAAGTACCATAAGGTTAAGTGGCAAAGCTAGCCAGAATTCTATTAGTCTAAAAACAGCCCCAGTGCTCCTTCTGTTCTAGGACACTGCGGCTGATTTTTCTAGAAGAGTCCATTTCAAATAGTTTCAGATAACAAGAGAAGAATCCTTCGAAGCATGTCTCCCCACTTATCAAGTCCTCTCAGACCTCAGAACTCATGCTCCTCTCTATACATCCCCACAGCATAACAGCCACCCCTCCCTCCACGATGGATCTGAGCCCCCAAACCTTTAATTCCTGGACCCAGGCAGTCACAAGCAGAAAACAACCCGCTTCTTTTTCCTACAGGGATCACACTGTCTGAGAACGACTTCAGTGCTCTTAGAGACAGACCATTGTCACCAGTCTGTGGGCAATGCATGTCAGCTGAGATACTATGACATGGAGCCAGAAGCTGGGTGGTTAAAAAACAAAAAAAGTAACAAGTCAAGGTGAGCTCAGGTTTTGTTTGTTTTTGTTTTTTGATTTTTGTTTTTAAGAGTCTAATGGGGAGTGTGAAGACAAGAAAGTGAATGGGTGGTAAGAAATGGGGTGGAATGAAAAGCTAGGAGAAAGACAAATCTAAAACTGTGTGGAGGAAGAGGAAGAGAAAATAAAGTGTTTGAAGGAAGAAAGTTGGGGAGGAAGCATCCTGCTTCCAAATCAGGAATCTGACATTTACTAGCTGGATGATGTTATGCAACTTACTCAGTGTCGCTAAGTGCAGATCAAATTGCACTAACTTTATGGGGTTTGTGTAAGGATTATAGGGAAGGCATGTATGTAATGTCCTGGACACAGTGTGTGCTCTGTTAGAAGCACCTGATAACTCTCAGCTGTTACTCTGCTGGGCCTGTCTTCCTCACTTCTCTTGCCCCTGCTCCCCAGACCAGTTCCAGGCTGGGCCAGCTTATCTCACCAGGCCTGGATCAGGCAGGAAACATCCTGTTTCAGCACACCTAGAAGATACAGGCCTTGTGACAACAATTGGTGTCACTTCCAAAACTGCTCCTTGGACTTTGCTTGTTTCCTCTTCCCTTCCCTGTCTTTTCTCTACCACCCACCACGTGCTGATTCTTAGTTCTAATCTCTACCTAATACCCCTGTAGGACCAAAGTCCTGTCCCTTTTCCTTCCTGCTTTAGGCAGTTAATTGCACAGTTGCTACACTTACCCCATCATGACAGCCCTGTGTGGAGCATGCTAGCTTGGCTTGTTGATTGCACCCTCGGAATACTGTGCTTCAGCTCTTGTCCATTTAGACTGGTGGCTAAGATAATTCTTTAAAGTCCCAGACTTCCTTAGGAATCAGCCAACGCTGTAAAGCCTGCTCCGAAAACATCTGTGAACTCACTGTCAGCCAGGAGAAAGTTAAGTTATGTTGCCAACAACAAATAACCAGGGCTTGCTCATGGGGTCCATGTAGAGAGCTTTGCAGTCACTCAGGGATCCAGACTAGTGGAGAATCCATTTGGACATGTGTTTCTATCATTGTTGAAACAGGAAGAAGGGTTATATGTTCTGAATTCTATATTTAAAAGATCCTCAACTGCTATGTGGGAGTGAGCCCTGTTGCAGCAAGGGTGGGAGCAGGGAGGCCATTGAGGAAACTTGATCCTGGGTGAGTTGTTGGTAATATGAGCTGTACTGGGGTGTGTGTGTGTGTGTGTGTGTGTGTGTGTGTGTGTGTGTGTGTGTGTTGGATTTAGGATATAGCCCAGAAAAGAGGCAAGATTTTCCTTTAGATTGGATATGAGGAGTAAGGAAAATAATAGAGTCAAGGCTGGTTTTGGGCCAGGGTTTTGACTTGAATATGTGGATGGATGGCATCCATCCTTAACTGGCACGGAAGTGGCAGAATCTGCAGGTTTTTAACATAAAGCCCAGTAACACCTGAAGGGAACCCCAGCTTGGAGTTCTTTTTATGGGGAGCCCTGCCAGCTGTTGCACAATGACTTAAAAGGAGGAAGATTTTTAAAGAGAACTCTTTGATAAAGGACACACACAGGCACAGCCACAGTAACACAAACATGTCAAGATGTATCATATGCCACCCACACTGCTGGCCAGTCCCTTCTGGACCTCACACAGTACTATTCCAGGAAGTTCTTCAAGGTCTCTAACGTGTCCCATCCATGTTTTTGTTTCTGGTGGGAATGAACATTTTGCTGATGATTTCTAGTTAAAGAAACAACATCCATGGCTACCCCCACACTGGTGCTTCCTCTTAGGTCAAGGTCCTCCTCGGAGGACTCCTGGAAGTAGGGTTAGCAGTGATGCATGACCTAGGTGGTCTGAAGAACCTTTTATCCCGTCAAAGTGCTTTCCAACCTAGGGAAATGTGGAAAACATACCGATAGGACATTTATTAAACCAATCTACACAGCCCAAGGTAGCAAATCTGTCACTCTCAAGCACAACTTCTAACAAAACATGTAGTACTGTTGCCTGGGTAGCTCATTAGAGGGGATCAGGGTTGTGGAAAACTGGAAATAAAGTGAAGGCGCCTTGGCCACAGACCAGTTAGATCCTGGCAATTGGCTCTGACTGAAGCTCACTTTATAGTCTTGCTATTTCCAGGGTCCCCAGGCTGGACTTTGCACAGTGTTGTAAGCAGGTACTAAAGGGCTGCATTCAGCTTTAGGTTGCCAGACTTTCTCCAGAAATGGCTAGTTTGATAGAGAGCATCCTTCAGGCTATGTGCTTGTAGGGCAGAGTAGAAGAAAACAGAGCCTTGGAGCTGGGAGAGATGAGCCTTAGTTCAGCCCAGGCTGGGAAGCATCCTCATCATGCAGAAAAAGCCCGTGGGATTTGTGAGAGGCCAGAGGCTCCTCTTGGCTAGGAGTCAGAATTGGGGGGAAAAGAATGACTTTCCCTCCTGCCCAAGTAAAGGAGAAGCTTGTAAACCGCCTGTCTTCCAACCTTTATTGACTGTGACCTCTAGAAATGTAGAAAGCCAAGTGGAACTTATAGTGGCCACATCCAGCTCTTGTGAGATAGTATTGCCCACTTATCAGAGTAATAATGGAACCAAGCCACACAACTACCAAGTGGCTGTGCTAGGTTTTGGATCTAGTTGGTAAGCTCTGGACAGTTACAAGTGAAGCTGCTTCCTGGGTATAGGGACAGATTGGTTGTACTCTGTATGTGTAGAGATGGATCAGAGGGCCACCATCTGCCAGCCAGTCTTACTGCTACCTGTGATTTTTCAGGATTGTGTTCAGACCCTTGAACCATCATCTCCTCGTGTCTCTAGATCTGTTTTCCTGTCCAGTAACCTGGGCAGTGGGTCAGTGGTCAGTGGGTTTTTGTTTTTGTATATTGTGTTTGTTTGGAGGTGGAAATTTTTTAAAAGTTTTCTGAGATAAAATTTTTCTGTATAGCGCAGATTTATTTCAGACTTTCTGCTTTAGTCTTGACTGTCAGGAATCTAGGTGTAAGCCACCACCCATTCCAGTACAAGGGATTTTTGTTGCTGTTTTCAGTACTTCGGACTGAAGCCAGTTCCTCATGAGTGCCAGGCAGTAACTCTACCAACTATATCACAAGTTGTCCCCTGCTCATCTGTGCAGTGCTGAGGAACCTTTTGCATTATAGACAAGTGTTGTAACCCTGAGCTCCTGCCCAGCCTGAGCCCAGCACTTTCCCATGTGTGATCCACTGAGCCCTAAGGAATCTCAGAGTGGTGTTTCAAGGGATACTGGGAGCAGGTCTGGTTTTATATCTTATGTTGGAGATCTACAGGTAATTCCTTTTCAAAGGTGACACTTGTGATCACAAAACAAACCAAAAACAAGTGAAACAGAACTTTAAAAAAAAAAAAAAAATATGTATACAGTGTTCTGTCTGCACTTATGCCCACAGGCCAGAAGAGGGCACCAGATCTGCTTGTAGATGGTTATGAGCCACCATGTGGTTGCTGGGAATTGAACTCAGTACCTCTGGAAGAGCAACCAGTGAAGTGCTCTTAGCCTCTGAGCCATCTCTCTAGCTCCAAAACAGAACGTTTAAAACCCTGAGTGAGAGAGAAATGGGAATGAATGGTCTGCTCTGCTGAGGGTGTTGTTGCCGCCGAGGTGTGTGTGTGTGTGTGTGTGTGTGTGTGTGTGTGTGTGTGTGTGTGCGCGCGCGCGCATACAGGTGTGTTCTGAGAGGAGTTTATGCTAGAACAAAAAAAGGAAAACCAAAACAAAAGAATGGGATAAAAGTTTGAGTTAGTGGGATGGCTAGTTGCTATTTTCAAGAAGAAAGAGTAGAAAAGAGAGGAGAGCAGGGGCTACCCTCCTGGTGCCTGCCCATGATCCAATGTTTCTGCCCAAAGTCTCACTCAGAATTCAGCACTAGCTTCCCACCTTGAGCTTTAAAGGCAGATGTCCCTTGGCTCACCATGGGGTTATGTTCCTAACAACCCATTTTAAGCTAAATATACCACAAATGGAAACTCCATTAATACACCTGATCCTTAGCTGAGCCTACTTTAAAGACACTGAGACACATCACCTTCTGGTTGGGTAAATCATCTACTACAGAAGCTATTTTATAATAAAGAATCAAATAGATCATGTAATTTATTGAACACTTGTATCAAAAAATGCTGACAACACAGAACACCAGAGAGAGGCCACTGTTTGCTCTTGTGGCCATGCAGCTGACTGGGCCTGAGCTGCTCACGCTTCCCAGCATCAGGGAACAGTATTGTATTGAGGAAAGACTAAACTTCAAAGTTCTTCTTGAATTAAATATATATGTCCTTTTGACTCACTGTAAAATCAATCAATCAATCAATCAATCATTAGTCAAACCACTGTATGTCAAGGACCATCTGTATTATTGCCCCTATTTTAAAGAAGACATTGAGACATCATGAGGGAAAAAAATGACTAAATTAAGATCACACAGTAAGTACTTGCTGCAACTCGAGTTGTGCTTGTCATCCTCAAAACCTACATCCTTTAAAAAATTTTTTCAATTATATTTTTTCTTTTATCTTGTACATGATAGTGTTTTGCCTACATGTGTGCCTATGCATCACATGCATGCCCAGTGCCCAAGGAGGTCAGAAGGCATCAGGTCCCCTGAAACTGGAGTTATGGATGGTTGTGAGCCACCATATGAATATATGTGTGTGTGTGTGTGTGTGTGTGTGTCTCTGTGTGTCTCTCCGTGTGTGTCTGTGTTGGTATGTGCACATGTATGGGTACCTGCAGAGATTACATGGAGTCATTGGATCCCCTAGAACTGGAGTTATGGGCAGTTGGGTCCTATGTGAGAGCTTTTAACTGATGAGTTGCCTCTCTGGTCCCTAAAAGGGGTAACGCGAGAGTAGGGTTGAGGAAACCATGTGAGCTTTGCTGCTCTTCAAAACGTTTAGATGCTACTGGTAAGACACTGTTCTAATATCAGCCTCCTTCCAAGCCAGATCCCCCTTTTCCTCAGAGCTTCACCACTTTCTGCCTGTATCTGCCTGTTTCCTGGACCCAAAGCACAGCAGGGCTTCTGAGAATAGAATTGTCTTTAACCTCGCTTGAGCTCTCCTCTTGGGTACTGCTTCTCCCATGTACGTAGCTGTCTCAGATAACCAGGGAGCTGCGTCTACTGTGTCTGGAAGGACACATTACTTGACAGTGGTGGATTACATCCTGTGGGGGTGGTGAGGGGAGGAGACAGACTGAGTCATCATTGTTATTTCTATTGCATTCTCATCAATCTCTCAAGGCTATTAAAAGAGTTAGTAACTAAACCATAGCGTGACTCCTGTTCTGAAAGTCAAGAGACAGTTGAAAGCACAATGCAAAGCCAGTACAGGAAATGGAGTAACAGGAGGGAACTGTCTCTTGACTCTAGGATTAGGAAGGAAGGTCTGAGCTGATAGGCTCAGAGAACACAAGACCTATGTTTGGAGAAAGGAGGACAGAGAGATCTCTGGCATAGTTTATACACCTGTGGCTGGCACTCACTAAGCTAAATGGGTGACTCATTTTTTTGTTGTGACAAAATACCTGACATAAAGAATTTTAAAATAGGAAATATTTATTTTGCTTTTAGAAGTTTCAGTCCATAGCCATTGGACCCATTGATTCTGGACCCTTGGTGAGGCAAAACATTATGGCGGCAGGAGCATGTGGTAAAGGCTACTTACCTCATGTCAAACAAGAAAGGGACCAGGGCAAGACAGCCTGCAAAAGACCTATGTCTAGTGCACTACTTTGTCCAGCTAAGCCCTGCCCCTGAAGTTACTTACTGAGCCCTCTCCCAAGCCTCTTGCTTGGATTTCTAAGCCTAGATTTGCCACTAGTTGTTTGATCTTTGGACAGGTTCCTTAACCCTTTTGTTCTCCACATTCCTAACTTATGGTCTTTTAATGATTAAGTGAAATAATACATACAGAATGTTTTGAAGTGTTTCTGGAATATTCAAAAGATTCAATCAATGTCAGTTATTATGAGTAACAAAAAAGAATAGCTTCCATAGTATACTGGCTGGTTTTGTGTCAACTTGACACAAGCTGCAGTTGTCACAGAGAAAGGAGTTTCAGTTGAGAAAAATGTCTCCGTGAGGTCCAGGTGTAAGGCATTTTCTCAATTAGTGATCAAGAGGGAGGGCCTCTTGTGGGTGGTACCATCTGTGGGCTGGTAGTCTTGGGTTCTATAAGAAAGCAGGCTGAGCAAGCCAGGAGAAGCAAGCAAGCCAGTAAGCAGCATCCCTCCTTGGCCTCTGCATCAGCTCCTGCTTCCTGACCTGTTTGAGTTCCAGTCCTGACTTCCTTTGGTGATGAACAGCAATGTGTAAGAGTAAGCTGAATAAACCCTTTCCTCTCCAAGTTGCTTCTTGGTCATGATGATTGTGCAGGATTAGAAACCCTGACTAAGACACATAGAAATGGTGGCCAGCTCAGATCTGGGGATGCCAACTTCAGAATTTTTGTTTGTTTTGTTTTTGTGGAGCATGCAAGTGAAAATTGACTACATGGGTTTGAGCTTGGGGCGCATTTAGGCCAGAAATAGGAACTTGAGAGTGATCACTTTCTAAATGGCCATTGAAACCTTGGAAGATTTTACAGGGAGAATCTGTTGGGATTAAAGATGGCTTAGTAACAATCCCTAAGAACTGTCAACATCTTAGGGAGTGACAGAGACAAAGGAGCCCACCGAGGTGACTGGGCAATATCTAGAAATGGGAAATACTTTGGGGAGAGGCAAAATAACTGCTTAGCAGGCATGAGGACCTGGCTTGCACCTCTAACACTGGGGAAAAATCAGAACAGCAGCCTCACAGAAGCCAAGATAAGAGAGTGCATCAGCAGTGGCTGAGTGTGGTGGGGCTTAGGAGAGGCTAGTGTAAGGGAAGAACAGAGAAATGACAATGAGACTTGGACCTTTGATCCAGTGGTTTCTGTGAAGGGGTAAAAATGGCCATCAAGAATGGGAGTGAAGGAATGGAAAGAACCCATGTAAATGGTTCTTTACTGAAGTTTGTGAAAGGGAGATGAGAGAAGATAACTGAGAGCTGGGGTAGGGAAAAAACGTCAGGCTTCAGTGTCCACGAGGGAGAGGCAGTGTAGAGGGAAAGGTATGAGATGCTGGAGAGACAGTGGGCAGCTGAGACTTGAGATTCCCAGGGTGGTAGGAAATGAGCATAGACATGGAGGTCAGACCAAGTGAAGGGGAATGGGAGAATATCAAGCCAACTCAGAAGTAAATTGCTGTCTGAATGTTTCCCTTTCTTTGTGGAATTTAGTGATGGTGTGCGACAATGCTATAAGCCTGTGTATTGTAGAGAAGTACATAGTGGTCATAGAGCCACCACAGAAATGGAAGAGAGGGCCCAATAGGGGCACAAAGATGCATCGCCTAGCTGCCTAGCTATATGGAAGCCCTAGTGCTTTTATGATGGTTCCCATCCATGTGGTCCTAAGTCAGTTGCAGAAAGTGTGGACATATTTTGGATTTTGTTGAAGTTTGGGGAATTTGCAAAGTGGATGAAGGATGGTCAATCAGACAAGGTGAGGACATTGACAACAAAATCCAAAATGTACACACTCTCTGCTACCAGTAATTTCTCTCTTTCCCATTCCACTACTTCTTAGCTTCTATTTACTAAAATCCTTTGTATTCCCTCTTTCAGACTACACAGGAGAACTGAGCCGGATGATGGCACTGTTCATTATTATGGTGTTTGACAGCTCAAGACACCCTGATGCTTGCTGGACAAACTATAGGTTTTTCTGTCCTGAGTCAGAGGATTATGTCTGATCCAGCCCGCTCTACTTGGCATGAACATTCTTTAGAAAGTGTTCTGAGGAAGCAGAATAGTTAGAATTTGAGTTCTGGGCCAGCAAGATGGCTCCAAGGATATAAAGGTGTCTGTTGCCAAGCCTGATGACTGCAGTCAATGGATTGAGCTCACAGTGGGATCCACGTGGTGTAAGGACAAAACCGACTTCTGGAAGTTGTACTTTGACCTTCATTTGTACACTGCAGTGTGGGCGTGCGCACACACAAATAAATGTAATGAAAGATAAATTTTAAAAGAATTTTGTTTTTGAGCCAGGGCGGGCAGTGCAGTCCTATAATCCCAGCTCTTAGGGAGGCTGACATAGGAATGAGAGTTCAAACCGTGCCTGAGTTATAGAGTGAGTTCAAGGACAATCTGGGCAACTTAGTGCTATCCTGCCATCAACATATTTTTTAAGTAAAAAAAGGGGCTAGGCGTGGTTGTACACACCTTTAATCCTAGCACTCAAGAGATTGAAGCAGGCAGATCTCTATGAGTCCAAGAGAAGCCTGATCTACATAGTGAGTTCCAAGAAAGCCAGAGCTACATAGTGAAGCCCTGTCTCAATAAAACAAAACCAAAAGAGGACATGGCTTTTCACTCAGCGGTAGAGTGCTAGCCTGGCAGGTGCAAGGTTCTAGATTCAACCCCCACCACCACCACACAGGCACATACACGGAGTGCTGGAACTAGACTACTTAAGTCTGAATCCAGGTTGGATCCTTTAGTGTACAGCCTTGGGGAATTTGTTCTCCCTCTCTTCCCCTAGTTTCCTCTTTTCTAAAATGGGTTCAGTAAGAGTACCTGCTTCATCAGCTCTTTGTAAGGGTAAAATGATACATGAATATGTCCCTGACATACAGTTCTTTCCCCTGTAAATACTGCTACTTACTGTCATTGCTAGTGTGACACATTCTCTGAGAAGGAAGTATAAAGTGCCTAGCAACTTTCAGACAAAGAGTGAAAGTGGAATCTAGACTCCATCACACTGAAAGAACAGCCTTCTTTCATTTCCATATGTCCTCTGCCACTTTCTGGTTTGCTGGTCTTTCCCCAGGAAATGCTACCCCAGGCTCTAAAGCCTGAAGTCTGCCATGGTCTTGGGATCCAGCTGCTGTGTCTGCTTGTTGTCAACTGGGAAGCAATCTTGGCTGTTTGACCCCTCCAGCCCAGTCCTTGGTTTCTATGAGTCACAGACCTCTCTGGCTAGCAACTCCTTTTAGAAGAGGAGTGGGGGTGGGGCGGGGGAAGAAACGAAGAGAATGGCTGCAGCTCTGCCTCTTTCTGAGAATCTCAGCCCAAGTTGTAGGACTATTTCCTTAACACCCATCATGAGAGGATTAGAGGCCTCACTGAGTGCAGACTGCTGTGGGAGAAGACATTTCAACTAGTCCACACGGCCCCAGATGACTGATGTGGGAGCAATACTTTCTCAGGCACCCTGACATCTAGGACATCCATCTCCTATGTAGCCCCAGCAAAGAGTGTGAATTGCTGACACAGAAAAAGGGTACACGGGCTGGAGACTGCATCTCTCAAAGCATCTCCCTCTTGAGTGCTCACAGATCAAGTCCCAGCTCACTTGGCCAGAGTTGGTATTTTCCCAAGATGTGTGTGTCCAAGGTTCTTTAAGATTGTGGTTGGTGGTACATGAAATAACTTCAGGTGGTGTGTGGCCGAACACACACATGTTCAAATGAATTCATTATTTTTTATTTTACATTCATTGGTGTTTTTCCTGCATCTATGTCTGTGTGAGGGTGTCAGATCCCCTGGAACAGGACTTACAGACAGTTGTGAGCTGCCATATGGTTGCTGGGAACTGAACTTGGGTCCTCTGGAAGATCAGTCAGTGCTCTTAACTGCTGGGCCATCTCTTCAACATATTTTAATATATTTTAGGGTAAAACGTTAACTAGCACATTGAATCTGGCACCTTTAAGGATTGTATTTACTTAGAAACATGTCTGTCTCCCTCCATCTTTCTCCTTCCCTCTCCCTCTCCTTCTTCCCTGCCTGCTTCCCTTCCTTTCCAAGCTTCACAGTTGCACTGGCCAATCCTCCAGTTCCTCTTCTCCCCCCTCCTTTAGAATGTCTCCTGCACCATGTGTGACTGTCTAGCTGTCATCGATCATCTGAGTCCCACAACCTCAGTCTGCCATTGCACCTCCATACCCAATTAATCTTCCTCCAGTACAACTTTCAGCACTGCTCCCTCCTGCACTGGTGCTCCAGTGAGTAGCACTCTGGGGCCAGATCCTGAACTAGCAAGTCGTAGCTTTGGGGTTGACACCTGGCCTATACCATCTGCCCATATCTTCCATTTCCTGTCTCAGACCCATCTTAGTCTTGCTGCTCCCCAGATAGACATACTGTGCAGACTTCCAGGTTTTGCTCTCCATATACACCTTAAGATTCTTCCCTCAGCCTTTAACATGTGTTTATTATTTTTCATACATTGCTATGTGTGTCAATTTTGTTGTCATTCTGAGACAGGGTCTTGTTTATTAGCCCAAGCTGGCCTGGGACTCACTAAATTGCATTGGCTGGCCTTGAACTTATGCCACTCTTACTGCCTCAGCCTCCCATGAGCTGGGGTTGCAGGTATAAGGCTCTAAGTCTGGCTACTTGCTTCTTTTGTTTCTCTCTAGGGAGGCTCAGTTTCCTTGTGGAAGGGAGTGTGCTGTCCACTTCTTTTGTAACTTCTTTGGTACTTAGTAAAGTGTCAATCAGGTACACAGTGCAGTTGGGCGAGCTCTGTGTTGCAAAGTAACAAATCAAAACCTATAGTGACTTAAATGACTAAAAGTTGTGCGTCCTTTTCGTATAACAGAGTATGAAAGACAGGTGGTTGGCTCTTCTCCCACACATTTGCCATCATGGTCGCTGCCTTATAGTTGCAGGTGGCTGCCATAAACCCAAGCATTACATCTTCATCTTAGCAGAAAGAAAGAAATTTCTCCTCATGGGCTTTGTCCTGTTGCTTTTAAAGGGAAATTTTCTAAGAGACGGTCTCTCCTATTTCATTAACTATAACCATCATGTGCTCAGTCTTAGATCTGGTTTAAATCAACCCAGGTCTTCCTTGTCTGGTATGAAAATATCTTTATGAGCTACCTGAACAAACTAACAAGCAAGAAGGTGCAGAGAGTGGCTGTTAGGTAGGTAGGCCCAGTTTCTACCCTCGACCCAGTAAAGACTGGTTCAGATAACCATCAGACAATTCTGATCTAGAGTCAGGTTCTGAACCTTGCTTAAGTTAAGACCAAGAGGTTTCCAGTTCTGCCTCTCCATCTCCTGGTTGAGAAGAAGAGCTTGGGTAGATTTGAAAGCTAGATTACTGTCAGGTAAGTGGGCAGCTTCTTCATGTGGCCCGACAGCAGAAGGAAACAAAGAGGGGATGGGGATCTTGCTTCTTTGTGGGAGAAATCACCCCCATCTTTGGCTCTTTGGTTTCCATATATGCTTTTCTAAATTACTTCTGAAACAGAATTTGTGCCCAGTAAAACAATATAGAAGATATTACCCAGAGCTCGTTATATAGTGTTATTCATTATGACAACAAATAGATACTATCAGAACAGCCAATAGCAGAGATCTGACTAAGCAGAATGTATGAGTTAGTATGTTCATTTGTATACTATAGTCACCAAATTTGACAACTATGTAAACTACTGATATGTGAAAATACATGCACAGAACAATGTTGAGTAGAAAGGTAAAACACGAGGGTGGGAACGTACTATGTGAAAGGTACATGTGTGCTTTGGCAAATACCAAGGGACGGTGGCCAAGTTTGAAATCAAAGCCACATCAGACTGAGGGTATGGCTGAGGTTTAGCTCAGCAGAAGACTGTTTGCAGGGCATGCACAAGGACCTGGGTTCCATTCTAGCACTGCATGGGGGAAGAAGGCATAGTCAACTGAGTGCAGTGTGTTGAGACTGGACAGCAATTCCAAAGCAGTTGGAAGTCACTGATGGAGCTCTCAGCTCACCTGGAGTTTAGGGAGATGGCTCTCTAGCTCTGTCCCCTTTCATGACAAAGACAGAGCTGTTCAGCTAGAGATAGTACCTGTACTTGGGTATATTTTCTGGCATATTGCTGAGGGGAGTAGCCTGATCTTGTCCACGATGGCATACCCAGAACCCATCAGAAAAGCTTGTACAGAGTAAGTGACTCAAGAAATTGTATTGAGTGCATCATCCTTCTCTCACATTCTGAATGTGGAGAGAGCTCTAACCTCCACGGACACCCTCACCATGCCTGGCAACTGGTAAGATCCCCCATTCTTCTCTCACAGCTGATGAAGCATTTTGATGGCAGTGTCTACTGTCACTCCACAAGAGTGCACATTATTGTGTAGAGACCCAGTGTGAGTTCCTTCTTGAGGTTTCTTGGTATGAGCTATGCTTCCCCATTCCAGATGTGAATTTCTGGACAGGACACGAAGAAAAGCCAGACCTCCAACTCTGGCTGCTTGGCTGGAAGCTTTGCCAAGGGTGTGGTTTGATATAGAAGATATCTCTTTCCTAAGAGGTTACTGAAGAGGATTGTGGTTTTGCTGGCTCAGGTCTTCCAGCTTTATTCAAGTGTCTGAAGACAGGGGGAAGCAGGATGGGTGTGTGTGAGGAGCGGAGTCTTGTTTTGTTCTTTTCATGACCACCAGCTACCCAGCAAGAGCTGTCATTTGTGGAGTGACCACGTGTTACCCTACACTTTATTACTGGGAAACAAGCTCCGACAGAACTTACTCAGGGTCGCTCTTCCTCGAGGAACAAGGAAGGATGATGCACTCAATATAATTTCTTGAGTCACTTACTCTGTACAAGCTTTTCTGATGGGTTCTGGGTATGCCATCGTGGACAAGATCAGGCCACCCCCCTCAGCAATCTGCAGCCACGGTGGGCGATATTATAGACAAGCAAGCAGGCAGTAACAGGATAGGATGGTGCCTTCCCAGAAGAGGAAGAAAGTGAGGCTCTGGGAACGAAGAAAGAGGAGTAGCCATCACATAAAGAACAGGAAGTGGGATATCAGCAAGGGCTTGGCAGGAGATGTGGTGTCTGGGACTGGATCTGGAGGAAGAAGAGGCAGTGAGTGAAGGGATGTAGAGATAAAAGAGAGCCAGGCAGAGAGTAGACCATTTACAAGGGCCAGCATATAAAGAGACCACAGAAGCTGGCCATGCTGACATGTATTCCTGTTATCCCAGCTCTTGGGAGGCTAAGGTAGGAGAATCAAAAATTTGAGGCTACCGTGACATATGGAGTTCAAGGCCAGCCTGGGCCACACAGTGAGGCAGTGTGAGAGATAGAAAGGTGCAAGGAAGGAGGCTGTGCCTTGAAAAACTGTACAGAGCCATTCAGTAGGTATGGCTACGCTGTGAGGTGAGACTGAGACGTGGACAGGGCCTCGTGGGAAGTGCCTGTCTGGGTTTAATTTCCAGCATGCCGAAGAGCCAGGAAGCAGCTCTGAGCAAGAGAGTGATAAGATGTGCTGGACAGTCTTTTTGGCATAGCTAAGTTTGTAAGGGACCTGGAGCATAAGTGGCCATCCTGCTCATGCCAGGGACATCATAGTGGCTTAGTTCAGGATGGTAGAACCAAGGAAGCCACATAAGTGGCTTATGTTTCAGGAGAAGCTATGGCACTTCCTGATGGGATTCAGGTGGGGGAAAGAGTTGGGGTAGGAGCTAAATCATGTCCACCGGATCTCAGCCCGCTGTTGAGGATCCAAGGGCTTCAGCTTTGAGGTGTGGGAAAGGGGTGTGTTTTCCCTGTACCAGTGGGACAGGAGAGAAAGGAGGTTGTATCTGGTGATTTGCACTTTGCCGTGTGCTCAGCACAGTTGAAGTACTTTGTGAATATGTCATGCTCATTATAACTGCTTCTGTTAATGCAGTCTTTCTGACATGAAAATGGAGGCACAGAAAGATTAAATAACTTGACTAAAGCTACACAGCTAATAAGTGTTAGACCTGGAATTCAAACTCCCTGTTGTTAAAGTTCTATGTCTCTGTCTGCCTCTGTCTTTCTCTGTCTCTGTCTCTGTCTCTCTCTGTCCTTCTTTGTCCCTCTGTCTCTTTGTCTCTGTCTCTGTCTCTCTGTCTCTTTCTCTGTCTCTCTGTGTGTATGTGTGCGTGCATGTGCATAGGTGTATGTGTGCACATGAATGCACATGCATTCTGCGGCCCACATGTGAAGGTTAAAGGCCAATTTGTGGGAGTGAGCTCTCTCCTTGTCAGGCTTGCTGGCAAGTGCCCCAACCCACTAAGCCATCACACCAACCCCAATCCTTAATTCGCGACTCCTTCAAAACTTCCTTAGGCTGTGGAGCTCCCTTCCTGACCTCGGCCCACAGACAGACCCCTCAGTTCCCCTAGATGCACTTAAGGGTTGGGATGAACCGAATCAGATGTGGAGACACAATTTGAGGCGCCTTCAGAGCTTTTCATACACCTGTTTTCTGTATCATCCCTGATGCTTTGAAGAAGGTAAGGACTTTAGGAACTAATAGATACCGAAATCCTACTGGGTCCCTGGCATTGTGCTGGATACCTTCCTAAGCTGTGTCATTGACAGTCATAACAAACTTTATGAGGTAGTGATGCCATTCACACTATGCCTCTTTCCTGTGAGCTCTGTGAGAATATGGCCCACAGTCTTTGATTTTGCATTGCAGAAAGCATAGGGTCTGTGCTTAGTGAGTATTTTGATTTCTTTTGTAGTGCTGGGATTTGAACCCAGGGCCTTGTGAGTGCTAAGTAAAGATGCTACCACTGAGCTACACTTCCTCCAGGGCCTTGTGTGTGGTAGGTAAGGATGCTGTCACTGAGCTACAATCTTCCTAACACCAGTGCAGTAAATACTTTTTGCAGTGACTTGATTGATAACCCTATTGTTTCAAGGCAGCATGCATGGCCTAAGGCAAAAATCCAGGCCGTGAGGCTCTTGACTACCTTCTTGACTTGGACAATCTGTTTCATTTTTCTGAGACTATTTTCCTCAAGTATAAAATGATAACTCTTTTTCCTGGAGTGTGTGAGCAAAAGAAGAGGCTTAGTGCTTTCTAAGCTTTTATGTGGGATGTCACATTTACACCAAGCTAGGCTTACTATAAATCATTTTTCAAAGATTTGTTTGTTTGTTTGTGTATGTTTATTTGTGTGTGATCTTCAGAGGTCAGAGATGGGAAGGTATGTTTCCTTAGAGTTACAGGTGCTTGTGAGTCATCTGACATGGGTGCCAGGAACCGAATTTGACTCCTAGTAGAGCAGTAAAGGCTCTTAACCACCGAGCCACCTCTACAGCCCCTAAGCCTTTAGGCAACCACTTGTCATCTAGAACTGTACTTCCCAAATGCAAACTGATGCCCTTCCTTTATAAACCAACTCTTCTGGGTTACAAAAGGAGAAAAATAATACAGTTTTTCATAAAGCCAAGTTTCCTCCTCCTCCTCCTCTTCCTCCTCCTCCTCTTCCTCTTCCTCCTCCTCCTCCTCCTCCTCCTCCTCCTCCTCCTCCTCCTCCTCCTCCTCCTCCTCCTCTTCTTCTTCTTCTTCTTCTTCTTCTTCTTCTTCTTCTTCTTCTTCTTCTTCTTCTTCTTCTTCTTCTTCCTGTTCCTCTTCCTCCTCCTCCTCCTTCCTTCCCCCCTTTTCTCCTCCTCTTCCTCTTCTTTTACCCCTCATCTTCTTTTTCCATCTCCCCTCCTTCTTTCTTTCCCCTCCTCTTTTTTTTTTGCAGTTCTCACAATGTCATTCCAACTTAGAGATGCTAAAACTTCCTTTTATTGATGACATCTTGGTTTAGTAGATGGCAGTTGTTTGAAGAAGATACTCCTTAATGCTGGCACCACTATGCCAGAGACCTCAAGTGACAAAACTAGTACTGGCTTCCCAGGCTGAACTGGATGGCAACAATGAGGGCTTTGGAGTGGGCTTTCTGAAGGACCCTGAGAAGAGTCCAGAAGGTTGAAAAGGAGACATAGGGTAAGAAAGACATGGGCAAGAATGCTGATCCAGGCTGGGTCTTAATACCTGGATGCTAGCTGGCCCCTCTAGACTGCCCTAACCGAAGGTTGTAGCACTGTGGAGTATTCAGGTGGAGAAAAAGTTACTGTAATCCAAATACCCAGTTAAGGATGGAAACTTCTAGACCACTGCATCAGACAGCAACTGAGCACCTCCGCCCAAGCTGCTTCAGATCTTTAGTCCTTTAAAAAAAAAAAAAGATTTGTTCGTTAATTATGTGTTATATGTACATGTGTGTATGGGTGCCCCAGGAGGTCAGAGGTGTCACATCCTGAATTCAGACCACTAGAAGAGCATTAAGCACTCTTGACCACTGAACAATCTCTCTTAGCTATCCTACCGACCTTTTGACTTCCAGTCCCTATCTGCCTTGCCCAGGCCAGCTTCAGCAATGCAGGAATCACTCAGTTCTGTGAGAATGGCAGGAGCTCACAGCTGGAACACAAGGGCTCAATCACGAGCTCCACACTCTCTCTCACTCACCTTTCACACACCAAAAAAAAAAAAAAAAAAAAAAAAAACAGGGAGAAGGGGGTTGGGGCAATGCTGGCCTCTCGCCCTGGAATGCCACATGGCCAGCCTGGGGATTCGGGTGGGGAGGTGAAGTACACAACTCCCTGCCTGCTGTGTGACCTCTGGCCTACAGGCAACCACAGGAGGCCCTGGACTGCTGCAAGGGCCAGTACTTTCCACAAGGGCTCACAGTGTCACTACCTGAGCATGTGCTTTCACATTCCAAGAGCCCGTCTGGATTATCCATTTCTGAGATTTCTCCAGACCTCTGTTCTAACCATTAGAATTTTTCTACCTAGAATCCTTTGGCCAGTGGGTGCAGCCACAAGTTAGCCCACTAAGGACATAGGCCAGGTGTCTCCTAGCTATGTATTTGGCCCAGGCAAAAGACAAAGGGTAACTTCTAGGAGAAAGCCCATGGGGCTGGAGTGGAAGTAAGGCCAAGGAGCTGTAGTAGCTGTGCCCATGCCCAGACCCATGACCCAAGCCTGGCCAACAATACTTGGCAGGCTTCCTGGCTCCCTGTTTAGGGCAGGTCGCCATGGTGCTTTGCCTGCTGGCACATAGAGACTGGAAACAGAGCAGAGGCATGAGTCCAAGAGTGGGTGGGGGATGTGGTTACAACAGGGGAGAGCAGGACTTCTTGCCCTAGTTCCAACTGGATTTTGAGTCATCTGCAGGGTAGTGTGGCTGCTATAAGGAGAAGCCCTATGTCCTTATGACCCCAGGGATTCCTGGCACTGAGTACACATGCCTACAGTCTTCCCAAGGGCTTATGATCTGTGCCATGGTTCTGCTTCCTCCGCTGACTGGCAGATTTTTCTTATGCCTAGTAAGCTCTTCCTGCCCCTGTGGCTGAGCTTGGACAGCTTTGTTTCTCATTCCCACCCTGAACCAACCGGCCACTTCTATGGGTGGATGTTCCCCGTATCCTCTCAGTATCTGTTCTGGCTTGACTTTTAGAAGCATCCTATGGAGGACTGGGGAGAGGTCTTAACAGTCCTTTTGAAGGAAGCATTAGAGCTAAGACTAAACTCCTGGGCTCGATGTTCAAAGACTTCAACAACTAATCTTTATAATACACAATATTCCAATGCCACATATTTCGAGCATCAAGGCACACACACACACACACACACACACACACACACACACACTCATTACTTGCACATCTGGATGTGTGTAAAACTATGGAAAATGTGGGTAGAATGTTTGAAGTTTTCATTTTGTATTTGATGTCTCATGGATACAGGTATGTTGTAAATTTTTTTTGCAAGTTGACAATTTCCAACTATGTGTGTCTACATACATTTCAGTGGTCAGTATTTAATCTAGCAGTCAGTAGAAATTGGTATGGTCTGCCTTTTACTGACAGGCTGAGCAAACGAGTGTGTCCTCACTGAATTCAGATACAAAGTTAAAAATAAAGTATCCCTCCCACAGGAATAGTGACTCATGTTAGTAATCCCAGCCCTCAAGATTCTGAGGCAGGAGGGTTTCCATGAGTTCTAGGCCAGTCTAGGTAAAGAGTGAGACCCCCTTCCCAGAAAATATGAAAAAAAAAAAACAAACAACAGCAAAAAACCCCACAGACTCCAATACCATCCATCTCTCAATGTCTAACACAAAGATCATCTCTTCCTGGAGGTCTTCCTGCCTCTTCCGGCTGGGTACCCTTTCCCCTCCTAACTGTGCCCCCAGCTTCCTGGCCTCCCTCCAATGTCTCCAGCACATTTTCCTGAGATTGTAGTTAGCAGTGCATTTGGCTCTCTCCTCCCATGGCCCATGCTCCCAGAAAGTCCATATCTGTTCTGGTTCCTCCTAGACACCATCAGCCTTTACAACCACGCCTGCACTTGCAAACTCCTGAGGATGAGTGGTTTGTCTCTATGTCAGAGTTTACCTGCGTTAGGAGAAGCTACTGAAATCTCCAGTTTCTCTTTGAGGACTATTATTCCCTCTCAGCCTAGTCATTGAGTAGAGGTGCCTCTTGCTTTCCCCTTTGCGTCTCATCTCCTTTCCCACTAGTACCTGTGTGACATGTTCCTCCCCATAATTAGTCCTTGGGGTCATCAACAGGGTGAGAGCCTTAGGAGACAGGTTACTCAGCCTTTCCGTCCACTTGCCTTTAATGAGGGGCAGGAGAAAGAGGGAGGGGGAGAAAGGGAGGGAGGGAGAAATAAAACTTACCAGTTTTGCCATTTTTGTATGGTTTAGATGGCATTAAGTATATTTATATACTGTGCAACTGTCACCAAAACTTTTCTGTCTCCCCAAAGGAAACTGCCCATTCATTAATCAGTAACTCCTCATTTTATTTTTCCTCCAACCCCTTACAAACTGTAATTTTACCTCTTGTCTCAATGAATCTGACTATAAGTACTTCATATACATGGAACTACATCATATCAGTCTTGTATGCCTAGCTGTTTTTCCCCGAGCTTCATGTCTTCAAGGCTTATCCGTATTGTAGCATGTGTCAGAATTCCCTTCTTTTCGATGGCTGAAGGATGCTCATTGAAGATCCTATAGAATTTGTCTATTCATCTGTTACTTGCAGTTAGGCAATTAGGGTTATTAGGAACGTGAATATTTAAGTCTTGGCTTTTGATTGTTTGGGGTATATGTGCAGAAGTAGAATTGTTGGATTTCTTTTACATCCCCTTAGTGTGTGTGTGTTGGGGGTCGTGGGTCAGGAGACAATTTGCTCCTTTTTTCCCACCATATAGGATCTGGGAATTGAGCTTATGTCATTAGGTTTAGCAGCGGGTACCTTTATTTGCTGAGCCATCTCACCAGCCCATTTTTCTTTCTCAAGCTAGGGTCTTATAACCCAGGCTAGCTTGGAATTGTCTGTGCATTCCGGGATGGCTTTGAATTCCCACTCTGTCTCAGTCTCCTGAGTTCTGGGAATACAGACATGTGCCACTTCACAGAATTCTCCTGTCCCATTACTAACCAGTCCTAATCCTGGTAAGCTCCAGGATCACGTGAGATCTGGTACTTTTATGGTGGTATGGCTGTAATTCTTGTAATTCCGTATTTAAATCCAGGAACCACCGAACTGTTTTCTACAGTGTCTGACTCATTTTACAACTCCTCCACAGATATATAAGGGTTCTGGGTTTTCTACATCTTCAAAACATATCTCCACAGTGAGGAGTGTGAAGTGCTATGTCCTTGTGCTTTGGGTTGGAATTTGTCAAGTGACTATTGATGTTGAGCAGTACTTCTTCTGCATGGGGTTGCTAAGTCTTTGACCTGCCTTTGAGACTATCCATTTAGCAATGTTTTCTAGGAGCTCTTGTAAGTCAGATGTTCCTGTAGTTTTTCAGGCTATAATGCACTTGACTTCAAGAATTTCTTTGTTGTATGGTTACTAGCCTCTAGACTCATCATAGACTAAAGCCTGCAAACCCACAGATGTGGTCCTACAGCACATGCACCAGTGACATGCTCTATCGATGAACTGTGTACCAAACATTTATTTTGAGAAGCAGTGTTTTGCTGAATGTTTTTCTGACTTGTCCAGGCTGGCTTCGAGCTTGATCCTTCTGCCTTGGTAGCTGAGATTACAGACTTCTGCTACCAGACTTGGCTCTGCTCATTCTTTCTGAGCTGTACATGCCAAAGCCCCTGGGTTTCTTTGATCCGGGTTTCTGTACATTTGACTCATGTAATACCACCTTACTGATAGCTAGCAAGCCATCCTGAAAACAAAAGAGTCTGGGAATGGAGAAGAGGGGAGAGACAACAGGTGACAGATTTCTTTCAATTCATTTTTCTGGTAAAAACAAGAAGATACATAAAGCTGCTTCTTTTTCCAAGCAGAACAAATCCTGCCGTTTCTGCCAAGGAGTTCCATCACTTCTTAGAAACTTAGCAGTGTTCTCTCCATTTAATTCAAGATGAAGAAGAGAAACATACCTGGCAGAAAGTGACAAATGCCTGCATTTGTGCCATCCAGGAACTGCTTTTGTTTTTCTTCTCTGTGTGTAAAAAGCTGGTGACCCCCAGAGGAAAACAAGAAGCCTGTGCTCAATGCAGTGGCACAATCCTGTAATCTGAGCTACTCAAGAAGCTGAGGTAGGAGGGTCACCAAGTTCACAGCCCACCTGGAAAAGTTAGCAAGACTCTATTTAAAAGTTTTTTTTAAAAAATTCCCCCTTCCACATTAAGGACTGAGGATTCAGGTTGGTGGTAAATTAGTTCTCTAACATGCACAAAGTGAAAAGGTGCCTTTGAGTTCTTAGCAATGTCTGAATCCATTCAGGCTGCTATATCAAAGTTCTATAGACTTTATAATTTATAATAGAAAATTACTTGCCTCGCTAGAGGCCGATAAATCCATGAATAAGACATTGTCAAATTTGATGTCTGGTGAGGGGCTATTGGTCATAGATAGAATCTTCTATGAGGTGGAAGGAGCAGATAAGCTCCCTTCTCCTGGCTCTCTTTGAAAAGGACAGCTCCATACATTAGAGGGGAATCTTTAAGAAGTCTTCCCTTCCTGTAAGCCCCACAGTTCAGAACTACCACACTGGGTCCCAAGCTTGCAGCTCTGTCTTGGAGGTTGTGGAACTTTTGAGGCATGGATCTTAGCTGGTAGAAATAGTTAATAGACTATACCTGCTTCTAATTCTAGATTTGTTGTTTCTTCTTCACTAATACGTGAGGAGCTCTACCATATGATCCCATTACCACAGAGCCATCCCACCATGCCTTCCCCACTATAATGGCTTGAAATTTCTCTGGAATTATGAGCCAGAATAAGTCTTTCTTCCCTTAAATTGCTTCTGTGACATATTTCATCACAGTGTTGAGAAAAGTAACTAATTCAGTGGGTGTCATCTAATTTTTCTCTGAGAGGAGCTTCCAGATCAAGGTCCAGAGAGATCATTTTCCAAATCATCTTTTTTTTAAACCTCTAGCTGCTACCTGCACCCTATCTGAGAGGTAGCTGTGGTACCAGGTCTATGAGCTCAGGTTCAGAGGCCTTGTCCTCTGAAGTTAGCCCCATGCACTCCTGGTGAGGTGTAGATCTCATGTTTTCAGATGATTATTTTTATGGAACTGTGTTTTATTTTTAGAATTTCCTTCCATTTAGCTCATATGATTTCATTTGCATAAGTGATCTAGACTGTATTGATTATTTTCCTCCTTGTTGTGCTCAAATGACTGACAAAGGTACCTTAAGGGAGGAAGGGTTTATCTTTGCTGAGAGCATGAGGGCACAGGTCAGCATAGCAGGGAAGACACGGCAGCAGGAGCATGAGGCAGCTGGTCACATTGCATCCACAGTCAGGAAGCAGAATCGATGAATGCAGACACTCAGCTTGCGTTCTTCTATTCAGTCTGAGATTCCAACCCATGGAGTGGTACTGCCCACGTTTGGGATGGGTCTCCTCACCTCAGTTAATCAAGTCTAGAAGCCTCCTCACAGATGTGCCCAGAAGTTTGTCTCCTAAGTGATTATTGATCTTGTCAAGTTGACAATATTAACCATCTCGTATACTTTTTTAAAGACTGAAAGCTTGCCAGGCAGTTGTAGTGCTTGCCTTTAATCAGCACTTGGGAGGCAGAGGCAGGCAGAGCTCTAAAAATCTAAAGCCAGCCTGGTCTGCAGAGTGAGTTCCAGGACAGCCAGGGCTGTGTAGAGAGATTCTTGCCTCAAAACAAAACAAAACAAACAAATGACCCCCCCAAAACCTAAAAGAAAGTGAAAAATCAAAAGAAAAGTATTAATTTAAAAACTGTGTGCGTGTGCACTTGTGTGTGTTTAAAAAATCAAGAAGGTGTTCACAAGTGACTAGTAATTGGAATACACTCTAAACTGTTGAGTGGACTGTGTGATAGGAATTATCAGCATTCAGTTCTACAGCCCTTCTCCCCATTTCTGAATCTTTGATATTCTCTGATGAGAGCAGGGGAAGCCTAGAATACTTTTTTCTCTCCTCTTGGAATAATTCTATGATAGCTTTCTCTGTAAGTTTAGAGACAGGGCCATTAGCAATGTGTTACATCCTGATTGGTTTCCTCTAATGTTATTCTTGTCAAAATTTAAGGCACAATTGGTAGAACCTTTCCCAGTCCATTTTCTGTTTCTCTAACTAAGTGCTATGGACTAGGTGTTTATAAAAAAGAATTTTAAAAGCTCATGATTTCAGGAGCCAGGACATCTAAAAGCATTGTGTCAGCATCAAGGGGTGGCCCTTTGCTGCATCATAACATGGCAGAGGGCAGCACTTGGCAAGATGCAGCAAGATGCGAGCTAGTCTCGCATCTCCTTTTCTTATAAAATCACCAATTCCATTAGGGAAGTCCAATCCTAATGACCTCATTGTGTAAGTTACTGTCACATTGCTGGGACCAAATACCCAACAGGCAGCTTAATGGGGTAAAAGTTTACCTTGACTCACAGTTATAGAGGGATTTCAGTCCATCATCGTGAAGATGGAAGATGACAGCTCTTCACATGGGGACAGACCAGAAAGCAAAAATATTGGTCAGAATCAGAAAGGGATATAACCTTCAGAGCCCACTCTATTGACCTTCTTTTGTCAGCTAAGCCCCATATAGAAGGTTCCACAACCTTCACAATAGTGCTACAAGTCGGATACTGAGCATTCCAATTATTCTATGAGAGACATTCCAGATTCAAACCACAGCTTTCACTGATTCCCCTCCAGAGTACACTCCTCAAAATTTATGAATTTTGCCACCAATTTATGAATTCAGGGATTTTGTTTCTGTATTAGTAGCTCTTCTCAGTGCTGTACCTAACAGTAACTTAAAGGAGGAAGGCTTTATTTTAAGCTTAGGGTTCAGCATGGCAGGTGAGTTGGGTGGTAACCGGTTCTTGGCTACTTTGTGGATTCTTCTTTCTTCCACCCTTCCCCATCCCTTTTCTCCCACCATTTCAACCCCTAACACTAGATTGGAGAGAAACAAGGGTAGAGGGGAAAGGGGACGATGTTATCATTAGACTACTTCCTGCTGATTAGGGCATCAATTTCCTTGGCGCAAGTTTGATCTTCACTGTCAGGATATCTACTTTCTTCTTCTTGGTTTTTGTGCATGACTACCTAACAAAACACAACCAACAGCAACCAACTAACAACCAACCAACCACCACCACCAACCTCTCAGGACCCTAGCATTTCTATACCCTCTGAAGAGTCCCCAAAATTCCAAACGTCACACAATTGTAGAAACTATCTGCCACTGGCAAAATCATGCCCCTGCTAGAGCACAAGGCAAATTATAGCCAGCTGCTGTGGGCAATCTGAAGCAGCCCCATATCCCACACCTGGGATTAAAACAAAAACATAGTCACATAATGTTTCTGTGCTTTTTAAAGAAATCAAAATTTCTCATGACAGGTTGGTGGCAGCAGGAGCTTGCTTCTCACATGTTAGAGATGAGGCAAGAATTGACAGTCCCCTGCAATCATCCTCAATTTCCTGCCCTCAGGGTGCCAACTCTGCCATCCATGCCTCCTGTTCTAAAGAGTCTAAAGCCTTCCAAAACAATACCAATGGCTGATGACCAAGTGTTCAGCTCTCTGAAGCTGTGGGAGAAATTTTACATTCAAACCAAAGCAGTGTCTAATGCAAGAATTTGGTGGGATGGAAGCATTCAAGCTGTGACAATGCCGAAGAACCCTAGAATTACTCTTCTTTGGAAGAATCTCTTCAGCGTAATAGTGCACTTCCACTTTCAGCCTGGCCCCTCCAGAAAGAGAGTCAGGCCTTCTCCTTTGCCTCCATATTTCCCTGGCCCACATTCTCCCTAGGCACTGCTTGGAAAGTATTCATACTGTTTCTGTCCTGAAGCACTCCACAGAGACTCATCCTTCTGCTTGTGAGAGTACTCCTTGCTCCGCTGTCTTTGGGTGTTCCCTGGTGGGCTGTTCCCATGGACTCCCTATCTTGACCCAAGCACTCACTGTACTGGGCCTTCTAGCTCATTGAGATCTTTGGCTCACCTAGTAGGGAACACTGAGGCTTTAGGAAATTGCCAGGCAAGGAAGGAGCTGAAGCCAAGAGGACATGCCTCATGAGGGTCTTCTGACATCCACAAACTTGTATTCTTGGAGAGCTAGTAACAATTTCCTCCACACAGGTTTGTGCCTGTGACAACAGTGAGCTAAAGGGGAAACAGATTGCTTTGAGTCCAATCTGTCCTAGTGGGAAACACGCCAGAGCATCTCTGGAGAGCCTGGGTCTGAGCCCAAGTTACTGTCAGGATGTAGCCTAGAGCCTCATTTTCCTTCCTGCCCCCTTTATCTTCCTCTCCTCCTCCCCTGCCTTCTGCTCCATGACCCCACTGCCCCTTTCATGGGAGCTGCAGAGCAAGCTGCTCAGAAGGAAGTGGCTATTGATATTCGACTTGCAGAAGTATCTGAGCATGCCTGCTCTGCAAATCCACTCATGGCTGAAAAGGAGAACCAGGGTCATTCTGGTGTGTTGTTAGGGGCTTAAATTCGAGCAAAAGAGGCCCCTTACTGCTTCTCTACCTGTTCTGGGATCTTATTTTTGTGGTCCAGGCTGCTTTGGAACTTCTAGGCTCAAGCAGTTCCTCTGCCTCAGACTCTCAAGTAGCGAGGACTCTATTGTTTTAAAACATAGTGAATGACGAATATGCAGATCCTTTACCTGGAGTTTCAGTTACCAGCAAACTGACCTCAGGCAGCCTTCCTAACTTCATGATCACTAGTTTCATACTTAGTCCTCATTTCTCACTGGCCATATCAAGCATACCTAAAACAGATTCTGCCCGGCCCTCCTGTTCCTCCCATATCTACTTATTTGACAGCTTCACGGGGCAGATGGAGAAGGTGAAGCTGGAGTCCCAAGCTGAGTGGCTCACCCACCAGGCTCATCCTCTATCAGCTTCAGTTAGCTTCTCTCTCAAATGTGGCTAATCATATAGCTGGCTTTCCCTGTCAAATGGCTCTGACATGGTAAGAGTGATCTGTAAAAGGTTCGCACTATCTGAAAGCCATTTCTTTCCTTCTTTCTCACCCTGCTTCCCCTTCCTTTCTCTCTCCCTCCCATCCCCCTTCTTCATCCTTGCCTCTTCTATCTCCTTTTATCTCCCCCTTTTTTGAACATAGGACATCCATATATACCCCACGCAGGCCTTACACGTAAATCTTCCTGCTTCAGCTTCCCAAGTGCTGGGATTACAGGCATGTGTCATCATGCCCACCACCAGTGCCGTTTCTTATTGGGAAGGAAAACCGACCCATCCTTTAAGGCTCAGCCCAGTGGTACCTCTTTGAGGACTTGGCTGCAAACGAGAAGTGAGCACTCCTCTCTGAGCACTGAGAAAGTCTTTCTGGGACACCTAGCTCGAAGCCCAGAGGGCTCTTCTAGGCAATGCACTTATGTGGAAGGCAGAGAAGTAGCTCTGCTGTCTTCCCATTTTATGGATCCCAGTCCTACACGTGGTCTTATCTCAACAAGAGTGTGTTGAGTTGAGGAGGCAAAATAAATAAATAACAAAGAAAAGCCAATTCTGTGGCTTGGAAGCTAATCTTGGCACCAGTTACTTGTGTGCCCCTCTGGACATTGTGAGGGACAATGACAGCGTGTGCTGGTAGAATAGCTGTGGAGGGAGGTGATGGGAATCTTTCACATAATGTAAATTCATCTATTTTCTTGACTCCATTTATTTTTTCTTATTTGATTCAGGCTGTCAGTTTTGCCAGGATCTCTAAGGAGACAGAGGAAAGTGCTTGCCTCCATGTGCCCCATACTTCAACCACTGAGCAACACAGGGGAGTACCAGCCTCTGGATGCCACCTCCTGTAACACCTCATAAGAGATCTCTCTTCGGAGCTTACAAAATGGCTCTGAGATTAAGAGCATAGACTGCTCTTCCTGAGGATCTGAGTTTGATTCCCAGCACCTACATGGTGATTTACCACCAATGTACACTAATTCCAGGCAATCTGACTCCCTCTTGTGGCCTTTGCAGGCACCAGGCATGTATGTCTTACATAGACATAAGATAAGCAAGCAAAATACCCAAACTCAAAATAAAATAAAATAAGAAAGCTGCATTATGAGTTGGTAGGTGCATCCATGAAACAAAGAAGGAAGGAGTGCTGGTCTTGAGCAACAAAGCTTCTTGGAGGTCACATTAGCCACACATCGGCACTGTTAAGTTCTTTCTAGAGGTTACGTTTGGGTCCTCCTCTGACCATCCCCCCCCCCTTTCTACATTATTGGTATTAACTTGGCTCTGCTAAATGACGTGTTTGAAGTAGAAAGGTTGTCAGGTTTTAATTCATGTATGGACCCATGAAGCATCACTAACATCATACATAACAACCATTTCCTTCACAGCCAAAGCTCCGTGGCCTGACTCCTTTACCTTTTTCTACAGCCTAAGTGAAGAGAACAGGGCTCCATTGTTGCTAGGTCAGTCTAAGATTAGAACATTCTCAGGAGCTGGGGCCTTACATTTTGAGGACTGGGGCCAACAGAGCCCCAGTTGGAAGTCAGTTCTTCATGAAAGTTTAGTCCCCAGAGTTTGTAACGTGGATGACCTGAGGCAAATTGTACTCTCTTCAGGCCTGAGTGTTTCTATCAATGAAATGAGATGACTGGGCAAGACACTAAGCTTTCTTGCCAATCCAGAGCGCATGCCCTTTCTGTGACAAAACCTTTCTAAACAGCACTTTAAAAACATATAAAAGAAGTGTGATCCATCTTCTTTGTTTTCTCATGTCTGGAGTTGCAGTAGTACTAAGTAACGGGGTGAGGATGCTGGCCAGCCATGATCCTAATGTGCCATTCTTAACTTAGCCCTTTCCCCCTATTCTCTTCTCAAGATTACAGATGCACTTCTCTCTAGCTAGCTTGTAAGGGATAGTGGTGTCCTCCTGGCTCTGTCTGGAGAAGCAAAGCTCTCTTCTTCAGAGGAGAATAAGGGTGAGAAGGGATGGCTTCCTTTGTCCACTGGAACCACCAAATAATGCCATTGAATGAAGACATTGGCTCTTCTTCTACCGGAGTTTCCAGAAATCAATCTTTTGGGATTGATGACTGAAGTGCATGCAACCTCCCTGTACTTTGTGCAGACATGTCAGTGAGCCATGGTGATGGGAATACCAGGCCAGCAGGAGAAGACAGAAAATACTTAGGTGAGAACAGAGCACCGTCTGGCATACAAGTTCTTGGGGGTTGCCTCTGAGTATAACCCTCCAGGAGGACATGCTTTGAGCTGGGGTTGGAGGAAAAACTGGGGTGAGCAATATAGGACTTTTAGAGAAAATGTGGGCCTTAAGGGCTTTTCTCACTACCTAGAGGAAGAGAGGAATCAGTCACACACACACACACACACACAGTTAGTGTCCCCTGCCTATTTGCTGTGCCCTAGGAAAAGGTGGTAGCAGGGTTGTGAGCAGGTTCCAGGATTTATTTCCTCTGTGCTCAGCAAGTGCCCAGTAGGTGCTCAGTAAACGTCTGTTGACAGATGGAGAGTACTCTAATGCCATGTCAGGCACAGAGAGGAATACAGAGAGAAACTGGCCCTAGTCCCTGACTGTGGTCAGAAAGGAAGGATAAGACAAGCACATAAATAACTTTATACAGGACAGACTGTGGTAAATGCCTTGGGAGAAAAACAGTGAAGCACCAGGGAGGCGGGGCACTCACATCTGGCAGAAGAGGCAGCAGGTTCCAGAAAAAAAACACCTTCTAGTACTGAGCATGCTGATCTGGAATAGGGATGGAGTTTCGACCATGGTTCAGGAATGTGTGTGTGGTGAGGGTGAGGAGTGAGAACAGGCTGCATTCCACACCCCAGGGGCAGCCTGGGGACCTGAAAGTTCCTTCAGAATGTCTTCAACAAGCACAGAGAGAATAAATCACTGACCATTCAGAGCCTTGCTAGAATGGGGTTTTCTGACTTCTTATCATGCCTCAACCCCAACTTAGAGAACAGACTTAGCAGGGGTCCTTGCTGGTTCATGGGTTGGTCAGCTCAAACCATAAGTGATAACCAGTCCCAGTGGCCTACCAGTGATTTCACAAAAGCCTTCCTTCTGAGTTCACTGTGCTTCGAGGAACAATAAAACTCCTTGACCCCAGGAAAAGGCCATGCAAGGACCAATGGTTGGTTGCTGGCTTACTCCGTCTATCAGTCATGTGACTGAGATGAGTCGTTGCTGGGCAGCAGTGCGATCAAGTGGGGACAGGGGCCACATTATTTACATGAGAGTGTTTATCTGCTTATTGGCTGCCCTAAAACTACACAGTGGGGAGTTGGCTGGTAACAGTCCCGGTTGTGCTATACATAGGCAAGAGCCTGGGAATCAAATCCATCCCTTTCTCTGCTCTCTGATTCTTTGTTCCCTAGTCTGGGTCTAAAGGAGGTCAGTTGCTGTTAACTGATGTCTCAAATGGTTTCCTTTAACAAGCTGTTATTCCATTTATCAGACATTTTCAAATGTATCATGACATGAATCCTCGAAAGCAGTCTTCTAAGTGGGAATTGTTATGTTCCCTTGATAGATGAGGAAATTGGCTGAGAGACATTAAGGGCTATACCCAAAACACACCTAAAAGGGTGAGCCTTTAGCCCTGGTCTCCTAACTGCAAGTGGTCCCAGCTGCAGAGAGCATCAAGTCTGAGAGTCTGAAATTGTTATAAATCATCACAATCCAGGAACCAAAGAAAAAGCTGAAGTGCAAGAGCCCTCACACTAGAATCTGCTATTGTAGAGACAAAGTTCACCAAATGTGGAAAGACGTTTTAGCATATCAATTCCAATATGGAGGCATCTAGAAGTCTCCAGAATCTTGGGAAGAGGGTGGAGATGGAGCTTCCTCACCTGGGATCTTTCCTGCCCACTGCTACAGTCCCAGCTATAGCCCATTAGGGGTGCACAGCCCCCAGCTCTGCGCACAGCCTCAAAGCTGATGTGGTCAAGAGGGGTCCTAACCCTGACCAAATTGAATCCACAAATATATGTTACCTGTACAAAAGCAAGAGTCAAGGTAGATGTCACTCGGCTTGTGCGTGTGTGCATGTTTGTGTCCTGGTGCATGGACACGTGTGCATATGGAGGCTAGAGGGGAACCTTGGGTATCATTCCTCATGCTCCAACCACCTCGGTTTTTGGAGATAGCATCTCTCATTGGCCTGGATGATGAGCAAACCCCAGACATCCTCCTGTCTCTACCCCCCCAGCACTAGGATTACAAGCCCACACCATCAGGTTCATATGATTGCGTGGTATTCAGTGTTCAGTTATCACCACAAAAAGTTTTAGAACATTTTATCATCCCCACAAATAAATATTCTACCTGTTATCCTTGACCTCTAGTCTTTCAGCGTTCTTTACTCCCCAGACATAGACAATGACTAATCTACTCTCTGTCTCTATGGATTTGCCTATTCTGCACATTTGTATAAGTATTATACAATGTGTCTTCTTTTATAAATGGATTCTCTCACTTAGCATAAGCTCTTTTGAAATTCAGCCATATTGTAAGATGGGTTGACACATTCCTTTTCAGTGGAAAGATATATGAGTATTCCACATTTTGTTTATCCATTCATCGATTGATACAGTTGACAATTTTTAAAGGAAATTCTAGTTTTAAAAAATACATTTATTTATGTGTGTGTACACATGTGTGCAATGTACCACCACCACAAGAGTGTGGAGGCTAGAATACAACTCACAGGAGTTGGTTCTCTCCCTCTACCATATGAGGACTAGGGATTGAACCCTGGTTGTCTGGATTGGCAGTAAGCAAGTCTTTTTCTTTTACCCATTTGTTTTTTTACTCACCAAGTCATCTTACTAGCACTAACAAATTGTGTAAAGTGTGGGGGGGGGAGGGAGAGAGAGATTGGGAGATTGGAGGGGACTGCTATTATATTCTCTTGGAGACTATGTGTGAACTTTTGAGTATATAGGAAATCGGCTGTGTGCTAATTAGTTTTTGTCAAGTTGACATAAGCTAGAGTCATATGGGAACAGATAACCTCAGTTGAAAAATCCCTCCATGATATTGGCCTGTAGGTGAGTCTGTATGGCATCTTCTTGAGGTTGCTGTGGGAGGGTCCAGCTAGTCCACTGTGGGCAGTATCATCCTGGTCAGGTGGTCTTGGAGTATATAAGAAATCAGGCTGAGTGAGCCATGGGAAGCAAACCAGTAAGCAGCTTTAACCATAACCAGTAAGCAGTAAACCATAGTCTCTGCTTTAGTTCCTGCTTCCAGGTTCCTGCCCTGTGATGGACTGTGATATGGGATGTGAAAGTCAAATAAACACTTTCCGAAGTTGCTTTTGGCTATGGTGTTTATCAGAGCAACAGAAACTAAACCAACACCAGCTATCCAGTGTGACAGTTATCAGAAGCATCTTAGTAAGAAGTGGTGTCTCATTGTACTTTTGAGTCGTATTTCCTTAATGATTCATTATACTAGATATCTTTTTATGTGACTAAGTCATCTGTATATTTCTTTGGAGAAATACCTATTCACATTCCTTTTCGTCCTCGATTGGGATGGTATTTTTATTGTTGACTTGTAAATGTTCTTTATATATTCTGCATACTAGAATCGAATAAATAATTTACAAATATTTTCTCTTATTCTGTACATTGTATTTTACTGTCTTGGTAGGGTCTATTAATGCATAAAAGGTTTAAATGTTCATGAAGTTGAATTCACTTAATTATTTCTTCTGTTACGAAGTTTTTACTGTCATATCTGAGAAACCATTGCTAAGCTTAAAGTTGATGTTCTCTCTCTCTCTCTCTCTCTCTCTCTCTCTCTCCCTCTCATTCTCTCTCTCTCTCTGACACACTGGCATAAAGAAGGAGAAATTCAACTTTATTCCTTTACATGTGGATACACAGTTGTCTTGCAACACCATTTATTGAAGAGACTATTCTTTTCCTTTTGAAGGCTGCCTCACTGTTGTCAACCATCAGTTGTCCATAAATGTATTGCTTTATCATAGGATTTATTTGATTCCATCTATTTATATATTGGTCTTTGCACCAGTACAGTGTGGTTCTGGTCACTGTTGCTTTGTAGTGTGGATATTGGTAGATGCTGGGGTTCACCTCCAGAGGAGTTTCTGATTCTTGTGTCCTAGAACATGAACTTGGACCCAATTAGTTACTTGTATAGCTTCTGTGATAAAATACCCCACAAAAGCAACTTCAGGTAAGAGTTGTTTATTTTGGTTCACAGTTCATTATGGTGGGGGAGGTCTGGGCATCAGGAGTGTGAGGCAGCTGGTCACATCATACCCACAGTCAGGAAGCTGAAAATGATGCGTGCTTATGCTCAGCTCAATTTCTCCTTTTTATTAAGTACAAGACCAAACCCCATAGAATGATGTCATGCACCGTGGGAAACTCATCCTGTCTCAGTTAAACCTCATCAAGAAAAATCCCCCACAGCCTAACCTAGGTCATCTTTCACAGGTGCTCCTGGATGTTTTTTCTCGTAGATGATTTTAGATCATGTCAAATTGAAAATCAGTATTATCACATAGACAAAGACCTGTGCAAGGACAGTTTATTAGAAAAGAGATGTAATCCCAAGGGAGGAAGTAAGCTGGAGCAGAAGAAGACTACAGAAGCTTAATGACTGCATAAAGGATGCGGGCTTTTGTGTCCTATATCATGAGCTTTGTAGGTCATTTACATTACAATGGGCTTTCTTTTTTTTTTCCTTTTAAATCTTTATTTTTACTTTTATTTCATCTGTAAGTTTGTGCATCATGTATATGCAGTGCCTGTGGAAGCCAAAAGAGGGGGTTGGAGCTTCTGAGACTGTAGTCACAGACAACTGTGAATTGTCACTTGGATGCTGGGGACCAAACTCAGTTTCTTGGGAAGGACAACTACTGAACCATCTCTCCAGCCCACACTGGGCTTTCTTGAGCATGCTTTGTCCTGTGTAATTGTACATACAACTTCATATATCATATGCCTCATTTGCACCTGAAATCTCCACCAGTGCAGGGGTGTGTGTTTTGCACTATAAAGAACCACAAGTTATCTTTAGACACCCGGAAGTGCCTCTGCACCTGCCCAGATTTATGGATTTTGAAAGACTTAATGTTGCTAAAATGTCAATATTATCACTACTATCCGCCCCCCCCAAAAAAAAACTGCAAAGAGAGATGTGGTAAAGCATACCTGTAATTTGGAAGCTGAGGTCTGAGGATTGTGAGTTCAAGGCCAGCCTGAACTACAGTGGGAGGCAAGCAGCAGAATGAGAAGTGGAGGGGACCATAAATGGACGAGTGGGAGTGTGCTTGAACCTTCTATTTGCTTATCTGTTTATTGCATAGGCTAATATTGCAGTCATTTGGGCAAGATCTTCTGGACCTTACTTTCTGTCCTGTTCCCCTGTCTCGGTATGACCAAATATCAGATGTATCTGTTCTCCAACTTTGCAGTTCTTTTCTGAGACTAATTTGACTTAGAAAATCCAAAGGGTGCCTTATAAATCCATGTAATTTTAAAATTAGTTCTTGCATTTATGCAAAAAAAGGACCATTTGGGATTTGAATAGGACTCACATTGTGTTTGTAGGTTTGGGGGTTATGTTTATTTGTTTGGTTGGGGGCTTATTTCTTTATTTAGATTGGTTCTTCTGCAGTGCAAGCTAGCCAGGAACTTCCTAGGTAGACTAGGATGACTTGAACGTCTGATGCTCCTGCCTCCAGCTCCCCTCTGTTGGCATTGCAGGTGTGCACTCTCGTGCTTGGCTCTGAGCGGCTTCCTTCTAGTATATGGTTTATTCTTTCTTGGGTTTTCATAATTCATACTTTTTATTGGGAACTGGAAATTTGTAGAAAACTTGTGTATTCCGGCAACTCTTAGCATTGGTCTCCACACCTCATCTCAGCGTTTCTTCATGTTACTTCCTCATTTAGTTCTAACCGTATAATTTTCATAAAGGTCACCCCCTCAACCAGAGACCAGCAGGAGGTGATCCCAATGATGCCCTCACATGCCCTGAGTTCTGACTGAGCTCTTACCCAGGGCATAAATTGCTCCCTAACCTGTCTAATCGAATTGTGGGTTTTGTTTTTTGTTGTGGTTGTTTTGTGTTTGTTTTGTTTGCTATGCCAATTCCCTAGAGAAGCATTTGTGGTTTGTTCTGACCCTGTGTCTTATTTTTGTCCAGAAAACTAGCTAGCCAGAAAACTAGATTGTTTTGCTACATCTCCAAGACACCCACATTCTCCTATCCATTGCCTTTCACTTCACCTCCTCTGGTTAGGTGTGGATTTCTCTATGGTACACAGACATACATCACACAAAACACCCCCCCCCCATTAAATAAATAAATAAATATTTTAAAAATATTGGTCTTTTTTTGTAAGACTTTCATTTACAACATTTTCGTCTCTTACTTTGTTAGACTTTTAGGCCAATGTTTAACCACTACCACCACCCCCGTCCAACCTTGTAAAACCCTTGTTATCAGAAAGCCACCAATGTATTTCAAGATGGCCTAAAGCAGTGACCCTCTGTTTCCTTCCGTCATTTCTTTTATATTAATTCTTTTTAAACTAGCCAATCAAGAAAAGCTGTGAGGTCAGATCCCAGCCAAAGGGACAAAGATACACTCACCACCTGCATTACAATAAAAACCAAGTTCACTTCTTCTCTTGATGTACTTGCTCTTCCAAGTGCTTCCTTTTGATGAAGAATAAAGTTTGCCTGTTGAGACAATTCAGTTGGACTGGTGGTGTCTTTGGGACTCCCAATATTTTTCAAAAACAGCTATTGTTGAGACACTCAAAGTACATCTCTCTCCTTTCTCTCTTTCTCAATGTCTGTACTTAAATATAAAGCATGCACAGTTTCTGTTTCTACTCAATAAAGTCATTAAATTTGCTCTACTCTAACCCATCTCAAGTTTTCTTTTCTGTGACATAGTGAAGGACACTGCTTTACCTGAATAGAGTCTGCTAAATGGGACAACTTCTCGGGCTATAGGGTTGTGTTGTTTTCCACCTCTGATAATATATACATTACATGGTCTGTAGCCTTCTCAGATTAGCTTCTTTCACTTAGCTGTTTGCGCTTATGGTTCTTCCATGTCCTTTCATAGTTTGGTAAGTTAATTCCTTTTTTCTGTATGTAAATTAAAGTTTTCCTTTATCTGGGAAAATAAAAAAGAGTATGACTTCCAGATCATATGATAAGAGTATTTTTAGTTTTGTGATAAATTGCCAAACTATCTTCCCAACTGTCTACCATGGTGTATTCTTACCAACAGTGAGAGTTTCTGTTGCTCCATATTCTTGCTTGTGTCAGGTTCTATATTTTGACCATCGCAATGTAAATATTAATGTTTCGCTATTGTTTTAGTTTGTAATACTCTAATGACATAGAGTTGAATATTCTTTTTTTTAAGACAGAATCTCATGTAGTGCAGTCTGGTCCTAAACTCACTCACTACATGGCTGAGAATAACCTCGAACTCCTGATTCTTTTACCTCCACCTCACAAGTGATGGGATTGAAAACTGCCCAGCTTGAAGGGTTTTCTTGCATATTTTTATTTGCCATCTGTACTTCTTCTTTGTGAAGTGTTCACGTCTGTCATCATCATCATCATCATCATCATCATCATCATCATCATCATCAATATCATTGTCATTATGTGTGTGCACCTGCATGTGCATGTGCATGTGTGTGTGTCCCACTGTAGGATTCCAGGATTGTACTCAAGTGATGAGGCTCAAGAAGCACTTTACCTGCTGAACCATCTTGATGTTGCTCTTCAGGTCATTTACCTATTTTTAAGTCATATTCTTCATTTTCTTATAGTCTAATTTTGTGACTCTGTATATTTGAGGTTAATAGCTTTTATCAGCTATGTCTTTTCTAAACATTTTCTTCCAGTCTCTGGCTTAGCATTTCATTCTCTTGATAGTACCCTCAGCAGAGCAGAATGTTTACCTTTTTTCTCCTTTCTGTAGTACCAAAGTTCAAATCCAGAGCCTCAAACATTCTAGTAAGCATTCTGCCATGGAGCCCTACCCCTAGTTTAGACTATCTACTATCAATGCAGCTATCATATCGATGATTCTTTCATGTGCCTTGGTGTTGTGTCTAAAAAGTCATTGCAATGTAGATTCATTCATTATAACAAATGTACAGCTCTGGTGTGACGTATTAATAGTAGAGGAGATTTAGCACCTGTGAAGACAGGGCTTATTTGGAATTCCATAATTGTTACTCTTTTGCTATGGATCCAAAAATTCTCAGAAAACTAAAGTTTGTATGCTTGTTTTGGTTTTTGTGACAGAGTCTCACTCTGTTGTTCAGGCTGATCTGGAATTCATTCTCTTTGTAAAGCAGACTGCTCTCAAACCTGTGGTAACCCTCCAGGATCTGCCTCTTGAGTTCTGGGATTACACATATAAGCCACCATACCCCAGTAAAATCTATTCATTTAAGAAAAATTGTAATGGTCTAGATGAAGACAGGTGTCAACATTATAAGAAAACTAACAATAGAGGGAATAATGATCGATGTTTACAAGGTATCTAGTTATGTGATTTTTCATTTTGCATTTAGATCTGTGAACAATTATGAGTTAATTTTTGTTTTTGATCCATGTTTCCTTCCTTCCTTCTTTCCCCCTCCCTCCCCCCTCTCTCTCTTTCCTTCTTTCTTTGGCACAGAGATGTCCACTTGTTTGAGCACAATTTATTGAAAAGATTTCTTTGCTCCATCATGTTGCGTTGTTGCTTTCTCTTAGAGCACTTGACTACATTCACGTCAGCCTATTTCTGTCCCACTGATCTGTTGGTTTTTCACAATCAACCCAGTCTTGATTGCTGCAGCTTTATATGTGGTTCTTATTGGATTGTGTCAGTCCTCCAGCTTTGTTTCTCTCCTTCAATATGAAGTTAGTTATTCTGGGTCTTTTGTGTCTCTCTATAAAACCTTAGAATTAGTTTTAGTGATATCCAGAAAATAACTTTTTGAGATTTCAATTGGAATTTCATAGACCTGTAGATCAACTTGGGAAGAACTGGCATCTTGGCAATATTGAATTTTCCTGTTGTGAACAGAACATATCTCCTCCATTTATTATTGATTTCTATCATTATGGTTTTATGGTTCTCCATACAAATATTGTATAGCTCATGTTAAATTTTCACTCAGGTGTTTGATGCTTTGGGAATACTAGTCTATGGTGATGTATTTTTAAAACAATGAGCAAGTTATGATTAATATAGAATAGGTTGTACATTACACATATATAGTTTGAGGTAAAGATAGAGTAAAAATATGAAGCATTGCACGATGTTGCCTATCACCCCTGCACAGGGACCACACTAATCTCTATTGTTTCAGCTTTGCACGGTACTGAAGAAAACATCATAGTAATGTGTCTTTTGTTCAGAACGTCACTTCTTCATTGCAGTTGCCTTTTATATGTCAACCCTGTGTCCCGCAACCTTGCAATAACAATTAGTTGCGAGAGTTCTTTGGTTTTCTTCAGATGATCTACCTCTGTGATCATGTGATCTATGAGCAGAGACTCTCCCTTCTCTGTTGATGCTTTATCTCTTACTGCAGTATCTTGGGAAGCACTGGTAAGAGGGGACCGCCTAGCCTTTTTATTCCTGATCTTAGTGGGAAAGCTCTGAGGGTCTCACCATTAGGTATGTTTGCTGTAGATATTTTATAGATTTTTTCTTTTGGTGTGTTCAACTTTTGATATAGAAGTTTAGCAACGAAGCCCAGGCTTGCCTTGAACTCAAAATTCTCTAACCCGTGTCTGGAGTGTTGGGATTACAAATGTACACCACTACAGGGTATCATTTACTTCTAGTTTGCTGAGAGTCTTATTATGACTAGACATTGATATTTTCATCAAAACCTTTCTCTGCATCTTTTAAAATTATTGTGGGGATTTTTTGTTACCTTATTAAGTAATTGATTATGTTAATTGGTTTTTATTTTTGTTTTTGAGACAGGGTCTCATCATGTAACTCTGCTGGCCTGGAACTCATTTTGTAAACTAGACTTGTCTGAAACTCCTGGGTCTGCCTCTCGAATGCATTGATTGATTTTTGATGCTGAACCAGCCCTTCAGACCTAGCATAAATCTCACTTCATTGTGAAGTATAATTCTTTTTCTACATTGTTGGATTTTATTTTGTCTTTGTTTGATTTTAGTACAAGGGTAATGCTAGCCTCATAGAATGCATTAAGAAGCATCCCTTCTGGCTTCTAGAAAATTGCTACATTTTCCCCACAAATATTTGGTAGAATTTACCACTGGAAGCAATCTGAGCTTGGTGTTTTCTGTTTGGGAAAAGTATTAATTAGTGCCACAGCTCCTTTAATAAATATAGGCCTATTCATATCACCTAGTGCTCTTTGTGTGGATTTTGTCAGGCCTGTCTCTGAAGAGATTGACTGCTTTTGTCTAGGGTGTTGAATCTGAGGGCATAGAGTTAGTCACTGAATTCTTTATTATTCTTTTGGTGCATGTGCTATCAGGAATGATGCCCTCACATTTGTGACATTGATAATCCACACCTTTTTTTTTTTCCTCTGCCTGGCTTTAAAGCTTGGATTTTTATTTGTCTGTTTTGTTTATGCTTTATTTAAATAATTTTTCTCATTAATTAATTTATTTAATTTAAGGAGCCCCCTCTTTCCTTTCCTCCTGGTCTCCCTCACACCCCCTCCCCAATTTCCCCATCCCCCTTTTCTCTAAATACTGAGGATTCTGTGAACAGCTTTCTGTTTTCCACTTCCGCTGTGGTCTGCATGTGATAGTAGATAGCATGTGATTTCTTTCCCATTAAAGTGGTTAATGTGTGCTTTATGGCCCATAAAAAGTTACTATTAGCTAACCTTTCTCAAGTTGGCCTCATTGAACTTTGAGTAATCAGTCAATTACAATTCATATTTTCACACTCTAGTACTTTTCTGCCTATGAAACTTCCATGCCTCCTTTCACACACATTTCCTTTCTGACTCATGGTTTTGCCACAGTGTACTGGCTGGTCTGGCTGGTCTCAGAACTCTCCAGCTTAAGTGATCTTCCTGCTTCAGCAGCCCGAGTACCTGGAGCTACAGATGTCTGCTACCTGAAGTTGTCATTCTCTGTATCTAGTGTCTGTCTCTAGTTTTTAAAAGCAGCAGTTAGCTGAACCTAAAATAAAATGGGGGCTGGAGAGACGGCTCAGTGGTTAAGAGCACTGACTGCTCTTCCAGAGGTTCTGAGTTCGATTCCCAGCACCCACATCGTGGTTCATGACCATCTGTCTCACAACCATCTGTAATGGGATCTGATGCCCTCTTCTGGCACACAGGTGTACATGCAGACAGAACACTCATGTTTTTCTCATATGATTTTTAAGATCATAAGATCTTAAAAATGTTTTTAAAATGTTATTTAAAAACATAAAGTTCAAAGTCACTTCTTAGATTCAACACAATTTCTTAACTGTGATCCCCTGAAAAACAAGCATATACTTCCAACATACAGTGCACATTACCATTCCAAAAGGGAGGGATGAAGACATGGTGAGGAAATACTGGACTAAAGCAATACTGAAACCCAGCAGGGCAAATACCAAACCCTGTAACTCTGTGTCCACTGCTTGGATGGCTCTGCTCCTCTAATTCTGCTGCCTGCCACCTCCCCCCCCCTCACTTGCTCTCCCTCTCGCTCTCACTTTCGCTTCCCCCCCACTGTTTCTTTCTGTGTCTCTCTTTATCTCTCTCCTTTCTCTGTGTGTCTCTAGCTCCTCTTTCTGTCTCTGTCTGTCTCTCTGTTTCTGTCTCTCTCCTCTCTTTCTCTCTCTCTCTCTCTCTCTCTCTCTCTCTCTCTCTCTCTCTCTCTCCTCTCTCCTCTCTCTGGTTCCATCCTCTGTATGCAGCTTTTCTTTGGAGATGTCTCACAGTTCTGGCATCCCCAACATCTTGGGGTCTCCACTGCAATTCGGGCTTCACTATCATAGCTGCAACACAATGGCTTCTTGTGCTCTTCTGCTCTCTTGCAGTAACTCCAACACTGCCACACAGTGCCTGACTTCAGGGGCTCCCTGAAACCATGGGGATAAAATGTACACTTTCCTTATACTTGGACTTTTTATGCCTCCAAAGCCAATACTGCTAAGATCAGCTGCTAGCCTGGGATGGACCCTCACCACTCACATTAGTAGCAGCTTTCTCAGTGGTGAAGCAGTTAGTTTCTAGGCTTTCCTTTTACACGAGTTGGAAGCTTAATTGGATGGGGTCTTGCCCTGGGGGCACCCTTCCTGTAACAATTACAGCCCCTCTTCTCACACATGCCCTGGCTGTAACATTAAGCTTCCCAGTGATTTTTCTCGACAAACTGTACATTTTATATTTCTTTCTGCCTCGCTTGTTCTTTTCCATTGAAGACCTCCATAAACATTACCAGTAATAACCATGCCATGTATTTGACTTTATGCTGTTGGAAAGTACCTCAACCAAAGAAGTTAGTCCATTACTTTTCATGCAGCCTCCAGCAAGTTCTTAAAACGTTTTATTTATGTATGATACAGGGATAAAATATAGTTTTATAGATGTTACTCATGAAATTACTTTTTAAATCAGCTAAATGAAAAAAATAAGTTTATTATTATAATACACACACACACACACACACACACACACACACTTTCTCCATGAAATTCTGGGGGTTGTACCCAGGGAATGCAGGTCCTTACAGATGCTTGTGAGCCACCTGATATGGATGCTGAACTCTGGGTCCCCTGTAAGAGCAGCAAGCACACTTAACTGCTGACCCATCTTTCTAGCCCCTGACCCCAAGGTCTTGTGCATGGGAAGCAAGTGCTCTACCACTGAGCCACACCCTCGCTCCTCATTAGAATATCTTTTTATTGTTATTTACATAATTGCCTTTCATAGAGCTCCTGATCACCTTTGTGGCTGTACAGGACTATTGGGAGTCGTTTCCTTGAAACGTGCCCTTAGTACAGTGGTTGTCAACATCGAAGTTGCAACCCCTTGGTGGGGAAGTCAAACAATCCTTTTCCAGGAGTAGCTCAAGAACATTGGAAAACACAGAGATTTACGTTATGCTTTAGAACAGTAGCAAAATTACAGTTATGAAGTAAAAGTGAAAATAATTTTTCGGCTTGGGGATCATCACAACATGAGAAACTATATTAACAGAGCATTAAGAAGGTTGAGAAGCATTGTTTTAGTATGTTTTGTAAAGTATATCTGCTGACCGTGCATTCTTACGGGGTTTGTTTTCCTGGGGTCTTTATTTTGCCTTCATTTATAAAATGTGGTTTTGTTGGGTTTAAGGGTTAACAGGGCTTCTTTTCTTTTTTTTCCTTCTTTTAGCACTTTGGATACATCATGTCTTCATGTCCTCTCGTGTTTCTATTAAGATGTTGATTGGGATTTCCTTATACATGAATGATGAGTTAAGTTTTCTCTTTTCCTACTTTCAAGATATTCTCTTTGTGTTTGAACAGTACAGTATTTCAATAATTGTAGGGTTTTAAATGCTACCTGCAATCCATTGAGCTGTATGTGCTATTAATATTTTACATCAAACTAGATTGGTTTCATGTTTGTTTATGCTTTGGGAATATATATACA